>JASAUF010000091.1:3110000-3431578 GCA_030180095.1 Magnolia changhungtana | reverse complement strand
ATGCTTATTACGAGTTAAATGTACACGCAAAAAAAATCCTCCTTATAGGATCCCAGGATCAGAATCTGGTGTATGGACGTTAGGAGCCGAGAATGGGGTACCACGGAGGCTGTCACACCAAATTTGGCGATTGGGTTTACTGTGAATCTAATTTCTGGGTTTGGGGCGTGACAGTGGATGCTCAAGGCATATGACAAGTGATAAAGCTTTATTCACCAATCTTAAAGATATGACTGATGGGTTAGTCACATTTGGTGATGGAAGCAACTGTAAGATTATTGGCCAAGGTACGGTTCAACTCTCTAACCTTCTCTTATTTAAGAATGTTTTATATGTTGAGGGGCTAAAACACAACCTGTTAAGCATATCTCAAATATGCGTAACAATCACAGCGTGAAATTTTTTAATAAAGGTTGTGAAATCTTGAACAAAAAGGGTTCTATAATATTAACTGGTCGCAGGACTTCTGAAAACTGCTATATTGTAAGCGATGGTAGCTCATCTAATCAATCGTGCTACATTGTCCATACCAATGAAACTGAATTATGGCATAAACGCCTTGGACATGTACACTACTGTAATTTATACAGATTGAGTAAAGGAGAACTAATAAGAGGTTTACCTAAATTACAAAATGTAGACAAGATATGTGGTGAATGCCAGTATGGCAAGCAAACAAGGAGCTCTCACAAAAAGGTGAACTCCAATGCCACATCAAGACCACTCGAGCTTCTCCATATGGATCTTATGGGACCTACCAGGACAGAGAGTCGAGGTGGTAAAAAATACATCTTGGTAATCGTAGATGATTTTTCTAAATTCACTTGGGTATCCTTCTTAACGGATAAATCAGAAACCCTTGATGAAGTTAAAAGGATTCTCAAACAGATCCAAATTGAAAAAGGTTCTCAAGTTTGTAAGATCCTAGTGATCATGGATCTAAGTTCGAGAATAGCAGTTTTGAGAAATTCTATAACGATCAGGGAATATCGCATGAATTCTCTGCACCAAAAACTCCTCAACAGAATGGAATTGTGGAAAGGAAAAATAGAGTGCTTCAAGAAATGGGAACTATAATGTTGAATAGTATGAAGCTCCCTAAAAATCTTTGGGCTGAAGCAGTGAATACTGCCTGCTATGTTATTATTCGGGTTTATATATGTAAATCTAATAATAAAACCGCTTATGAAATGTGGTTCGATAAAAAGCCTACTGTCAAATACTTTCGAGTTTTCAGTAGCAAGTGCTATATTTTGCGTGACCATGAAAATTCAGGAAAGTTTGACACTAAAAGTGATGAAGGGATCTTTTTAGGATTTGCTTTGAACAGTTGAGCGTATCGGGTTCTTAATAGGAGGACTGGTGTGGTTCAAGAATCAATTAATGTGATTATAGATGATCACCTGAATACACCTATCTCTAGTTCAGTAGATGATGAAGTCTTTATATTTGATACACGAAACTCTTCATCCAGTCAAATTGACATTGAACTTCAAAGTGAACCGTCTTCTACATCATATTCTACTGATTCAAGGTTAGTAAAAGACCATCCTTCTAATCAAATACTTGGTAACCCTCTTTCTGGTGTTCAAACCAGAAGACAATTGGAAAATGTCTGCAATTACTTTTGCTTCAATTCCCAAATTGTGTCGGTCAACGTAATTGATGCACTAGCTTATGAAAGTTGGACTTTGACTAAGTAAGAGCCTAAAATCCGTTGATCTTGTGATGCATGCTTTATCTGTATAAATTGTAATAATTTGTATTTTAGCATGTTTACTTGATATTGATTAGATATTTCATCTCTTTTGGGTCTATAATAACTGTATATCTCTCTTTGGATTTCGTGCTCTTCTTCATGTCTTTTCCTTAAGCACATATGGATATTTGTCTTCATTTATTTTTTTAAAATAAGAAGACACATTGCCTACATATCGATATGGATGATATATTTGATGAACTTGAATCTAATTCTGGAAATGATCTTGATTTTGAGCCTTCTGTTTTTTATGCTCGTCTTCATGCTTTAGAGGAGAAGGTAGAGAATATGACTATTTCTCATGATCTTCAGTTTAAATATATGCGTAAGTATCTTAGGTGCTTGAACAAAGGAATGCATAATCTTGATCCTACCATTCCTGCTCCTTCTTTAGGATCCGATTAAGTGTTTTCATTCTTGGTATGTAATAACGTTCATACTTATGTTAGATTGTGCACTATATTTGGTTTGATGACTTTTTACTTAATCAAGTACCCGAGTTATGACTGTTTACTTTCTTATATATTGTCACATTCCTTCCTCCAATTACTTTCCTTTGTCATATTGTGACAAAAAAGGGGAAGAAGGTTTGCTTATGGATATGAAAGCTTTTGGATATGAAAGGTTGCTTATGGATATGAGTATTTTTGGACATGTGATATGTGCATATGTTATATGTGTTGCTACTCAGGGAGAGTAGTATATAATGAGTTTGTGCTACTTAATGACAACTGATGCACGATTCGTTAATATGCATGTTGTGCTTTTTATTATACTTGTTGTGCTTCTCTTATTGCAGTATGTTTTGTCACTAATTTGACAAAGGGGGAGATTGTAAGTGCTATGGTCTCAGGCTCATTTGGTTGTCAAATTTTGTGGTGTCAAAACCTCTTATGTGCCAAAACTTCTATCTGTGTATCTTGTGCTTGTATGTTGATATATATATATATATATATATGTGATTCAAGACGACATCACAATGGTTCAAGACATGTACGGTGCTTGACTTCAAGAAATGCAAGGTTATGTACTGTGTTCTCTTCCATATGCATCAATGTTCAGAACTACATCGACAAGAAGAGTGTTTGTTCAAGACTCAAGTACAACTCAAGTTGAAGCTTATATTCAAGCTGTAGAAGATCTCAATCTCAAGCTATATCAAGTAGAGGTCTCAAGCTTCAAAGGTTAAACCATCATCTAAAAGAATGATGTTCAATGTTCATACTTCATGTTCCAGGTGTGAAAGACCTTAGTTTGACCTTAGGGTAGGTCATTTTGGATACATAAGTCAAGATAAATCTTTATACATGAAGTTGGTCTATTTTAAGACTAGTCTTGGACCTTGTTCGACCAGTCGTAGATCTGGTTCGACCAGTCCTAAGTTGTTGAAGATTTTTAGAATTTTTTGGTTATTCTTCGACCAGTCTTGGAGATTGTTCAACCGGTCGTAGGGATGTCTCGACTCGTCTTTCTACCAGTCCTAAAACTATGACTTAAACTCTAGCAACCAAATCTGTTTTTCTACGACCAGTCCTGGGACTGCTTCGACCAGTCGTAGGTGGTCTATGACAAGTCGTAGAATCCTAAGACCAGTCGTAGAACTAAATTTTCAAATCATGCTTAAAATTTTAAAATGTCGTTGGAGCTACGACCAGTCGAAGGTTCCTAAGACCAGTCATAGACGTGATCTTTGTTTCTATAAATTGAGCACAAATTTCAGAGTTTTATATCAGTTAATTTGAGAAATTTAAACCTTCACTCTGAGATAAGTTATGTTCATTTTTAAGCTACGTTGTGCATATTTAATTCTTTTGTTAGCTTTTCTTATTTGATTTTATTCCTATATTAAAATATTATTTTGAAAAGAGGAATTGTTGTATTCCTTCTTCATTGGAATCAAAATTAAATAGAGCTACGCCCAATTTGGTTTAATTTAAAAATTAATTAGAACCTAGAACCATTTCTTAAGTGAGTATTGGACATTGAACGTCGATTCGAATTTCTACTCTCATTGGTTCTACCGAGCTGCTACAAAAGAAGAAATCCAGGTATTTTACATTTATTGTAAATTCATTATTTTGGTTTTGTTTGAGATTGCCAGAAAAATCTTATTCTATTGGTTATCTGAGGAGAGCCAGAAAACTCAAAAAGTGTGGGTTTTTGGATTGTGTAAGCCCAAGTTAAAAAGACACAATTGTGAAGGTTTTAGGTGAACCTGTAAAAACCTATTTGATAGTGAATGTTAATATCCCCTGTGTGAAGATATTAGGAGTGGAGTAGCAAGCTGTGTGACTGTTGTTTAGCAGTTGGTGAACACACAGGCAAACCACTATATATCGGTATGTTTTGTGATTTGAATGTTCTTTTAATTTCTATATTTTTTAATCATTCAGATTTGTAGAATGTATATGTGGATGTGAATGCTGTAATATTTACCTTGTAAGCAAAGTGAGGAATGTTGTAATAGTTTAGAATTTATTTCTTGCTATTTCCATTATTTCCTTTCTATTAGAGTTTTTGATATTCAATTTGTTCTAGTAAGGTTATCCTTCCATAAACCCTTGGTTTTTATGGTGCAAAGGTTGTCCTTAGAACAACGTTAGTTTCAAGCTCTTTATTTAAGATTGCTTTACATTTTAGTTCTTTGATTTATTTAAAGTACTGTTCTTTATTTGATAAGGCTGTCGTATTTCAGTTCCACTGTTAAATTTTAATTTGGCACAGTCCTATTCACCCTCCCCCCTCTAGGACATATAGCTTGGCCTTTTCAGGTCTTCCGATCTTATCGACATTTGATTTCAGATCATATCGGAAGGAGCATCGATATATTGAAGGAATTTGAAATTTTCTTTAAAAAACATGGGCGGCGGAAACCTGTCTGTCGATTTTATCAAGCCATTATCGATGAACTCAAAATTCAAGTATCGATGATATCGATATGTGGATCGATACATCGATAAATCAGTCCAGATATACATGTGGTTACTGGACACTTTTGTCCTCTTTTCAATGATATTATTTAAGCATCGAGGACATCGATAGAGCAGATTGATCATATCGAATGTGTTTCGATAAAATCGACAAGGCAAGTAAAACTTAGAGATTTTCTTATTTTGAAAAAGCTTTCTTACCTAAAAATCCTGTGATGTTCTATTTTGTTTTTAAGGGTTTTAATCACCTGGTGTTTTAGGACATGGGATGTGAGGCTTTAGATTTACCTGTGGCGAGCTTGCACACATCCGGTTGAAGCACACGCTTGAATTGATCTTCCAATCAAGCTTTGTAGACAATCTGACGCAACACTCACGTAACTTGACAAACTAGGGCACTTTCAAAATGCATCATAAAAAAATAATAAATAAATAAAATAAAAATCATGGGTATTAAAGACTGCATTTAGTTGCAAATTTCAGTTAAGTTGGGAACACCAGTTCTATTTTTCGGTAACTTTTGGGATGCATGGTTAATTAATCAAAAGAGCTTGTATAAGAAAGTTCAGTGATTGTAATGTATTACTGCAAGATTAGTGAACCTCATTTAAGTTTACGACACTGTGGTACGGTTGGGAACTTGATGCATGTTTAGTACGCTCAGGTGATACATCCTCACCATGCATGTTCCAAACCTTGTAGCTTGGGTCGAATCCATTTTTCATTATATGTATTTCCAAATCATCATAAGAAACCGGTAAAAGTACACATCTGCAAGTTGTGAATCGACAAAGAATGGTTCCTGTCACGCCCCAGACTCGGTAACCGGACTCACAAGGAACCCGATGGCCGGTTCTGACCGCAATAGCTCCGTAGTACCCCATTCTCGGCTCCTAATGCAAGTTCTAATCCTGGGATCCCACGAGGAGGATTTTCGAAACAATATAATCATCCCAATATAAGCATCCCCAAGATCACAACAACTATATCTGAGAATAACAAAGGCACACATCACAAAATTTACTAAGAATTTGAACTTTTACAAGTATCCATAAGGTCCAAAAGGACATACATAAGATGATAGAAAAGGGGAGAAAAGTCAGCAACACTGGAGTCCTCAAGCTCAGCTCTACTCCAAGCTCTGTCGCT
Source organism: Magnolia changhungtana (assembly GCA_030180095.1). Classification (NCBI taxonomy): domain Eukaryota; kingdom Viridiplantae; phylum Streptophyta; class Magnoliopsida; order Magnoliales; family Magnoliaceae; genus Magnolia; species Magnolia changhungtana. The sequence continues at coordinate 3,425,740 of JASAUF010000091.1, read as the reverse complement.
ACGACACCTGCCTAGGATCACCTGCACGCATCAATCGTGCATAAGCTCATAGAAACTTATAGGGTGGTGTAAGTGTGTGACAATGGTGCACATAAGAATAGTAGGAGGTACAATGAGAGAACATGCTCAATGAGATTATCACTAGCCTTACCAAGGCTTATCATGAATACGATGCAATGAGCATTGGGTGCCATACCAAGGTAATGCATGAAGGGGCTTATACAACCAATGCCAATGTGATGCAAGTAATGTCAGTGCTCATACCCAAACCAGATGTCAAGTACATTTCCATTCATAAGGAAATCACTAGGGTCCATTACACTGTTAAATGACTACCGCTCTACAGACCCTGCGCAGTCAAACGAGCGTAAGAGACCTCACTACCCTGCCTGTAGATAGCCAATCACCAGCAAGGCCTGAAGGTAATGGACCCATTTACGAGCTGGTCAGACTTAGCCTAGCAATACGTCCTTACATCAAGCGAGTAAGGCCACACCCTTATCTAGCCGACTACAAGACAGTGGGAGTCGCGGCCTAACGGTATAAGGCCCTCGTGCGCACATATATTCCACTTGGTCACGACGTTGGAGCAGATCCTTGGTACCATGGAAGTTTTAAGAATTTCACCCATGGGCATCCTATGCACCTAGTATACTCAAATAATATTTTCGGTGTCCACACATATAGCCATCCATGAACATCTCTATGGAGGCAAGGCCCTGATAAAGCAAGGGCGGTATCATCATGAAATGTGATGCCAATGCATGAGTCACACATACAAATCATGCACTAGCTGTAGGCACATAATGTGCAGGAGGGGAGAAACTCCATCCCTTAATGACCACCATACAATGCAATCAATTTATACAGATGATGCATATGGGTCATAATAATGTAAGTGCACTACCTGTAGAATACGTAATCCTCCATCCTAAGGAGGATTAAGGACAAGATATACAGACAAGTACTCTAAGGTGAAATGAAGTTATCTTAAATGGGGGCCTAACAATTTGGGATAACCCGCAAGCTAGGGGAGTCTTAAAATCTCAAGGAGGAAACGAGCCTAACAAGGTCTAAGGTGGGCCTTCAACCACCTATAAGGGCCTTAGGGGCCTACCTTAGGGTCACCAAGGAAGACATTTAACCTCAACGGGGTCCTAAAAAGGGTAGCCTGCTACATATGAAAGGAAAAGTTTAAGGCCCAATCAATCCATGGCCTAGTGGTCCATACACTAAGCCCAATACATATGCAACCTGGTAGGCTTTAAGCAAGGTTAGGGCCCGACCATAAGGGTCATGGGTTAAATCATTGTGGTGGGCATAATGGGAAGCCCATTATCCTAACATATGGGAAATCCTTATATTTAACACGAGTAAGTTGGGCCTCACATCTCAGCCCAAGTATGGATTTATTATAGTGGGCAAGTAAGGGCCTAACTACTTGAGTATTTGGCCCATTAGACCCATCATAATGGCATGGTAAATATAGGACCCAAGGTTCCAACGGGTCTATCAAAAGTTCCAGTCCAACTAAGGCTATAAGGTCCATTACCAAATTCCAGCCCACCCATTTTCTTGGGTTGGTTGGAATCCAACAATAAAATTATTTTACAGTATATTTAATCCCTGATGGCCTACACATATCACTGTGGGTCCCACCAGATAAGAAGGGGGATATACAACACTTACTTCAAGTTGGCCATATCGTTAGAATGCAGGCCCAGCAGCCCAAGGTAGGGGCGTCCCATGATGGGAAATCTTACGGGCCTAGGTATTTGGCCCAAAACCGATCCAAATTGTAGGCCACACCATGGTCAGTACAGGGGCCTGGTGGCCCTAAAAATTTTCAAGGTGGTCCTTTCATGGGTGGGCCACACCTTCACAAAATTTTATGATTTTTTGGATAACTAGAAGTATTTTAATTTAGTTTTAGAAAACAATCTGTCCAGAAAATTGGATTGACCTGGACCTCCCAACGTGGTGGACAAGTACGGCCCTTGCCATCGTGTGTACATGAGTCCATTGACTCTAAACAATTTGAGGTAGATCCTACCATGGGTGGACCACCTCCCTATAATTTTCATACTTTTTGGATACTCAGAAGTATTTTAATAAATTTTGGAGTTACAATCTGTCCAGGGTGAAATGTTACTGGAAATAACTGTACTGAATTTGGGCCATCCAAATGGGTGGGTTCTGGGCCTACAAAATTCGTGAAATTTGGACCTAAGGTCCCTCATCAAGCCTACAACAAGGTGGGACCTAGAAATACTGCCCACCTTCTTAGAAAGTATTTTTAAAATTTTGTTTTTCATGGGACTATGCTGCTGGACTGCCTAGCAAAAATTTCTACCAGTCCAGTATGTTGGCCCACCCTTTTGGATGCCGAAATGGGGTCCATTGGCCATAAAATTTTGCAGGTACGTCCTACCATAGGTGGGATACCTCACTAAAAAATTTTAGAATTTTTGAGATAATATAAATATTTTATTTAATTCATACAAATTATGGCCAGCAAAGAATATCTAGAAAATCTACTGGTGTAGAAAATACTGTTGTCCCATGTTTGGCACCACATGGGGTGGGCGTATACTTGGCCAAATTACTGAAAAATTGCTGGGTTTGATGGTCCCACATATGGACAGAAAGTGGGGTCCACTGGAGTGGCCCACTTGTCCAAAATCAAGATAGAAAATGAGCATTTCTAACATGCAATGTTGCTGGACTGTGCAGAAATTTTTGGACAGTCAGCCTACTTTGGCCCATCCCATAGGCCTCAAACATGGGGGAAATGATATGGGCCCCATTCCACATTAAAAACTGGTCCACACTCTAGAAAACTCTCAAAGAAATTTGGGAGAAAAAGAAATGCAAACATATTCAAACATTAGCTCAAAAGTCATGCTCAAACTGGGCTTGAAATCTGGATAGCAACATATGCTGTCCATATTTCAAACCATATTAATTAATCAAAGGGTTTATGGCCCTGCTTTAACATCTGGGGTCCACCTTGATGGGTTAACAAAATTCCAAACCCATGAGCTCACTCAGACCTCTATGAAAAGTCATTTTCGAGGCCATGCAAACCATGCATACATGGTGGGCTTGGATATATAGTCAAAGTGGGCTTGGACTTTCTATCTAGCTAAGGGTCTTAAATGTTGCTGACCTCTCCTCGGTGGGCCACACATCATCAGAATACACAGGAGAAAAATAGAGAGAAAGGGAGAAGGAAGAAACAATCGACCATTGGCGGAAGGTCCCGCCACTAGTGGACCTTCCACTCCACAATCTACACCATCCACTATGTATACACTTACATGCAAGCTATTATGCATCAAGATAATTTACTGGAGGGTAGGGACACTCTCCTTATATGCATGTAAAGGCCTAGATGACCTATGAGATTTAAGAATAAAGGAGAAGGCATCATGGTGGGTCAATGGAGAATGGCCCACCATGAAAGGAAATGAGTAGGATCTAGGCCCATGGCCTTCATCCTAGCAGCCATGTAGGACCTTCACCGTGGATTAGTGGGTCCTACATGCTTCTATGCATGCAAGGAAAAGAAAGAAAAGAGAAATAAGAGAGAAGAAGCTAAGGAGAGCACCCACCTTAATGGATCCTACTCCAAAGTTACATCAATATACTCTTCATGCTCCAATGGACATGTTTCAATGGGTGTTTCAATGGGTGAGATGGATTGTTGAAGGTTAGATAAGAGGGGATTAGAGGGAGAAGGGGCTAGAAATGGAGAGGGAGATGGACTAGAGAAATGGAGGGAAGCTACTAGGGAAGAAGAGAAGAGGGAGAGAGAGAGAGAGAGAAATGAGAGGGAAAGAGAGGGAAGAAGCTTTTAAGGGAAGTAATCATTACTTCTCTTACCTAGGGTAGAGAAAGTAATGATTGTAGTAGGGAGATACAAATAAGGTTGTAGGGTAGTAGCCTTTTAGAAATTTCAGCTTAGGGTGACATTATGTGCATGGAAAAATGTGCAAACCATGGTGGGGTCCACTAATCATGCAATCAATGGCTCATATCGATCGATACTTATAACTTGAGATGTACATATTGGATTAACGCACGGGACACGGCGTTGGAACCGCGGTGCTGATACGGGCAAGATGCAATGGATCTCGGGTCGATCCGAGTCAGGTCAACTTGACCGAACTCGATGAAGACTGCAAACGCTAACCAAAAGTTGCGGGTCACCAAATTTGATCCGTTGGACTGCGGGACCAAGATGAATGGAATGCATACTCACACACACATGCACACATGTAAACTCAGGTCGTGTCTCACAGTTTCTCTACCAGGAAGGTGTTCTTGTGCAAACTTTGAAAAGCTTCTCATTTCAGAAATAAAATGAGGGTCGGAGAAACTTAGTGTCATCTACTCCCACTACAAAGATGGCCCAGAATAGAAATCAAGCCAGTCAACTCATCAGGTAGGCTGCCCCTTACCCACAATCTACATTTAATGTACACATGTGGCACACATCATGAGTGGAACAACTTGACTTTTTATGCCAGGTCATTGGCACAATTCATGCCACCTAATGCATGAATCAAATGTCCCCTAACTGCTACATTAACATGTATGCTGAATGTGGGCTAGCGAACCTCATTAAGACATTATACTTTTGTATCACTAAGATGGGTTGCAAATTGCATAGACTAAATCCATGAATGAATGTTAATGACTTAACAAACTTACAACCAGCAGATTAAGCCTACCTAGAAAATCAAATTGATATAGAAGTAAACTGCATATCAGGGAACTCTGCTTTTAATCAATGCATGTTTAATATTTTCAGGATTTTATAAATCTTCTAAAATTATTCAATACAAGCCTAATCTATAAGTAAGAGCAAGTTCATTAAATGAGAAAGAAAACAAGAAATAGTGTTGTAATCAAGCACAAAAAGGAAAGGGTCTGAGTTAGTTACTTACTGGCCTCAGAGTATAGATATAGATAGCTTGATCCAACACAAGTATCTATTGAGTCCTAATTGAGTTTGATATAGATAACTTGATCCAACACAAGTATCTGAGTATTGTAGTTTCTATACATGGATTCATTAAAAGTTGTTATGGTCAGGAAATGAAAAAAGAAGACGAAAAAGAAACAAGTATTTTTATTTTTATTTATTAAAAAGCCCAAGCTTGTTTAAAAAGAAAATGCAAGGTCAGAATCCAAATACTTAAAGCACTTAAAGAAACAAGAGATAGATGCAATCAGAAAGCATACTTTGTCCTTAATTAAGCTGCTAGTTCTAAAAAGGCCAGCATCCTTCAAAGACAAACAAAGTGAAGTTAACAATATATATATATATATATATATATATATATATATATATATATATATATATATATGAAGTATTCCTACATATATAATGAATCATCACAACACCATCAACATCAAAGAAGTTTCAATATTTGTGGCAACAATAAACCACCTACAATTTGAAGGAGCTGGACTGAATACATGTACCTGTTAGGCAGGATAAAACATGAGGCATCAATCATAAAAAAATCCACCAACCAGAATATTGTTTTTGAAGGAGCAAATAGTATGATGAATAAGTTATCAGAACTCAAAAATTGTCAAAAAATACAAAGCTACTCAATAACTAGACCAAGCCATTTTGACTTACTTGCAGAATGGAGTTAACCTGCATTACAAAGGAAGATGGGAGTAAGAGAATGTTTCTTTAATGTCTGTCATTCCAAAGCTCTATATGAGTTACAGATAGAAGAGAATGTCGTCTATTAATCATTTTGTTAAAAAAAAGAAAGATTGCATGAAAGCTAAAAAAATATCCTTGGTTTTTTTTTTTTTTTTGAAGGATAACTAGATCCTGAAGGATAACTAGATCCTCAGTTGGCCATAATTAGAGACGAACAGTATAGTCCAAAGCCTCAACAAACATACATTTTGTTAAGGCTTCACAGTCCATGCATGTGGGGCACATAGTTTGGTGATCGAGTTGTTGACTTGACAGGTCCCATTGTTTATGACACCCCCAATTCTCCTAGATTGGAAGATCCTCGCCATTTAATTTGGTTTTCTTTTAGTTGGATTTGGATTGTTGACACTATTTTATCTTAACCGCCTATTTTTATGCACCCAATCATATGGGGTTTGTGGACACATCCAATCCACGGGGGCCACATCAGTTCAATAGTCTGGATCTTTAATACATAATTATTGTTAATTAAAATGAGATCAAATCATTTTTAGGTGTCTACCAAATAAGGCCTAAGAATTTCCAGGATTTTGTGATTCTTGGGTAGAAGTTTACCTTGTTGTGATCTCTTCTAGCCCCATTTACAATAGTATAAGCTTGAACCCAAGATGGCCACCCCTATAAATGTTGTCATGCTGGCAAGGATCGCAGTTTTTGTTGCTTTCCTATTTCCCCTATTTTAACAGTGAATTATTTCCATTTCAGAAGTAATTCTACAACCAGTCAACTCTGCATATCAACATACACTTCCAAGTTTTCATAGGAAACCCTTTATCAGACATAAAATCTAACCATTCCATATGAAATACTATGCCAACTCTAACAGCACTTGAAAAACATAAAGACCAAGGAATGAACTCCCCATCAACCATACAGGCCTCAAAAATTAAATCATCTTAAAGAACCTCAACTTCCAAGTATTTTTCCCTTCAAATCTATAAGATTTAAAATCTATTTTTAAACATGGGATTGGACGATGGAAATACCATGGTATTTCTAGACATGTAATCATTGTGGAATAAAGGTGTTAATTCCATCTAATGCAATTCTAGACCATTTAATCCTGCTATTGTTACTTGATTTTGAATTGTTGTAAGGCATGCTAGTAAATGGATTTTACTATTAATATGGTACAATTTTCAATTACTCATTCAAGTTCTCAATACCAGTAATCAAAAACTAAAATTCTAATCTCTATGTACATATTAATCGTATCTAAGAAATACAAATGACATTACAGCCTCTGCCCATAGGTAAGTTGATAAGGGTCACTAGACAGACCAAAAACAATAAGAAAGGATCCAGCCAAATCAGAAAGGATGAGTAATAAAAACCACGCATAACTAACCAAGCATGTTGACAACACAAGTGTGGAAGTTAAAAGAAATGGCAGTTCGAGGATTAAAAATGCCAAGTTTCATTGTTGTTTTGCTTGTAGCTTTCATCTTGTCAGCTGTTTGTAGTTTTCCTTGGTCTAGTGTCAACATTGTTTACCATTTGTTATGCAGGAAAGGCCTCACATGTACAGGTGAACGACATCTGTTGTGAATTTGCTCCATTGATTACAATTACATGGTCCACCAAACATGATTTTGATTAATTTGGTGTTTTCCGTAGCAAAATTTTTATCCCAAACATGGGATTTGATGGCTAAAAAACGATGATATTTTAAGACATGTAATCATTGTGCAATGATGTTGTTAATCCCAACTAATACAATTCAATACCATTCAATTCCACGTAACAAATCATCCCCTCTAACATCAGCTATACCTTCTAATTAAAAACATGGCAAATGCCCTAAGATTTTTTCTTAAAAAATGAGGTTTTCATGACAATTTCCCTTGAATAAATGTAAAAGAAAAAAGGAAAAAAAGAAAAGAAAAGAAAAAGAAAAATCTACCCATACCACTCCTTGCACATCCAAAATCATTGTGCTTTGATCAATGTGTCATTTCGCTATAATTGAACATGCTGGGAACTTGACCTATACAGTTGGTTTTGTGTGTGTGTGTGTGTGTGTGTGTGTGTGTGTGTTACTTCATTTTCTTGTCCAAAACAAGTGATGATGAATGCAGCTAACTTATTTGAATTGTTCATGTGTTTCATATCTTCATCTCAATTACATTAGTATTCTTTAGTAAATTTTGACCACATTAACTATAAAAGTTACATTCTTGAAAAACACTTATCTCAATAATGAAACAAAGTTGTCTGCAACATAGAATAAAAAAGTGAAAATAAATCTAAAGAAAAATTTCTTTACCTTGTTTTTAAAGGAACTACCCATGAAAACTAGTACAAACTTGCTACTAGAGGGTATCTGGCAACCTTCTTTCAACCTTGTACCAGTTGATAATACCTGAGATTCACTCTCACTCCCTGCTAGATCAACAATTATAGAGGAAATGTTACTACCCTATTAATTTCATCAAAAAAATAATAACACAACAAGAATCACTAGCCCTATTGCAGCTACACATCAGTAAATTTAACAAAATAGTCCTCTAACATTAACAGTAAACTACTTACAATGCTGACACCACACATACAAAGGGAGTCATGGACACCATCATGGATAGGCTTGTATTCCTATAAAAAAAAAAAAAAAAAAAAACCAATCAGAACAAAATACGAAGGACACCCAAACACGCCTTTTAGAGGAATAGAAAGGAGGGCACCACAACCTCTAGCTTCTGCACTAGCTATGTGGCGTTTGGTGCAGACATGATTATGTGGTGGTGATAGGGCTTGATAAATCCATCATCCACAAGCTTTGTCGATGAAAGTAAGAATGGAGTTGTAGTAACCATCCACATTAAGAAGACCCACCTTATATGAATGATTAGCTTTCGCCCCCCACAATGGAATTTAATTCTACAAAAGATTCCCTACAAGGACAGTTTGAGTCTAAATACATTGAGCATGATGAAAGGAAAAACAAATCTCAGTAGGATAAATGGTGATAATTCAAGGTAATTACGAACCATCAACTAAAAGATGATTTTTTAGAAATTGAAACAGGAACTGAAAAAATGGCAAAATGACAAATAAAGCAAGAAAAGAATTCACATTTAGATACAAATGGAAAAACAAAATACCTTTGACAAAAACATTATAACATGGATTAATTGATGATAGATTAAACCACATATAAGTATCTGTTATTAAGCTTTGCTATTCCTCAAAAAGAAAGTGACAGTATAAACAAGCTTCTTCCAAGCTCAACCTTGCAACAGATGATTAAATCTTAGCCCTGTCAAGATAGGATTAGGTGCACTAACTGACCTTGAAATGTGGAGGGAAATAATACATCAGTTTAACTTTCAGACACAGTCCAATAATTGTTGCCATGCTATAATGCTGGATGGTTGGAAAGAAGGTAATCCTAACTGTTCAAGTAAGGAATTAGTACTGTAGTTTTCAAAAATACAATAATCATTGCTGAAAACTATCAATAAATCCATATCAAGTAAATATAAAACATGAAGTAAAAATAATTCAATGACAAATAGAATTGTAAGGCAGCCCATATCCAATTTTTTGGTGGCACATATTAGAAAACGATGTTATTGTCAGCAATGTGACAAATATCATTCAGATTTTGAAATATTGCAAGAAATACATTTGTGGGTTGAATTTATTTGTGGGCTTGGGAGTTGGATTAGAGCTAATATACCTTTCAAAAAGAGGATCCAAAGGTTTATGCTGACTCAAATTGATGTTGGCCATGAGATGGTTGAGGAATTACTTACTTGCATATTGCCAAGGAGAATTGAAAATAAAACTAAGCCACAGATGGAAATGAGAATTAGTGCTAACCTGCATATTACTTGTCACGCCCCAAACCCGGAAATCAGATTCACAGGAATCCTGATCGCCAAATCCGGTGCCGACAGCCTCCGTAGTACCCCATTCTCGGCTCCTAGCGTCCATACGCCAGATTCCGATACTGGGATCCTACAAGGAGGATTTTTTTTTTCTTTTTTTTGTGTACATTTAACTCGTAATAAGCATAACCACAAGTATACCCAAATTACAAAGGCAACATCATCATCACATATCCACTAATATGTCGAAAATCAAAGGGAAATACATAAGTCGAAAATCAAGCTCTAGACGAACCGCTGCATGCTTCAAGCTCAACACTGCTGCAACCTAACATCACCTGCACGCATCTATCATGCATAAGCTTATAGAAAGCTCAGAGGGTAGTGTAAGTGTGTGCATAAGGTAAGTGTCAAGTATTCAATACAATGCCATCATCATACAGTACCGAAAATACTAGTAATCCATAAATCGTACAATATCGGGATAAGCAGAATTACTAACAAGATCATGAATTACCAGGGTAAGCAGAAATACTGACAGAGCATGAATCATCAGAGTAAACAGAAATACTGACAAGATCATAAATTATACGATAACAGATAAAGCAGAAATACTGACAAGTGTATGAGTCAATCAATATCAGAATACGCAATATAGAACAACTATACAAATGAGGAGTCATAAAGAGCCAAATATCAAATGTCGAAGATGCGATGCAATATGTAATTTCTGATGAGTCCACGAATAGCGTCAATCATATCTAGACCATATAAATGCAGAAACACAGTAACCTAAAATACCATATGCCACAGATGTAATGCAATATGCGGTGCGAATGGAATGACCGTGCTAGAGTGTGAAGTCGGGATGATAGTACGTAACATTGCAGGCTATGGGGTCCATCACAAGGGACTTCTATCCAAACCAGTCCCATACCTAACTTTGGATAGTCAGACTCAATGTGGTAAACTCCTGATCTCAGGTTAGTCGCGCACCCAACCAAAATCCTAGTCATGCGAAGGTACATGTAACAAATTGTTGCGACCACCAGCCCGAGTGGATAGTGAATGAATGAATGAATGAGTATGCAATTCCTGCTCAATAAGTCTACATATTGATGAGTGTCGAATGTTGCATATCAGACCCCGGTAATTGCCTAAATTTACATACATGATAAGGCTTAATGGAGTGTTTTACTCGTGTTTTCATTGTAGGACGTAATAATGAGCGTTAGACTGAAAAGAGAATTAAAAGCATGGATTTAATGATCCAAAGTCACCAGAGCACGGGATAGGCTCCAGAGAACCAATAATGAAAATTTTACACGCCTGAGATTTGAGGAAAGTAAGCCAAAGGGGCCCGAAAAGGGTTCAGAATGCAAGATCACATGGTTCCCTCCATTCGATTGATTCAAAACTTCATACATGAGATTGAGGCCATAAATTAACCGTACATATAAAATTTCATCCATTGGATCATTACGGAAGTACCCCAACTGACAAATCAGCCCACAAACCATTGATTCTGGGCCCACTTGATATCTGAAATTGGCTCAAATTTGGTCTCACCGCCTTAAATGGGGAGACCAATCAGAGGCTTAGATCTGATTTTGTAAAAACATCACAGTGGGCCCCATATGCGATGCATGTACACCATGCACACACTATGCAAAGAGTCAGGCAAACAGATTGACAACAGAATAGAGATGCCTAGGGATGAATCAAATTCTAAAACAGAAGATCAAGATGAAGCAGAGAGTCACACCAGTGCATCCAAAGTCCAAAAGCTCTCTGACTCTCCAAGAGCCACTAATGTGCCACCCTACGTGCCCAAAGCACCCTTTCCTCAATGTCTGGCACCAATAAAGAAAAGAAATAACTTTGATGAAATCTTGGATGTGTTTAAAAAAGTGCAAGTCAACATCCCGTTGCTTGACGCTATCAAGCAAGTCCCTACTTACGCTAAGTTTTTTAAAGATTTATGCACTCAAAAGCGTAAGCAGAATGTCCATAAGAAAGTCTTCCTTACAGAGCAGCTCAGCTCCATGATTCAACATAACACCCCTCCTAAATTTAGGGATCCAGGAGCTCCCACCATTTCTTGTGGTATAGGAGATCATAAGATCGGGAAGGCATTGCTTGATTTAGGGGCGAGCGTCAATTTGTTACCATATTCGGTTTATGAGCAGTTAGGACTTGGTGAGTTGAAACCGACTAAAATAACATTACAACTAGCTGATAGATCTGTCAAGTTGCCCTGGTGTTATTGAAGATGTGTTAATCCGTGGTTGATAAATTTTATTTTCCAAAGTGATTTCATAGTTATAGATACTCGGCACACCGTCTGAATCTTCATAGTCAGATCCCAGTCATCTTGGGTCGTCCATTTTTGGCCACATCTAATGCTATTATAAATTGCCGGAATGGAGTTATGAAATTGTCCTTTGGTAACATGAATATTAAACTCAATGTCTTTAATGCAGGACGACAATCTGCAGATTTGGATGACATATCTGAAGTGGACATGATCGAGAGTCTAGTGCAGGACTCCTTCCATAAATCTTTTGAAGATCCACTTGAGACCTGCTTAGCACAATATGACATGGATTTTGACATCGATAGTCCCATCCACGAAGTCAATGCATTGCTCGACTCTACTCCTATATTGGAGACTGAAAAATGGAGAGCGAAAGTGGAACCTCTTCATCCCTCGGAGACTCTTCTTGACAGCACAGTTTTTAACTTTGAAAAGACAAAGGCGAGCAGGCTGCTTAATGTTCTTAGAGCATATAAGGTAACAATTGAACGGAAGATAGCGGAAATACAGGGAGTATGCCCCACTGTATGTATGGATCATGCTGTGGAAATGTCGCGTGAAATGCAAAGGAAGCGTGATCCTAACATGGAAGAAGTCGTTCGAGCAGAAGTCCTTAAATTATTTGACGACAGTGTCAGTTACCTCATTGCGGATATAGCACGACTCATGGGAACTCACATCACTTGTCTGGGATTGGTTAATTAAGGTGTTGAGGTAATTTCTTTGGCGGACCCTGGTTATAAAGATTAGTTCATTCATGGTCCGTTCTTGTCTGGCTGAAGACGTTAAACTTAGCGCTCCTGGGAGGCAACCCAGCCTTTTGTTTTATTGTATTGCTTTTTCTTAGTTAGTTACTTCAATGTTTGTGGGTAACATTACTGCAAACCCTCACGAGACTACAACTTGTCCGCTAGGGGTAACCTAGGGGTTTAAAGGCTTGTTGCATATGATAAATGCAATCGAGAGCACCTGCGAAAGTGGTATAGGTAGGATCTTCTTTTATTTTTCTTTTTATTATTTTTACTTCTGTTAATTTCTCTCTTGCGCTAACTCGCTCTTACATTGATAATTTTGGGAAAGCCTCTTGATTCTTCGTCCAGGTACCATCTTTCCATCACTCTTTTCTGTTCATTGTCTCATGTATATTGCATGTTTATTTCTTTTACATTGAGGACAATGTAGATTTTAGGTTGGGGGTGGGAGATGAGGTTACCTAATCATATTTTCTTGGTCTTAAGCAAAATTTGTGAAAATTTTAAAATTTTTTCTGGAATTTCTATTGAATTCAAAGTGATTTTGAAGGATAGTTGTGATTTTAACATTATAAGATACGTGATGTTAGTAACTTATGACTCTTGGATTCGGCCATCTGCTTGCTTTCACAGTCAATTTTGAATTGATAATCCATGATTAGAAGTTGTAAACATTGATTGAGCCATGATTTCACATATCAGATCTCACTTACACATTAAGTTTTCAGTTCGATATTAAATGGTAACTTGGTAATCATTAGGCATGAAAGGACCCAGCCTGAAAAACAAAATTTTTAGCATCAGTTTATAAAGAAGAATTGAAAGAGTAAGTCGCATAATCGTCATCATAGGTTTGCTCCCTATAGATGAAGATTCGATTCCTTATAGTTGACATGAGAAAAGAGTTAGGCGACATGTTTTCACCATAGGTTTGCTCCCTATAGGTGCGGATTTGATTCTCCTCCTTGACACCACTGTTTATAAAGGAAATCAAAGGCTGATAGAACGAAAAGATGATCTAAAATGCGAGTGTTGGTTTCAGGTCGGTTGTCACGAATTACTAATGATATCATGAAATTGACAATTGGATCTTTTAATGATTGTAAGCCGAGATTACATTATACACTCATGGAACTCAATGTTTAAAATTGTTCAAATTAATGGATTAATATTTTAAACTTGATTATGAAATCTGCCGAGAGCTTGATTCCAAGAGAAAAATTCCACACACCAATCATGAATCTTAGAATTTTCACATCTCAGCTATCTGTTCACAAGTCACTTGAGTTTACAGGAATTGTCTTTTATTTCTGAAATTATTTTTCGCATGTTTTGCTCGGGACTAGCAAAATGTCAAGGTTGGGGGTTGTGATGAGTGTCAAATGTTGCATATCAGACCCCAGTAATTGCCTAAATTTACGTACATGATAAGGCTTAATGGAGTGTTTTACTCGTGTTTTCATTGCAGGACGTAATAATGAGCGTTAGACTGAAAAGAGAATTAAAAGCATGGATTTGATGATCCAAAGTCACCATAGCATGGGATAGGCTCTAGAGAACCAATAATGAAAATTTTACACGCCTGGGATTTGAGGAAAGCAAGCCAAAGGGGCCCGAAAAGGGTCCAGAATGCAAGATCACATGGTTCCCATCATCCGATTGATTCAAAACTTCATACATGAGATGGAGGCCATAAATTAACCGTACATATAAAATTTCATCCATTGGATCATTACGGAAGTACCCCAACTGACAAATCAGCCCACAAACCATTGATTCTGGGCCCACTTGATATCTGAAATTGGCTCAAATTTGGTCTCAACGCCTTAAATGGGGAGACCAATCAGAGGCTCGGATCTGATTTTGTAAAAACATTACAGTGGGCCCCATATGCGATGCATGTACACCATGCACACACTACGCGAGCCGTGCACCGGACGGCTGAGGCGGTCAGCGCAAGCGCTGACCCGACTCTTCGTCTCTCAAATTCAAAAAACGGAAATTCCGTTACAGCGTTAACGCCGTCCGGGAATCAGATGGAGTTGTGGACCCCACACATTGTCCAAATGCGTGATCCAGACCGTCTATCAGACCTTAATGACCCATATTACCATAGCCTAGGTGGCGGTATCTTAGAAGACAGCGAATATTGGTTTTTAACCTTTTAAACGCAGGTTGAACGGTGGAACAGAAACATTCTGTGGGCCACACAAAATGGAGAAAAATTATATATTTTCGACTGAAATTTCGATAGAAATTCGGTGAACGGAGTGGATTTCGCTGACGGATTCGATCACGGACCCCACCATCACCACAACAGTCAGTTTTCGTTCCAGCATAACAAATGAACGCTGTCCATTTTTACGGAAGTCGGTGGGCCCCGTACATAGTCTGTCCGGCCAATCCAAGCCGTTCATCGTGTAGAGGGCTTCGAGAGCTTCAAAACCATGCTGATATTCTGCTCTCATGCGTGCACACGTGCATGATACAGAGGCCACAAACGGACTGCTCTGCAATGTTTAAAACTGATCTCTTCATGATTTCTTCTCTAAGCCGCGTCAATGGACACTCAAAACCACCCATTCTTGACTGAAATTTCGTCTTGAATCCAATGGATGGGGTGAATTTTCCAGAAAATACTTCTGTGGGGCCCACCGATCATGGCTGAGAAAAGTTGCACTCCATGTCCTGCTACAACTTTGCCACCGACTCCAGCCCTCCAGCAGCTATAAAAGAGGAATTTTGGACGTGGGAATGACATTCAGAAATAAGGGATTCTAGATCCAGAGAAAAGGGAGAGAAGAAAGAGAAGAAAGATAAGAAAGAAGAGAGAGAGATCGATTGGTTTGATGTTCCTTTTTTATGAATTTTGTTTATCCATCTTTTTAATGGATTTTATGGGTCACTAATCTCTCGGCTAGGGCTGAGATGAAGCCCTTAATTTGATTAGCTCTTGTATTGGTTGAATTTACTTTGAATATTAATTGATTTGTTTCTTTCTCTAAGTGGGCTTGATTGGTTTAAATTTTATACTTCTCCATCTATGAACTTGATCAGAGTCTATATATGGACGTTGTATGGATGCTTATTCTAGGTGCTTGTGTCTAATCAAGAGCAGGTTCCTATAGAGAAGGAAATAGGGTGCTTAAATGAACTGTACATTCCATGTGCCCGATCAAGGACATGGGATATGTTATTCATGGCATTGCTTAAAGGAATTAAACAGTCTGTATGCCCGATTAAGGACATAGATTGTGCTTTCTCTATATAAGTGGTATCAATCTAGATTAAGGTGAATCAACAGACAAAACAAGGGTTAGGATAATTAGGGGTGGATTTGAAAGTCCTAGTGCTCTCTCTCTGATTGAATTTTCTTCCCTGTTATTAATTGTTTTTTCCTAGAATTGTGCTTAGTAGTTCATTCCATTATTTGTTGGATTAGTTAAGAAGAATTGTGAATTTGAGTTGTGACGATCAGTCCTCGTGGGAACGATCTCGTAATATGTACCATATCTACATCTGATTCGTATACTTGCGAGTTTAAAAATCATTTAAATTATGTTGGTTTAAATAAAATATCAAGTTT
This sequence comes from Magnolia changhungtana, assembly GCA_030180095.1. Taxonomy (NCBI): domain Eukaryota; kingdom Viridiplantae; phylum Streptophyta; class Magnoliopsida; order Magnoliales; family Magnoliaceae; genus Magnolia; species Magnolia changhungtana. The sequence goes on along the minus strand of JASAUF010000091.1, from coordinate 3,409,506 downwards.
TTGGCGCCATTGCCAGGGACCGTTTCGTTCCAAATTGAATTTAGGATTCTCTCTTATCATAATTCATAGTCTTAGGATTTTACTAACTTTAGGTTAAAGTTTTTATTTAATTTTATTTTTAGAAACTAACCTATTTCCTATTTTGTAGGGTCCTGACATAAACTTCTAAATTGATTCTAACATAGATCTCCAAATTGGAAGTGAAGGAGGAGCTTCCTAGTCTTCGGACATTGATCGTCTCATTTCTTTCGGGTTCTTTCTTCCAATCTTTGCTTGCATAATTTTATCTTGTTCTAGTTTTATTTCTCTTAGGTTGTTTCTTAGTTTAGTTTTCTTTCTTACATTGCAATAACATAGTTTATGCTAGGACATAGATCTCTGAATATAGAACTAGTACCGTTTGATCCTGAAATAGAAAGAACACTTCGTGAAAGATTGAGAAATAATTCTGTTGAAATGACGAATGAGAATGAAGTTAAAGCTCTCAGAGATTATTCAGCTCCTGTCCAATTTAATGCGCCTTCATGCATAGTGTTGCCAACCACTACGGCACACTTTGAACTTAAACCTAGAGTCATACAATTGTTGCCATCCTTTTTTACGGATTGGACAAGGAGGACCCATATCATCATGTGAAAGAATTCCTAGACATTTGCTCCACCTTTAAATTCTAAAACTTCTCAGACGATTCGATCCGCCTACACCTATTTCCTTTTTCTTTGAAGGATAAGGCGAAAGCATGGTTGAATTCTCTAGAAGTTGGATCTATCACTACATGGGACCAACTGTCTAAGAAGTTCTTAAACAAGTTCTTCCCCGTTCACAAAACCAATGCCCTCCGTAGAGAAATTACTAACTTCACACAAAAAGAGGGCGAGCACTTTCATGAATGTTGGGAAAGATGGAAGGACTTGCTTCTTAAATGTCCTCACCATGGTTTTAAGAAATGGCAACAAGTTCAATACTTCTATGACGGTGACACCCCCTGCAACCGTCGCATGGTTGATGCCACCAGTGGAGGGTCATTCATGACCAAAAGTGATGTCGAAGCGTGGAACTTCTTTGAAACCTTGTGCGAAAATTCTCAGCAATGGGACTATTCAAATAGAGGTGACAGAAGTCCCCAACCACAAAAGAGAGGTGGTATATATGAGATAGGAGTCATGCTAGATCTGTGCGCCAAGCTTGATAACCTGACAAAGAAAGTTGATGCTCTGGTATTAAATAATGGACCTCCACAAACAACTCAAGCCGAGGCTTGTGCCATATGTTCTAGTCCTGCCCATCCTATGCAGTCTTGTCCATCTGGTGCAAAGATCCCTAGAACTTCTCTCGAACAAGTACATGCTATGAATACTTTTCAAAAACCTGGGAATGATCCTTACTCGAACACATACAATCCAGGGTGGGCTAGACATCCAAATTTTTCTTGGTTAAAAGGACCACAACAAGGAGGATCATCTGAAAATCCTCCCATGCAACCGCACCTCTAAGTTGGCAGTCAACAACTTCAACAGGTTTCATGATATCAACAATCGCCTACACAATCAAGGAAACCATCTCTTGAGGATACACTCCATCTTTTTATGCGAGTTCTCTCCAATTCCAAAAAGACACCCACAAACCTTACTAGCCAACCAGCAAAGCTTACATGCAAATGCGCAATCCATTGCCAAGCTGGAAGTACAAATGGGTCAACTAGCTGCCACATTGAGTGAGAGAGAGAAAGGCAAGTTCCCTAGCCAACCTTAGGCTAATCCAAAGGGACAGTATGAGATTGGCTCTAATTCCAACCAAGGGCAATATCATGAGCAAGCCAAATCGAACACTACCCTTAGGTCAAGAAAACAGATTGACAACAGAATAGAGATGCCTAGGGATGAATCAAATTCTAAAACAGAAGATCAAGATGAAGCAGAGAGTCACACCAGTGCATCCAAAGTCCAAAAGCTCTTTGACTCTCCAAGAGTCACTAATGTGCCACCCTATGTGCCCAAAGCACCCTTTCCTCAACGTCTGGCACCAATAAAGAAAAGAAATAACTTTGATGAAATCTTGGATGTGTTTAAAAAAGTGCAAGTCAACATCCCGTTGCTTGATGCTATCAAGCAAGTCCCTGCTTACGCTAAGTTTCTTAAAGATTTATGCACTCAAAAGCGTAAGCAGAATGTTCATAAGAAAGTCTTCTTTCCAGAGCAGCTCAGCTCCATGATTTAACATAACACCCCTCCTAAATTTAGGGATCCAGGAGCTCCCACCATTTCTTGCGGTATAGGAGATCATAAGATCGGGAAGGCATTGCTTGATTTAGGGGCGAGCGTCAATTTGTTACCATATTCGGTTTATGAGCAGCTAGGACTTGGTGAGTTGAAACCGACTAAAATAACATTACAACTAGCTGATAGATCTGTCAAGGTGCCCCGGGGTGTTATTGAAGATGTGTTAATCCAGGTTGATAAATTTTATTTTCCAGTGGATTTCATAGTTATAGATACTCAGCCTGTCCAGAATCTTCATAGTCAGATCCCAGTCATCTTGGGTTGTCCATTTTTGGCCACATCTAATGCTATTATAAATTGCTGGAATGGAGTTATGAAATTGTCCTTTGGTAACATGAATATTAAACTCAATGTCTTTAATGCAGGACAACAATCCGCAGATTTGGATGACATATCTGAAGTGGACATGATCGAGAGTCTAGTGCAGGACTCCTTCCGTAAATCTTTTGAAGATCCACTTGAGACCTGCTTAGGACAATATGGCATGGATTTTGACATCGATAGTTCCATCCATGAAATCAATGCACTGCTCGTATATTGGAGACTGAAAAATGGAGAGCGAAAGTGGAACCTCTTCATCCCTCGGAGACTCTTCCTGACAGCATAGTTTTTAACTCTGAAAAGACAAAGGCGAGCAGGCTGCTTAATGTTCTTAGAGCATATAAGGCAGCAATTGAACGGAAGATAGCGGAAATACAGGGAGTATGCCCCACTGTATGTATGGATCATGCTGTGGAAATGTCGCGTGAAATGCAAAGGAAGTGTGATCCTAACATGGAAGAAGTCGTTCGAGCAGAAGTCCTTAAATTATTTGACGACAGTGTCAGTTACCTCATTGCAGATAGCACAGCTCATGGGAACTCACATCACTTGTCTGGGATTAGTTAATTAAGGTGTTGAGGTAATTTCTTTGGCGGACCTTGGTTATAAAGATTAGTTCATTCATGGTCCGTTCTTGTCTGGCTGAAGACGTTAAACTTAGCGCTCCTGGGAGGTAACCCAGCCTTTTGTTTTATTGTATTGCTTTTTCTTAGTTAGTTACTTCAATGTTTGTGAGTAACATTACTGCAAACCCTCACGAGACTACAACTCGTCCGCTAGGAGTAACCTAGGGGTTTAAAGGCTTGTTGCATACGCTAAATGCAATCGAGAGCACCTGCGAAAGTGGTATAGGTAGGATCTTCTTTTATTTTTCTTTTTATTATTTTTGCTTCTGTTAATTTCTCTCTTGCGCTAACTCGCTCTTACTTTGATAATTTTGGGAAAGCCTCTTGATTCTTCATCCAGGTACCATCTTTCCATCACTCTTTTCTGTTCATTGTCTCATGTATATTGCATGTTTATTTCTTTTACATTGAGGACAATGTAGATTTTAGGTTGGGGGTGGGAGATGAGGTTACCTAATTAGTATTTTCTTGGTCTTAAGCAAAATTTGTGAAAATTTTAAAATTTTTTCTAGAATTTCTATTGAATTCATAGTGATTTTGAAGGATAGTTGTGATTTTAACATTATAAGATACGTGATGTTGGTAACTTATGACTCTTGGATTCGGCCATCTGCTTGCTTTCACAGTCAATTTTGAATTGATAATCCATGATTAGAAGTTGTAAACATTGATTGAGCCATGATTTCACATATCAGATCTCACTTACACATTAAGTTTTCAGTTCGATATTAAATGGTAACTTGGTAATCATTAGGCATGAAAGGAACCAGCCTGAAAAACAAAATTTTTAGCATCAGTTTATAAAGAAGAATTGAAAGAGTAAGTCGCATAATCGTCATCATAGGTTTGCTCCCTATAGATGAAGATTCGATTCCTCATAGTTGACATGAGAAAAGAGTTAGGCGACAAGTTTTCACCATAGGTTTGCTCCCTATAGGTGTGGATTTGATTCTCCTCCTTGGCACCACTGTTTATAAAGGAAATCAAAGGCTGATAGAACGAAAAGATGATCTAAAATGCTAGTGTTGGTTTCAGGTTGGTTGTCACGAATTACTAATGATATCATGAAATTGACAATTGGATCTTTTAATGATTGTAAGCCGAGATTACACTATACACTCATGGAACTCAATGTTTAAAATTGTTCAAATTAATGGATTAATATTTTAAACTTGATTATGAAATCTGCCGAGAGCTTGATTCCAAGAGAAAAATTCCACACACCAATCATGAATCTTAGAATTTTCACATCTCAGCTATCTGTTCACAAGTCACTTGAGTTTACAGGAATTGTCTTTTATTTCTGAAATTAATTTTCGCATGTTTTGCTCGGGACTAGCAAAATGCTGGTTGGGGGTTGTGATGAGTGTCGAATGTTGCATATCAGACCCCAGTAATTGCCTAAATTTACGTACATGATAAGGCTTAATGGAGTGTTTTACTCGTGTTTTCATTGCAGGACGTAATAATGAGCGTTAGACCGAAAAGAGAATTAAAAGCATGGATTTGATGATCCAAAGTCACCAGAGCATGGGATAGGCACTAAAGAACCAATAATGAAAATTTTACACACCTGGGATCTGAGGAAAGCAAGCCAAAGGGGCCCGAAAAGGGTCCAGAATGCAAGATCACATGGTTCCCATCATCCGATTGATTCAAAACTTCATACATGAGATGGAGGCCATAAATTAACCGTACATATAAAATTTCATCCATTGGATCATTACGGAAGTACCCTAACTGACAAATCAGCCCACAAACCATTGATTCTGGGCCCACCTGATATCTGGAATTGGCTCAAATTTGGTCTCAACGCCTTAAATGGGGAGACCAATCAGAGGCTCGGATCTGATTTTGTAAAAACATCACAGTGGGCCCCATATGCGATGCATGTACACCATGCACACACTACGCGAGCCGTGCACCGGACGGCTGAGGCGGTCAGCGCAAGCGCTGACCCGACTCTTCGTCTCTCAAATTCAAAAAACGGAAATTCCGTTACAGCGTTAACGCCGTCCGGGAATCAGATGGAGTTGTGGACCCCACACATTATCCAAATGCGTGATCCAGACCGTCCATCAGACCTTAATGGCCCATATTACCATAGCCTAGGTGGCGGTATTTTAGAAGACAGCGAATTTTGGTTTTTAACCTTTCAAACGCAGGTTGAACGGTGGAACAGAAACATTCTGTGGGCCACACAAAAATGGAGAAAAATTATATATTTCCGACCGAAATTTCAATAGAAATTCGGTGAACGGAGTGGATTTCGCTGAAGGATTCGATCACGAACCCTACCATCACCACAGCAGTCGGTTTTCGCTCCAGCGTAACAAACAGACGCTGTCCGTTTTTGCGGAAGTCAGTGGGCCCCGTACATAGTCTGTCCGGCCGATCCAAGCCGTTCATCGTGTAGAGGGCTTCGAGAGCTTCAAAACTATGCTGATATTCTGCTCTCATGCGTGCACACGTGCATGATACAGAGGCCACAAACTGCTCTGCATTGTTCAAAACTGATCTCTTTGTGATTTCTTCTCTGGGCCTCGTCAATGGACACTTAAAACCACCCATTCTTGACTGAAATTTCGTCCTGAATCCAATGGACGGGGTGGATTTTCCAGAAAATACTTCTGTGGGGCCCACCGATCATGGCTGCGAAAAGTTACACTCCATGTCCTGCTACAACTCTGCCACCGAATCCAGCCCTCCAGCAGCTATAAAAGAAGAATTTTAGACATGGGAAAGGCATTCAGAAACAGGGGATTCCAGATCTAGAGAAAAGGGAGAGAAGAAAGAGAAGAAAGAAGAGAGAGAGATCGATTGGTTTGATGTTCATTTTTTATGAATTTTGTTTATCCATCTTTTTAATGGATTTTATGGGTCACTAATCCCTCAGCTAGGGCTGAGATGAAGCCCCTAATTTGATTAGCTCTTGTATTGGTTGAATTTACTTTGAATATTAATTGATTTGTTTCTTTCTCTAAGTGGGCTTGATTGGTTTAAATTTTATACTTCTCCATCTATGAACTTGATCAGAGTCTATATATGGACGTTGTATGGATGCTTATTCTAGGTCCTTGTGTCTGATCAAGAGCAGGTTCCTATAGAGAAGGAAACAGGGTGCTTAAATGAACTGTACATTCCATGTGCCCGATCAAGGACATGGGATATGTTATTCATGGCATTGCTTAAAGGAATTAGACAACAGTATGCCCGATTAAGGACACAGATTGTGCTTTCTCTATATAAGTGGTATCAATCTAGATTAAGGTGAATCAACAGACAAAACAAGGGTTAGGATAATTAGGGGTGGATTCGAAAGTCCTAGTGCTCTCTCTCTGATTGAATTTTCTTCCCTGTTATTAATTGTTTTTTCCTAGAATTGTGCTTAGTAGTTCATTCCATTATTTGTTGGATTAGTTAAGAAGAATTGTGAATTTGAGTTGTGACGATCAGTCCTCGTGGGAACGATCTCGTAATACGTACCATATCTACATCTGATTCGTATACTTGCGAGTTTAAAAATCATTTAAATCATGTTGGTTTAAATAAAACATCACATATCAGTATGGTTCATCTCTGGGATCATCACCAGGGTCTATTACACTCTACGCCAGCTTGCCGCCCCTATCTGAGTGCACCACTGGGTAAGTGGAAGAGACCTCACTATCCGCCTGCCAATATAAACCCCGGTTCGTCGATAGCGGACCCATTCCTCAAGCTGGTCAAACTCAACATAGATATTACCTCCTCACTTAGGCGGGTAAGGTCACACCCCCTCCCAACCGACCATGACACAGAGGGAGACGCGGTCTACTGGTATACGGCCCTCACGCGCTCATATATATCCACTAGGTCTCAATGTTGGGGCGTCTACTGGCCACGGAGGTTTAGGAATTTTTACCCAGGGACATCTATGGTGCCCGTATGCTAGAACCAAACATTTTTGGTGTCCCATCCGGCCATCCACGATATGCCTGTGGAGGCTACGGACCTAATGTCGCTAGGGCGTACAATAGTCATATCACAAAATGCGTGATGCATGAGTCATACAATCCAGTCATACATCAATCCTGTGCATGCCGTGTGCTCATGAGAGATAACCTCTGCCTATCAGGGAGTCTCATATCAAGTTACCTAATGAAACATGCAATGGTCAATCAAATCTCATAACAAACAAGCAGATGATGCGTATGGGCATGTATCATGATGCTATGCTGTCACATACTCATAATCGGTATCAATAACCGGCTTCGACAATCAACCTCGACAACATGGACATTTATCCAACATTGCCCCCGAGGAATGGCCCTCATAGATCTTAACATATAGTGGACCCATGGCCTCACACAAGGGCCAAATATACAACACCATGGGCCTCAGTCAAGAATTTAATGCACATCACGATGGGCCTTTCACATGGGCCTAACATATATCATAATGGGCCACATTGCCTGGCCCTCAAATGCATCACAATGGGCCTCATCACCTAGGCCTCATATATATCACATTGGGCCTTAAACACGGCTGAATGCACATCACAATGGGCCTCAAATATAGGCCGCATATACATCACAATGGGCCTCGTCAATCGGCCTCGATATCCATCCTTGACAATCAGAATCAGCCTCGATACTCGGGCTCAACAATCGGAATCAGCCTATACAATTGGCCTCGACAAATCGGAATCGGCCTATATGATCGGCCTCGACAAATCGGAATCGGCCTATACAATCGGCCTCGACAAATCGGAATCGATCGATGATCGAAATTGGCAAATCGGTCATGACAATCAGATCGATCGATAATCAGAGTCGGCAAATCGGTCACATCAATCGGTAAGCGGCCATGAAAATTCAGATCGATCGATAATCAGAATCAGCAAATTGGTCACGACAATCGGATCGATCGATAATCAGAATCGACAAATCGGTCACGACAATCGGATTGATCGATAATCAGAGTCAGCAAATCGGTCACGCCAATCAGCAATCAACCACGACAATCTGGATCGATCGATAATCAGAATCGGCAAATCGGTCACGATAATCGGATTGATCGATAATCATAATCGGCAAATCGGTCATGACAATCAGAATCGATCGATAATCAGAATCGGCAAATCGGTCACGACAATCGGATCGATCGATAGTCAGAATTGGTAAATCGGTCACGACAATCGGGATGGGTAAGAATGGGCCTAACAAGGCCTAATGGAAGGTGGACACTCAACCATCATTGTTCATCAATGTGGGCATTCAACCAACATTACTCCCAAGAAGTGGCCTATACAGAGACAAACATATAGTGCGACCATGGCCTCAAACAATCGCCGAATATACATCGCCATACCCTCTCTCAAGGGTCTCATATGCATCAAATTGGGCCCTGCTCATGGGCCTCATATACATAACCAATGGGACCTACACATGGATCTCGAATACATCAAACGGGCCACACGTCATGGGCCTAATACACGTCACAATGGGCGGCACAATAAGGGCCTAATACACATCACAATGGGCCTTGCCCATAGGCCATGAATACATCACAATGGGCCTTGCATCAATGGGTCACACTATTGGGCCTCATACACATCAAGTGGGCCGCACTAATGGGTCAATATACATCAAGTGGGCCTCGAATATACATTACGGGTGGGCCTCAAATATACATCACAGGTGGGCCCTATCACATGATTGGGCGGTGTGGATGAATCGCATCCATCAAGGTGGGAGCGGCAGAAGGACGGCGTGGACATAAAATACATACATCATGGTGGAGTCCTCATCACTGTCCAAACACTTCCAGCACGTCCAGATCATCTGGACGGTGTCCATGAACAAATATATCACGGTGGGGCAGCACAACACCGTCCAAACTGCCTATCATAGATGGATGGAGTAAATACAACACGTTCATTACATGGGGCCCACGTCCCATGTGGACGGTATGAGTACTACTAATCATCAAGGTGGGCCCCACCCATTCAGAAACAGATGGACGGTGTGACTGTAACACATACATTAAGGTGGTGTCCCACCGTCAGATGGATGGACGGATGAAACATGCACATCAAAGGTGGGGTCCACGACCACGTCCAGGGATGGACGATATAGATACAACAAATACATCAGGGGCCCCACAGAACTCGTTGATGTCATTCATCAGCTACACATCTGGTGGGTCCATGACCATTAATTGGACGATAGGGATAAATACATACATCACACTAGGCTCCACATGATGGATAGCATGCACATACATCTAAGGTTGATTCCCACCGTCCAGAATATTTTGGACGACGGATGAAACACACGTACAAATGGGGTTCTCATCAGCGTCTTGATGATGGACGGCTGGGAATAAACACCTACATTACAGTAGGTCCCACCGTCAAAAGAGATGGACGGTGTGGATGTATACAATAAGATTGGTCCCCACCATCCTAATCTGATGGACGGTTGACATAACACATACAGCAAAGATGGGTCCCACCGTCAATGGATGGTGGATGTAAACATACCGCATGATCTGACCTATAGATATTGCCGGTACCAATACAACAGCTATGTAGCCGAGTAAGGCACACCAGCCAATCAGTTGACAGCAGGTGGGTCAGGCCCACCACAAATACATACATATACATATGTATATTATTATTATTATTATTATTATATTACTCTCTTTCTTCCCCTTTCTTTTTTTTTCTTTTTTTTTTTCTTTTTTTTTAATGTCCTCTTGACGTCCATTGATGGAAGGACTGGATATGATGTCCATTGATGGACGGTCTGGATATAAATCCATGTGGGACCCACAGAACTCCCTGACGTCACTTCTGCAGCTGCATGCTACTGGTGGGACCCGTAGATGAACGGTTTGGATATAAAACATATACCTGAAAGGCGGGTCCGACCTGAAATTTAGATCTATCTCGATCCAATGCCGTAAAACTATCTTTCAAATGGTTCGACGGTATGGATATAATAGATGAAACCCATAAATCACAGTGGGGTCCACGTGGGTGGGCCACACGGTTTTAGATCAGCTGATATTTGATTTTTACCTTCGTCCAGGGGTGCTGGACGGTGCCAACAGCTAGGCCGTCCAGGCCATCTGGCCGTCTGGATGGGCCTGGCCATCCAACCTTGGGTCCACTTGCTGGACAGGGGGTGCACACATCTTAATGGGTCCACCGTCCCAATTGGACGGCTGGATAACATATAAACATCAAGGTGCGTCCCACTTGGAAGGGGTCCAGGATGTTGATAAAACCCATACATCAATGGTCGTCCCTACCCACCATGTCCAAATGGACGGCTGGATGGCATGGATACATCACAGTGGGCCACACAATCATCACAAAGAGAGAGAGAGAGAGAGAGAGAGAGAGAGAGAGAGAGAGAGATCGGTGAGATAGAGGGAGGGACCCCGCCACTATGGGCCCTCCCTATACGATGCATACATCAAGTGGGTCCCAAATCTTGTGGACCCTACATCAAAATCAAAGGAAATGAACACCCACCTTTTCCACTTCTTCTTAGATCAATGGCAAGCTAAGCCTCTCAGGTTAGACTTTGATGGAAAATGATGAAGATTGGACGGTTGGATTGGGTGGTAGGGAGGTGGGCCACACATGACTTCTTCCTCACCTTAGAAAACCATGGATGGTTGCTCTTGGGAGCTTGCCTGAAAATGGAGAAATGAGAGAGAGAGAGAGAGAGAGAAGATGGGATGTAAGAGAGAGAGAGGGAGATGGGTATGATGGGGAGTGATGGGTGAAGGTGATAGGTGTACTTGTGTAAGAAGAGATTTGACTTTATGAGAAAGGTGGTTGTACTTGGGGATGGTAGCTTGTACATGACTTGATTTGATTGGTTGATGTAACATTTCGTAGTGATTCCCTCAATTTTTGCAACGCACGACATTTCTTTGAACTAAACACAGGCCCACATCTCCTAGCCTGGGTATCAACTCAGCATGTGAGTTGCGCCATCTGAACTGCGGCGACGGCGCGATCTTACTAGTACAAGCCTCGGGTCGAGCCGACTCTAATATACGAGACAAGACTCGTGATCACGCGCAAACGCCGATAGCAGATCGCGGGTAATTGGAATTCGACCGGAAGGACCAAGGAAACCTACGGAACGGTATGGGCTAGGATACAGGTCTTACAACTCTCCCCTCCTAATAAAAATTTCGTCCTCGAAATTTACTATCACGCAGGACAAGGCAAGAGAAGAGGAGACATCGACTTATAATAAATCTTTAAACAAATATTGCTCTTTAATGTAAACCTCGCGCTCACAGGATGCCTCATCAACACTATGATGACCCCACTAATATTGAATTTCAGATCAGAAATGATCGAAACTCGAATACTAAGCAGTCTCACAATCTCAACAGTAGGGAGATATGTTAGAAAATCTCTAAGTTATTCGAACTCGAGAATCTAATCATTTTAAGTTCTCAACAATCATAGAGTGCAGGGTAACTATCAGTAGATATGTGATGTTATATTCAGGTATTCCCAAGTTATGCTCTGATACCAACTTCTATCACGCCCCAAACCCGGAAATCGGATTCACAGGAATCCCGATCGCCGAATCTGGAGCCGATAGCCTCCTTAGTACCCAATTCTCGGCTCCTAGCGTTCATACGCCATGTTTCGATCTTGGGATCCTACAAGGAGGATATTTTTTTCTTTTTTTTTGTATACATTTAACTCATAATAAGCATAATCACAAGTATACCCAAATCACAAAGGCAACATCATCATCACATATCCACTAATGTAATCATTTGATTACAATACTGAAGGGAAATACATAAGTCGAAAATCAAGCTCTAGAAGAACCGCTGCATGCTCCAAGCTCAACACTGCTGCAACTTAACATCACCTGCACGCATCTATCATGCATAAGCTTATAGAAAGCTTAGAGGGTGGTGTAAGTGTGTGCACAAGGTAAGTGCCAAGTATTTAATACAATGCCATCATCATACAGTACAAAAAATATTGGTAATCCATAAATCGTACAATATCGAGATAAGCAGAATTACTGACAAGAGCAGGAATCATCAGAGTAAACAGAAATACTGGCAAGATAATAAATTATACGATAACAGAGTAAGCTGAAATATGGACAAGTCCATGAGTCAATCAATATCAGAATACGCGATATAGAATAGCTATGCAAATGAGGTGTAACGCCCTGAAAATCGGGGGTCGAACAAAGCTCAGCTCCCGAGTTCCAACGCATCACTTATTCAACACAGATAATGATGATTATGATGAGAGCATTGAAATATGAATGAGATTATACCAAAACAGCATATCATACTCCAGAGACAGTAAAATTACAAGCGGAAGACTGCGATAGATACATAAAATATATAGACTGTGGTGAGTCTCCAGAGTGTGATAACATTGCTAGGTCAAATAATTACATGTGCAAGTCCAAAATATACAAAAAAAATATATAATGACATCTAATCAGCAACCCTATAACCCCGTCGATCAAGACACGGCTGCATGAAGCCATCAGAATACAACATATACAAGATGGCATCCTCGTCGTCGCAAAAGTCTAGCTCCGCCTCATAAGCATCGCCATCACCTACAGCTACAACAAGGTTTGGTTGGTATGTATAACACCATCCCGTAACGTGGGAGTGAGTGATTAATTCAGTGAAACAGTAAAGCATAGGTTAACATGTTATCAAAATAGTCAAGCAATAATGATAAAGTAGTACAATCAAACAATCTTAACTACTCTTATTAATGTAAGGATGAAATGTAGTCATGATGCATACTCTTGCCAACATACTCCCTTGTGCGACACCATCTTACGTTCGTGACATGCGTTCATCCCTCAGTGCTCCACATCTTTCATGCACATGCAGTGCGATATGAACATGATTACCGAGTTGTTATTAGTCCTTTTCATACATCAGGATTGAGAAACTATGGTAACTTCCTAATATCATTCCCAAATAATGATCCATTCTAGGGTCGTCAGTCCTAGACAATCTCATATGATGGTGTGTTTTTAGGCCATTGCAAGGCCAGTTACACGGAATCGTTACACCACTCCCCCATCACCTTATTAATACAGGCCTAATTTATACTCCGTTACTACGGGAAGGCTCGTCGCCTCACCGTAGATTTAGAATATGCTCGAGGTCACTACACTGGGCACATTCAGGGCTGTTACATGGAATCGTTACACCACTCCCCCATCACTCATCAAAATAGTGTAGGTCGATGGCTCGAATACAGTGTCCCATACCACCATATTCGGCTCACGATTCTGTTTGCTCACTGGTCACTACGGGGAGGAACATGGCCCCAGTGTAGGCAGACAGCTCGACCACGGTGTCCCATACCACCATGCCCGACTCATAATTCTTAGCGGATCGAGGTGCGAAGGTTAACGGGGTTGCACTGGTAAGTTCGGTACCTTAGGTTCAAGCAGTAGCATCCAAACATGGGGAACATACATTAGCAGATCGGGTTACTTGACGATCTCAGCTAGCTCGAGTGCATGACAAGTTGAACGATATGAAGTGCATAAGCAATTCGCGTGGCCAACCACTATCGCCAACCGAAGTACGACTCGGGTTCGTCGAACGCATCTCACGTGGCGAATGAATCTCAGCCACGAATTCAATCCTGTTACCGATTGCCTGGACTATACAATAGCCCCAATCACATTCAATTACAAAATAGTTAAAGCAGTAATGGATCAAGATTTCAAATCATATAGTCAAATATCCAATATTGTCCGCTTAGGGCTGCCAAGGCTGTTGCACGGAATCATTACACCACTCCCCCATCACCCTTTACGGATTTTATGGAATACAACTTAAACATGTGAAGTAGTCAGAGTAGAATTAAATAAACAAGTAATTCAAACATATTAATGATCAGGTTATAAAACACAATGCAAGCAAGAAATCCAAACACATACGTTTCATAAACCAGTAAGTGATTAAACTAAACACTTACATGAACGAAATCATACACATCACTAAGGTAGTTGAGAATCCTATCTCAACACCCTTATACATTACAATTTCCTAACTACTACACATTCAGACATTTCAACAAACACTTTAGACTACATACATCAACATACATGACGTATGTTGATCACATAGGTATTAGGCCAAATCCTTTCACTAGGGAGCTGCCCCATTTATAACACGCGTACACCCACGATGGATAGTCATGGCAAGTAAGAATCCAAGTTCAATATTCATTCAGTCATTTTCACAAACACTTGGGCTACACATTTTAACATATATAGTGTATATTGGTCGTGGCGTGATTTAGGGCAAATCCTTTCGTCAAAGCGGTATCACCTATACAACAATCATATATCCATGACAATTAGTCATGGTGAGTACGAATGTGAATTCTAAACTCATTCGGTCATTCTCGCAAACACTTAGAATACACTCTTTTAACATACATAACATATACTAGCAAAAATATGTATTAGGGCGAATCCTTAGGCCGAGTGAGTATTATACATATATATAGCATGTTCATACAGTAATTAATCATGGCTAACATACTTTCAAAATTTGTACGTATACGGTATTTTCTACAATTATACAGAATACACAATATACCATAATTTGTATACGCAATCGAAATGCCAAGCGAACATCAGTTTGTGCATGTACAATCACACCCAGATCATGAATCTATCATTATCTGACATTGAAAGCATCGAAAACCATAACCTATACATCTAAAGTCCTCACCTTTTGTCGGTAAACTTGAACCGAAACCAGTTGGAACCCAACGCCTTTGTCTACGGCACAGCGACAACCTGATTCATGAAACAGGTCAGTTATTCTATCACCTACACTCTTAGAAACTCTAAAACAACTTAGGGTTAGGTTTTCTTACCTAGGAATGAAGCCGGAATCGTCGGAAAAGTGATTAGATAGTGATGGTTAAACACGTATAGCAGGGGAATGGAGTATCAGGAAGATGCTCCCACTTCTCTCACACTTTCTCTCTCTTTTCTCTCTTCTCTCTCCTAGGTTTTTTCTTAAATTCGTATGGGATGAGAGAGTGAGGGTTTAAGGTCCTTATATAGGCTAAAACATCACCGAAATAGACCAAAAGTCAAGGTATACTTAGGTTAGAACCAAAGTGGGTCTGTTCCATCTCAACGAAGCACTTCCGGAGCCCCCCCTTGAGCCAAAGGTCGGACTTAAGCTCACAGAGATTGAATCTAGGTCGAGTTACGTTTTCAGTCCAATCGGGTTCCCGGATCACACGTGGCAGACCAGTTTTAGTTCAACGGTCACCGCAACTCAATCAGGGTTACAAGTACACTGCCATGTATATGAAATTTCTCCTGATCCGAGGGTGTATTTGGGTCAGATTCTGACGGTCTGATTGCTTATATTAGGCCCGCAAGTGGCAAGTCTCAGATTACTTAAATTTAGATATTTATTTCTAAAATATCCACGTTTCTCACACACTTCACTCCGGGCTCAAGCGTATAGCCCCAAGACACTATCTCGATTTGATTTCTGAGATGGTTGTCAAGCCCAGCAAGGCGGTCCTAATTCTATAACTTCATATTATTCGTACTTTCGACGTATGGTCTAGATCTGATACGGAGTTTCAATGTGCTCTCAAGAGCAGCTGGGTAATGAGATTGATCCTAGGTTTTAGGGTAACCTAGCGTCAATGATTCTACAAGTTTTGGGTCTTGCAGATCGTATTTAAAGTGATTAGTGCAGATTTCGTAGCTAATCCAGTTTAACACTTAGTTGACTTTGTCTAATTCCTAAAGGATTTGAGGTTTGAGAGGTTCATAAGGGGTTGGGATCTACCCCTTGCCTAAGGACATTTGATTCCAGGTTGGTAAAAATCTGGGATGTTACCATCTACTCCCCTTAAAAATAATTTTGTCCCCGAAATTGGCTAAAGGTAATAAGTAAGAATTCTATATTTCATTTGCCTAAGACTTATTAATTTACGTGTGGTAAGGTGTATCTTGTGCATACTAGTCTAGTACATTTTAGGCTACCCCCCTTAAAAATTTATTTCTTTATCTCTTGCTTATATCCTGATGGTTTGCTACAATGGATTTCTTTCCTTATTTGGAGTTTTGACTTCGATTCCCAACTAGCTAGAGTAAGCTGTTTTCAATGTCTAACCAACACGGAGAGACAGTTATAGTGGGCTTGATCCCAATACATCGATCATCTACCTGGCCAGGGTAGAAAACTCATCGTATCCCTTCCTAGTCCTGGTGGCTCCTGGTCTTCTGCTCGGCCAAGCAGTGAGTCCATTAGTAGTCGCCCGGGATTGAGAATTGGGTCAAGCCGTGAATGCTTCTCAGTTTATATTTTAGTAACTCCGTAGACCGATCACTCAAAAAACTTAGGGAATGCCCATCACTGAAAGGTTCAAATTTTCTATTTCTAAGGTTGCCCTTTAGGTCTGGGTCTAAGAGAGTCCTCGATATTATCTATGTCCAAGGAAATGGTGAGTCAAATCTTACTAGATCATCCTAAAACGGTTTCTCATAGTAGAACTTGCTAGTGCTTCTATTATGTTCGTATTCAACGAGCACATTTGTAAATGCATTGACCTTGGCTATTGTAATTCGGTTTGTACCCATTGTTAGGCCTATTCTGTAATATGAAATTGTTTAACACTTGAACCCTAATTGCTTTACATTATAAGGAAGATTCAGATCTTATTTAATGACTTAACCTTGCGTATAATTGGGAGTAATTTCTTTCATTCCTGGGCCAATGGGGTAAGGACCAACCATGCTTCCGCTGCGCCCATGAATGGGTAGACGTGTATACCTACTTAACTCAACCGGGTTCATAACTTGTCTACCCCCCTTAAAATTGTTTCTATTCTCAGGGTTCAAGATCTATGTCCTGATCCGTATGTCAGAACAATGTGTAATTTAGGACCTATCCTTAACATGAAATGGGATACGATTTTCCAATACATTTATCTTCCTATCATCGATGATGTGTACCATGGCATTGGTACATATGTTTATAGAAAGGAGCTAAAGACGATGGGTATCGTGGTTGATTTCAGGGACAGGTGTGAGTCTATGGCAAGATGCCTAATTCTACCAGAGGAGGACTTTTATCACGGTCTAGCTTAATAGGCAGGCTATTTTTCTAAGTTCATAGGCACAATATGGGTGCCAAAATGGTCCGCGATTCGAGACCTAATTTTCTAACTGTTTGTGGCCCAAAGACAAAGTCTCTATCAGCTATATACTCCTAACACTTCTCAAAGACGAAGTTATAAACATTTGGTTTTAAGTGGTTGGGCCAACACGGAAAGAATGTTATGTAGTGGGTCTGAACTGGATACATAAATCTTCTGCCTAGTTAGGACAGGAAATTATCGTATCAGTTCTTAATCCTAGTCGATCCCGACCCCCTGCTTGATCAGAGCATAGAGTTTATTGGTAACTACCAGGATTGAGAATTCAATTCAAACCGCGAATACCTCGTTGATAAATATAGTTTCTCTACTCCGTGTTCCCGATTGTAATAAGTCTTTGGGAAGGCAATTCAAAGGGGTGTATTGATTTGACCTAACATTAAATCCAAGGGATATTGAGCGTGTATAGTTACTAATCAAACAACCCTCCTACGAGTTATTAAAGAAGCCTATGAGTACCGAGGGGATTCAATGAAGGAACGGGGTCTCGCTCCAACCTAATCAAGCCAACTAACAAAATTTATCTTTCAATTATCTTAGCATAATGAATCTTTTACATTCCTTAGTCTAACCAGTAGCCTAGTCGTAACGTATGAGTAGCGGTAATCCACTAGTTGTGATCCAAAGTCTATACTTCTACACTAGATGATTTCATACCATTTTAAATAAGGGAAATTGTTTTATCGCTTAGAGTCAAGCGTTGTCTGATTAGAATTGAGTTGCCCAAACTTGAATTTAACTACGCTCGAGCATGATACACATGCTCCTACTAACCAAGAAGGTCTTAGGGTTCACGTTACTACATCAGTAGATTTCCTATACTGTTAGGTCATTCGAATATAGGAACACCACTCTAGGTCCAAAACTCTATGGGCCTATTTGGCCAGTGGTCTCAAGTTGTCTTAAATGGGTTTGCATTGTTAATCCCACCTCGGGATTTGGAGTGGCATGTTTGGTAGGAGGGTGGGTTGGGTTTAAAATTATTTTTATAGGCCTTGGAAAATGAGACTTGTGTTAGAAAGTATGAGATGGGATTTCCAAATCCCATGATGATGAATTTCTAAGTGTAATTTGAAAGGAAATCTCGGAATTTACTTTTAATTGCATACATTCCAAACATGATGTTGAAAACCATGGGATACACCCAATCTAGGGACAATACCTTACACCTACCTTTATTGTTACCTTTACAATTCTAGCCACCTTAATCTTACCTAATGCAATTGGCCGAATGGGCCCTAAACGTCCTAACATTTGGAGATTGTGAAGGTTATGGGACACAAATGAAGATACATGTGAGCTAATACAACCAGGGCTTTAAACACTTATATCATTTTACCAAACATTACACTACTAGGCCTATCAACATGAAATCACAAGCATATCCTAAAGCAGCAACCAAAACAAGCTGCAAACATCGACATGGATGACTAGGCATCTGAGTCTGGCGATGGAGGAGGGGCACCCTTTCTCTTTCCTATGAGAGAGAAAAAGGTTGAAATCGAGAAAGTGACCGCAATGAACTCGAAGAAGGCCATGGAAAGTGAAGATAAGGGGGAATAGGGGTTGGAGTTTTTGGTTCTCCATGGATTTGAGCCTCAATAGAGGTTGTACATGCCAAATGACAGAGTTTAAAGAAAGAAAATGAAGAGATGGGAGGGGTTGAGAGTTTACACGATTTTGAGCTTCAAATGAAAGCGTGTAGGAGCTCAAATGAGAGAAAATGGAAAGGGTAGAGGGTAGGTACAGCTGTAAACGTTGGAAGTGAATGGGTGGTGACTGAAAATGAAGGAATGGGTGATTGGAGGGGAGGTTTGAGAGAGAAAATAAAAATTTCGAAGGAAAGGGAGAGCTTGGAGGGGTGATTTGTGAAGGAAGTGTATATTTGGGGGGGTTTTAACGAATGACCCATATACCAGGGGGTTCTCCAACCCCCCAAACATCATGGGCCCGACCGGCCCCCCTGGCCGAGCTCGCCGACTGGCAAGGCCTCGCCGACCTGGCGAGGGCCTTGCCACCCCCTGGACCAACTGGCGAGGGCTCGCCATTCCGGCGAGGCCCTCCTGTCCCCTGGGCCCCAAAAATGTGTGGGGCCCACCCTAGGTTCCCCCGCAAGTGCTCCGTTTAGCCCCCAACTCCGTTTGAGGCATTTTTGGGGCCAATTTGCAAACCAGAATGAGTTTATGTGACGTGTAGCATATGATTTTGGGGGTAGGAGGCGCTAATCTATCCAAATAACCCATTTATTTGGTTAGATTCCAAAATGTTAAGGGTCAAAACCCATTTTATCCATTTATTTTCTATTTATGGTAAGTTTTAGTTTCGGTATTGTTCTTCATTATTTATACCCTAGGATTGGTGTGTATTATGAATGTGCTTAAAAGAAAAGATGCATACAGTGGTGGAAGGTGAGATTTTGAAGGAATTGGATAAAAAGAGGTTTTAGGCTTTGAGATTAAGTGTAAGGTGTTGTGGTTGACCCACAACTTAAGGACATTCGTTTCTAGGGAACGACTCAAACCCATCGACTGGCGGCCTGGAAGTGATTCGAGATCGTTTTGCGTGATCATTAGTGAGTACGGGCCTAATCTCAGCGGTCGATTTCGCGGTTCGGCGAAATTAGAAAATCCTAAGTCAGTTTCTACGTTCAGTCACTCTCTCCTAAGTCAGAGTGCGTCGTGTGACCATAACCCAGGTCTGGTTTAATCCAAATCATGCTCTGATACCATCTTGTAACGCCCTGAAAATTGAGGGTCGAGCAAAGCTCAGCTCCCGAGTTCCAACGCATCACTTATGCAACACAGACAATGATGATTATGATGAGAATATTGAAATATGAATGAGATTATACCAAAATAGCATATCATACTCCAGAGACAGTTAAATTGCAAACGGAAGACTGTGATAGATATATAAAATATATAGATTATGGTGAGTCTCCAGAGTGTGATAACATTGCCAGGTTAAATAATTACATGTGCAAGTCCAAAATATACAAAAAAATATAATGGCATCTAATCAGCAACCCTGTAACCCCGTCGATCAAGACACGACTCGCATGAAGCCGCCAGAATACAACATATACAAGAAGGCATCCTCGTCGTCGTAAAAGTTCGGCTCTGCCTCATAAGCATCGCCATCACCTGCAGCTACAACAAGGTCTGGTTGGTGTGTACAACACCGTTCCATAACGTGGGAGTGAGTGATCAACTTAGTGGAACAGTAAAGCATAGGTTAATATGTTATTAAAATAGTCAAGCAGTAATGATAAAGCAGTACAATCAAACAATCTTAACTACTCTTATTAATGTAAGAATGAAATGTAGTCATGATGCATACTCTCGCCAACATACTCCCTCGTACGACACCATCTTACGTTCGCGGCATGCGTTCATCCCTCAGTGCTCCACATCTTCCATACACATGCAGTGCGATATGAACATGATTACCGAGTTGTTATTAGTCCTTTTCATACAGCAGGATTGTAAAACTAAGGTACCTTTCTTATATTATTCCCAAATAATGATCCATTCTAGGGTCGTCAGTCCTAGAAAATCTCATACGATGGTGTGTTTCTAGGTTGTTAAAAGGGCTGTCAGGGCTGTTACACAGAATCGTTACACCACTCCCCCATCACCTTATCAATACAAGCCTAGTTTATACTCTGTTACTATTGTAAGGCTCGTCGCCTCACCATAGATTTAGAGTATGCTCGAGGTCATTACACCGGGTACGATCAGGGCTGCTAGGGCTATTACACAGAATCGTTACACCACTCCCCCATCACCCATCAAAATAGTGTAGGCTGACAGCTCGAATACAGTGTCCCATACCACCATATTCTGCTCACGAGTCTGGTTGCTCATTGGTCACTACGGGGAGACACATGGCCCCAACGTAGGCTGACAGCTCGACCATGATATCCCATACCACTATGCCCAGCTCATGAGTCTTAGCGGATTGAGGTACCAAGGTTAACGGGGTTGCACTGGTAAGTTCGGTACCTTAGGTTCAAGGAGTAGCGTCCAAACATGGTGAACATACATTAGCAGATCGGGTTACTTGACGAGCTCGGCTAGCTCGAGCGCACGAGAAGTTGAACGACATGAAGTGCATAAGCACTTCGCATGGCCAACCACTATCGCCAACTGAAGTACGACTCGGGTTCGTCGAACGCATCTCACATGGCGAATGAATCTCAGCCACGAATTCAATCCCGTTACCGATTGCCTGGACTATATAATAGCCCCAATCACATTCAATTACAGAACAGTTAAAGCAGTAATGGATCAAGATTTCAAATCATACAGTTAAATATCCAATATTGTCTGCTTAGGGCTGTCAGGGCTATTGCACGGAATCGTTACACCACTCCCCCATCACCCTTCGTGGATTTTATGGAATATAACTTAAACATGTGAAGTAGTCAGAGCAAAATTAAATAAACAAGTAATTCAAACATATTACCAAGCAGGTTATAAAATAAAATGCAAATAGGAAATCTAAACACATACGTTTCATAAACCAGTAAGTGATTAAAATAAACACTTACATGAAGGAAATCATACACATCACTAAGGTAGTTGCGAATCCTATCTTAACACCCTTATACATTACAATTTACTAACTACTACTCATTCAGACATTTCAACAAACACTTTAGATTACATATATCAACATACATGACGTATGTGGATCACATAGGTATTAGGCCAAATCCTTTCACTAGGGAGCTGCCCCATTTATAACACGCGTGCACCCACGATAGATAGTCATGGCAAGCAGGAATCCAAGTTCCATATTCATTCAGTCATTTCCATAAATACTTGGGCTACACATTTTAACATATATAGTGTATATTGGCCGTGGCGTGATTTAGGGAAAATCCTTTCTTCAAAGGGGTATCGCCTATACAACAATCATATATCCATGACAATTAGTCATGGCGAGCACGAATGTGAATTCCAAACTCATTCGGTCATTCTCATAAACACTTAGAATATACTCTTTTAACATATATAGCATATATTAGCAAAAACATATATTAGGGCGGATCCTTTCGCCAAGTGAGTATTATACATATTTATAGCATGTTCATACAATAATTAATCATGGCAAACATACTTTCAAAATTTGTACATATGCGGTATTTTCTACAATTATATAGAATGCACAATATACCATAATTTGTATATGCAATCGAAACGCAAAATGAACATCTGTTTGTGCATGTACAATCACACCCAGATAATAAATATATCATTATCTGACATTGAAAGTGTTGAAAACCATAACCTATACATCTAAAGTCCACACCTTTTGTCGGTAAACTTGAGCCGAAACCAGTTTGAACCCAACGCCTTTGTCTACGGCACAACGACAACTTGATTCATAAAACAGGTCAGCTATTCCATCACCTACACTCTTGGAAACTCTAAAACAACTTACGGTTAGGTTTTCTTACCTACGAACGAAGCCAGAATTACCAGAAAAGTGATTAGATAGCGATGGTTAAACACGTATTGCAGGGGGATGGAGTATCAGGAAGATGCTCCCACTTCTCTCACACTTTCTCTCTCTTTTCTCTCCTCTCTCCTAGGTTTTTCTCAAATTCGTATGGGATGAGAGAGTGAGGGTTTAAGGTCCTTATATAGGCTAAAACATCACCGAAATAGACCTAAGGCCAAGGTATACTTAGGTTATAACCAAAGTGGGTCTGTTCCGTCTCAACAGAGCCCCCCCTTGAGCCAAAGGTCGGACTTAAGTTTACAGATATTGGATCTAGGTCGAGTTACGTTTTCAGTCCAATCGGGTTCCCAGATCACACGTGGCGGACCAATTTCAGTTCAACAGTCACCACAATTCGATCAGGGTTACAAGTACACTGCCATGTATATGAAATTTCACCTGATCCGAGGGTGTATTTGGGTCAGATTCTGACGGTCTGATTGCTTATATCAGGCCCCCAAGTGACAAGTCTCAGATTACTTAAATTTAGATATTTATTTCTAAAATATCCATGTTTCTCACACACTTCACTTCGGGCTCAAGCGAATAGCTTCAGGACACTATCTGGATTTGATTTCCGAGATGGTTGTCAAGCCTAGCAAGGCAGTCCTAATTCTATAACTTCGTATTATTCGGACTTTAGACGTGCGGTACAAATCTGATATGGAGTTTCAATGTGCTCCCAAGAGCAGCTGAGTAATGAGATTAATCCTAGGTTTTAGGGTAACCTAGCGTCAATTATTTTACAAGTTTTGAGTCTTACAGATCGTATTTAAAGTGATTAGTGTGGATTTCGCACTTAGTTGACTTTGTCTAATTTCTAAAGGATTTAAGGTTTGAGAGGTTTATAAGGGGTTGGGATCTACCCCTTGCCTAAGGACATCTGATTCCAGGTTGGCAAAAATCTGGGATGTTACATGAGGAGTCATAAAGAGCCAAGTATCAAATGTTGAGGATGCGATGCAATATATAATTCCTGATGAGTCCACGAATAGCGTCAATCGTATCTAGACCATATAAATGTAGAAACACAGTAACCCAAAATACCATATGCCGCAGATGTAATGTAATATGCGGTGCGAATGGAATGACCATGCTGAATTGTGAAGTCGGGATTATAGTACGAAGCATCGCGGCTATGAGGTCCATCACAAGGGACTTCTATCCAAACCAGTCCTATACCCAAATTTGGATAGTCAGACTCAATGTGGTAAACTCTTGATCTCAGGTTAGTCGTGCGCCCAACCGAAATCCTAGTCATGCGAAGGTACATGTAACAAATAGTTGCGCACCACCAGCCCGAGTGGATAGTGAATGAATAAATGAATGAGTATGCAATTCCTTCTCAATAAGTCCACATATCAGTACGGTTCATCTTTGGGATCATCACCGGGGTTTATTACACTTTACGCCAGCTTGCCGCCCCTATCTGAACGCACCACTGGGTAAGTGGAAGAGACCTCATTATCCGCTTGCCAATATCGGGCCCGATTCATCGATAGCGGACCCATTCCTCAAGCTGGTCAAACTCAACCTAGATATTACCCCCTCACTCAGGCGGGTAAGGTCACAACCCCTCTTAATCGACCACAACACAGTGGGAGACGCGGCCTACTGGTATACGACCCTCATGCGCGCATATATATCCACTAGGTCTCAACATTGGGGCGTCTCCTGGCCACGGAGGTTTAGGAATTTCACCCAGGGACATCTATGACGCCCGTATGCTATAACTAAATATTTTCGTTATCCCATTCGGCCATCCATGATATGCCTGTGGAGGCTACAACCCTGATGTCGCTAGGGCGTACAATAGTCATATCACAAAATGTGTGATGCATGAGTCATATAATCCAGTCATACATCAATCTTGTGCATGCCATGTGCTCATGTGAGATAACCTCCGCCTATCAGGGAGTCTCATGTCAACCTGCCTAATGACACATGTAATGGTCAATCAAATCTCATAACAAACATGCAGATGATGTGTATGGGCATGTATCATGATGTTATGCTGTCACATACTTATAATCGGTATCAATAACCGACGTCGATAATCAACCTCAACAATGTGAACATTTAACCAACATTGCCCCCGAGGAATGGCCCTCATAGATTTTAACATATAGTGGACCCATGGCCTCACACAAGGGCTAAATATACAACACCATGGGCCTCACTCAACAGTTTAATGCACATCACGATGGGCCTTTCACATGGGCCTCATCGCCTGGCCCTTAAATGCATCACAATGGGCCTCATCACCTAGGCCTCATATATATCACATTGGGCCTTAAAAATGGGCTGAATGCAAAACATAATGGGCCTCAAATACAGGCCGCATATACATCACAATGGGCCTCGTCAATCGGCCTCGATATCTGGCCTTGACAATCGGAATCAGCCTCGATACTCAGCCTCAACAATCAGAATCGGCCTATACAATCAGCCTCGACAAATCGGAATCGGCCTATACGATCGGCCTCGACAAATCGGAATCGGCCTATACAATCAGCCTCGACAAATCAGAATCGATCGATGATCGAAATCAGAAAATCGGTCACGATAATCGGATCGATCGATAATCAAAGTCGACAAATCGGTAACATCAATCGGCAAGCGGCCACGACAATCCGGATCGATCAATAATCAGAATCAGTAAATTGGTCACGACAATTAGATCGATCGATAATCAGAATCAGCAAATCGGTGACGCTAATCGGATCGATCGATAATCAGAGTCGGCAAATCGGTCACGTCAATCGGTAATCGGCCATGACAATCCAGATCGATCGATAATCAGAATCGGCAAATCGGTCACGACAATCAGAATCGATCGATAATCAGAATCGGCAAATCAGTCACGACAATAGGATTGATCGATAATCAGAATTGGCCAATCCGTCACGACAATCGGGATCGGTGAGAATAGGCATAACAAGGCCTAATGGAAGGTCAAAATGTGGACATTCAACCATCATTGTTCATCAATGTGGACATTCAACCAACATTGCTTCCAAGAAGTGGCCTATATAGAGCCAAACATATAGTAGGCCCATGGCCTCAAACAATCGCCCAATATACATCACCATACCCTCTCTCAAGGGTCTCATATGCATCATATTAGGCCCTGCTCATGGGCCTCATATACATAACCGGTGGGACCTACACATGGATCTCGAATACATCAAACGGGCCATACGTCCTGGGCCTAATACACATCACAATGGGCCGCATGATAAGGGCTTAATACACATCACAATGGACCTTGCCCATAGGCCACGAATACATCACAATGGGCCTTGCATCAATGGGTCGCACTAATGGGCCTCATACACGTCAAGTGGGCCGCACTAATGGGTCAATATACATCAAGTGGGCCTTGAATATACATTAAAGGTGGGCCTCAAATATACATCACAGGTGGGCCCTATCACATGGCCGGGCAGTGTGGATGAATCACATCCATCAAGGTGGGACTAGCAGAAGGACTGCATGGACATAAAATACATACATCATGATGGAGTCCTCATCATTGTCCAAACACTTCCAGCACGTCTAGATCATCTGGACAGTGTCCATGAACAAATATATCACGGTGGGGCAGCACAACACCGTCCAAACTGCCTATCATAGATGGATGGAGTAAATACAACACGTTCATTACATGGGGCCCACCTCCCATGTGGACGGTACGAGTACTACTAATCATCAAGGTGGGCCCCACCCGTTCAGAAATAGATGGACGGTGCGACTGTAACACATACATTAAGGTGGTGTCCCACCGTCAGATGGATGGACAGACGAAACATGCACATCAAAGGTTGGGTCCATGACCACGTCCAGGGATGGATGATATGGATATAATCACTACACTAAAAACATCATTTAGGAACGGTTGTAAACCATTCCTAAACCCCTTACGAACGGTTTTAAACCGTTCCTAAAAGAGGCATCGCAAAAAAACTGGAACGGTTTTATACTATATCAAGTGCCGTTTCAAATTTTAAGAACGACCACTTAGGAACGGTTTTAAACCGTGAGTAGGGTTGCCTTCAAATTTAGGAACTGAAATTTTAGGAATGGTTTTAAACCGTTCTTAATGTTGACAACGGTCATATTTTAGATTATTGGAATGGTATTTTTCATTATTTACAAATGGCCAATAAAAACGGTACATTTGTTTTTATATTTAAAAACCAAAGAATATTATATACAATAAAAAAAAATAATATTGAACAAATATGGTACAACTTTATAATAAAAATTATATATATTTACAACAATAAGTTTACAATTGCACGAATACATTAAAAATAAATAAATAAATCCTGCATGTTGTGTTCCACTCCTTGAGAAAACACAAGGTCCCACCATTCCTTGGGATGGCTTTAACCAATCTCAATCCTCTCATCGCCAATCTCATAAGGCTTTTGAATCAAATTTTGCCACCTTGAAAGAAAGAAAATGTAAGGAATAGAATAGAAGACAATGAATGGGAATTATCAAATGTGTCTATTGTTTGATCTTCATATACAAGCTGCCATTTCTCACATGAGAGGTGGTCCACATGCAAGCAGAGTTGTCTTGCCATCAGATCTTCCTTCACAAGCGAACATATGTAGTTGAAGGTCTTCCTCGAAACCTTGAAGACAGACGCGAACTTATCCAGACCATTGGATAGTGACAAGGGCCCTGCAAGGGTATAAAAGAAGGCAATGTATCACTTGCCAACATCAATCCTACAGGTAACACTAGTGTTGTATATTGTTTTCAGATATTGGAAGAAAAGAGAAGAATGGAAGTGTTCCTAAGAAAATGCATCTCCACAATCTCAACGTTAATCCATAAAAACAGATGAACTGAAAGAGTGTAAACAAGAACATAATCACTACTAAGCAAATGGAGAAATGTGAACTAGTGTCATGTAAGAGTGAACCACCATGGGATTCATGTCACGTGTCATGCATGTGTGAAGTCCAAGCTGCTCATCAAGGGATACCCACCACCTAGATGCCCTCACACAAAAATCAGGTTGATCACCTCATCTGGCATACCTTGTTGTGAAACTGAATGTGGACTGTTGGACAATACTATTTCACTAGTCCATTTCTTTTGTATGAATATGGCCCCACATACTGAGCAAAACAGCTTCTTCTTTTTCTTTTTTGAACATTGGTCTTGGCATGGAAAATTACATATGTGGACATTTTTCTTTCTTTTTCAGACATGAAACCCACGAAACAGATTATTTTTTTTAAAAGACATTTAAATAGAAAATACCACCTAAAACAAGAAAAAGATTACCTGCACATAGGAAAGATCCAAGCTCCGGATCATTTCACTACAATCAATCCCACCCCAAGATCAGTCACACTCAAACAGATCAACTTCAATTTCTGGCACCCAACCGCAATGCACCCAATCCCCAAATCTGTCATGCTCTTGCAAAGACAAAGTTAACAAAGATAACAGCATAACCACAGGATAAACTGGTCAAAAGACAGAAATCCATCTCACAGAACAAAGTTTTTTTTTTTTTTTAAAGAAAGAAAACCGGAATAATGAATGGATGGCGTGGATATAAAATACATGTAGAAAGAGCTGCTGTTGCTTGCCCCTTTTAGCATTTTATGCGTGGATCAAGAACATGAACAAACAAAAACCAACAAATGACAGAGCTTCCTTTCGACATTCAAATTCCTCTTGGGTAAAAAATAACTGGCTCCAATTAAACAAGACTGAATTCATTTACACAAAAGAGAAACACCAAAAATAAAATCAGGACGATCAAATATCCTTTGTTCCAAATTCAATTCCCTTCAGAGGATTTTTAACAAAAGCCTAAAATCATTTTATGATCACATGAGCAAATTACAATAAACCAAAAAAATAAAAAACACTCCCCAAAAATATTGAATTCACTGATGAGAATTATTTATTTATTATTTATTTAAAGGGACAGCCCATGTCACATGTAGTTCATGAACAAATAGCAAAGTCAAGCAATTTTGCCTACAGCTGCATTCTTGTAGTTTTTCAAATCCATAAATTTAAAATGGGTGTACTCAATATCAATCAAGGTTGTAAATATTTAC
This sequence comes from Magnolia changhungtana, assembly GCA_030180095.1. Taxonomy (NCBI): domain Eukaryota; kingdom Viridiplantae; phylum Streptophyta; class Magnoliopsida; order Magnoliales; family Magnoliaceae; genus Magnolia; species Magnolia changhungtana. The sequence goes on along the minus strand of JASAUF010000091.1, from coordinate 3,380,441 downwards.
TCCTACAACAATTACTTCAGAAGAAGAAGAAGAATAAGAAGAAGGAAAAAAAATAGGAAATCACAGCCATAGAATTTGGAGAGCACCTACCCAACATGAATTTCAATTCCCAAATTGAAAATGGATACTCAAAATCATTCTGGTTGTAATTATCAATTCCCATGCTAAATTACTATTGTAGCTGCAAAAAAGAAAAGAAAAGAAAAACAACATTAGTTACCTACAATTTGTTCATCCGGGACGGTCAAGCAAGACCTGACACACTATTGGCGTTATCAACAACTAGGGAAAACCTCATGTCCCGTTCCCGTCCAAGGGGGCGGGAAGCTATTCGACGAAGAAGCAGATCGGCGGTCCTGCAAAAGTCCTCCAGAGGTCGATCCACCAGGAAGGAACGTCTCCAAACCCTTCCCGATTTCAGCCTTTTTGTGGGCAATCTGCCATTCGACATCTCGTCACGACCTCTACCAGATATTTGGGAAATACGGGAGGATCCAGGATGTCTTCATCCCTGTTCATCCTTCGACCAACATCCCTAGGGGTTTCGCCTTCGTGTGATTCCTCTACGAGCAAGATGCAAAAAATGCAAGGGACGTGCTTAATGGCAGACGAATCGATGGGAGACGAGCGACGGTGAAGAAAGCGAACCCTAGATCTGTTCAAACTCCAAAACCTCGCCCAGAACCAAGTAGCCCTGTGCCCCGACCAAAACCCCCAAATCCTCACACTGCTCCAACGTCTAAATCCTTTGCAGCAGTACTGTCCGACTCGAATAGGGCAAACACCAATCGCGGAAATCAGGATGCGGCAAGCATGGAATACATCAATCGCCGAAATCAGGAAGCGACTAGCAAGGAATTCATCAATCGGGGTGAACACGGCAGCGATTACACCACTGTTGCGGACCCAGGGGCGGTAAATAGGAAGAAGCAGGAGCTGAAATTAGGGCTGGTTGGACGGACGACCAGGTATATCTCCGTCCTCCATCTCATTCAAACCCTCAACGCTTCTAAATTTGTGTCCTCTTGCATTGATGTCATTCGCCTGTCCAAGTTTTCTTTCCTTATTAAACTGAAATCAGCCATAGAACTGGAGCTCTTCTCAGCTGACTTGGCTCTTCAGAAGAGGATGGGCCTGGTTGCCATTTCCCCATGGACGCCAGATGAAGAGGAAATTGGTGGAGGGACGTGGGTCCGATTGTTTGGCATTCCGGCCCACGCTTGGTTTGAATCGGTCCTCCTGGATTTAGGGAACTATTTCGGTAAGGTGTTGATGATCGACTCTATCAGTCGGTTCGGAATATTTCATGCATTCGCCAGAATCAAGATCCAGCTCCGGCCTGGTGTGGACCTGCAAAGAGTCCTGCGATTGGTAGTTGAAGGGCGTCAGTACCCTGTTCATGCAGTGCTGGAAACAGAAGGAATACCATATCTCAGAGGAAATGCCACCGAAACAACCACCCCGCACCAGAGGGACTATGGCAGCACAAGGGAATGGGTGGAGGATCGGTTCTAGCCCACAAACTAGGCCGATAGAGCTGTTAACAGGGGACCCCAAAGTATTGATCCTGAGGATCCCACAAACAGTACTCTAGCTGCTTGTGGGAATGCGGCAATGGCTCCACCCTCCAACGAGCTTATCCCACAGCTCACGGATGGGCGGGCAGTGTTGAACACTCCCTTTCCAGGCTCAGGATCGAGACACCTCAGCGTGGTAGTCTATCAAGGGTTCGTACCGGGGGCGATAGACTCTCACTCGGAAAAGCACTAGGAAAATGGCATATCCACTACTCAGCAAAATCCATTCCAGGGAATGTTCACTCTCAAAATGCCATCCATGGCGACTGAAACTATTGAAAGGCGTAGCAAATCCCTGACAAGTATCCGCTAGAAGGCTGTGTTTCGAAATCCCTGATCCAAATCAGTGGGGAATCCTCCTTTCTCCAGCCTGCAGAGAGAATCTGATCCGGATTCATGCTCCCAAACCGCATCCTCCCAATCAACTGATTACCCTTCCCCTGACACCCCTTGTCCCTCTGTTCCTGCAACTAAGGAGCGCTCGCCCAGCAACAGGGGTCTAGTGGTGGACCTTTCTCCCTACTTCTCTTAATCAGGGGATGACTGGGAGGAAATCAGAACAACGCAAGAGGCAAAGACAGACAGTTGTAGAAGGCCAGACTCACCCCATAACTATCAGCAATCGAACCAGGAAGAGGGAGAGGCTACTCACCAGGCAGCCAACCAGCTACTACCCACCCCTCCAAATAGATCCACATCCAACCAGATTAAGGTGTACCGAAAGAGAGGAACCGGGAGGGTGCCCAAGAATCCTTTGAGCGCGGTATCTAGGGACGCTTGGTTATCCAGATTGAGAAGTCTACAGAGAAGGACTGAGACGAACAAGGTTACCCATGACGGATAACATCCTCATTTGGACCGCCCGTGGAGTTAGAAATGCTCCAACTATCAGGACTTTAAAGAGGCTCATTAAGAACCACAACCCCTGGATTGTGGCTATCCTTGAACCCATGATCAGGGATTCAAAGCGTATTGAGATTGGCCTCCGCCTTGGTTTCCATTACTCCCACTCCAATGTGGAGGTTGGGGGTAAGATTTGGATTTTTTCCAAATTTCAGTCCTCAGTTTCCAGGGTTTCCTCGACCAATCAAATGATCTCCTTGACTTTAAGCCTCCAGCAGGCCAGCAGGCCAGCAGGCCGATCACCTTATCTATTGTCTACGCAAGTTGTGCCAGGATCTAAAGAAGGAATCTTTGGGAGGAGGTTGCTGCTCTATCCAGATCAGTGCAAGGCCCCTGGGCCCTGGGTGGTGATTTCAACGCTGTCACTGATGCTTCTGAGAGGCGCAACAGAAGAAGGTTTGACAGTGGAATCTCCAGGGATTTTGTCGACGCCATTAACAATGCGGGTCTCCTTGATGCGGGTTTTCTGGGAAGTAGGTTTACTTGGTCCAATAATCAGGCTGGCCCGGCCAGGGTTTGGGCTAGGCTCGATCGGGTTCTATGTAATGCGGCCTGGAGCAGCTCCTTCCCCTCCTTTCAGGTACGCCATCTCCCTCGTCATAACTCGGACCACACCCCATTGTTACTTCTATTTCCTTGTCAGCAGCTTTCTAGTCCCAGACCCTTCCGCTTCCAGCGTATGTGGCTTCTCCACGAAGAGTTCCTTCCTGTGGTAAAGGCAGCTTGGTCGTCCGCTGAAAACCCCCATCCCATGATCAACATCCTTGTCAAACTCAAGGCTATTAAAACCCAGTTGAAGTGCTGGAACAAAGAGACATTTGGTAACATTTTTGCAGCAGTTAAGCAGGCCGAAGGTGAGCTGACGGCCTTGGAAGCCATGCTGCAGCATGAGGAGGGGCCGGTTTCGGATCATGATCATATCTACAACCAACTTTTGGAGGCAAGAACCTCCCTTTCTCGATTGGAGCTTATGGAGGAAACTTTCTGGAAACAGAAAGCTAGAAACAACTGGCTGGAGGAAGGTGACAGGAATACTGCCTTCTTCCATGCCTCAGCAACGGAACGGGCAAGGAGAGCCGTTCTCACCTCTATCAGACTGGACTCGGGGAGGACTGTCGACTCGCAAGAGGAAATAAAACATGAGGCTGCCAGATTCTTTCATCACCTTTTCTCAGCGGGGGAGGTAGATCAGGGGGATGCTCTCCTTTCTTCCGTACCTTCCTTGGTGTCGGCAGAGGACAACGATCAGCTCATGGCGAAGCCTTCAATCCAGGAAGTGCAACAGGCGGTTTTCTCTATCCCTAGAGATGGGGCAGCGGGACCGGACGGTTTTTCAGGAGCTTTCTTTACCGGTTGTTGGGAATTCGTGGGACAGGATTTATTAAAGGCAGCAATCTTTCTGTTCAATGGCGGTTCGATGCCTAGGGCTTTCACCTCTACCCTCGTTGCCCTCATTCCTAAGAGGGAAGCACCAACTCGCTTTTCGAACTTCAGACCCATTAGTCTCTGCAATGTGGTCTATAAGATCTTTTCAAAAATCATTGCCAACAGACTGAGTAAGGTGCTGCCCAAGTTGATCTCCCTGGAGCAAGGTGCCTTCGTCCAGGGTCGATCCATCTCTGAAAGCATAGCCCTCTCCCAAGAGCTTCTTAGAGAGTTGAATAGAAAAGTTAGAGGCGGGAACATCGTGGTGAAACTGGACATGGAGAAAGCTTATGACAGAGTGGATTGGATTTTCCTCAGAAGGGTGCTCGGTCGTTTTGGCTTCTCCAATCTTTGGATCAAGCTCGTGGAGCACTGCTGGAGCAATTGTTGGTTCTCGGTTCTCATCAATGGAGAATCGGGGGGCTTTTTTAAGTCCACTCGGGGTCTCCGTCAGGGGGACCCGCTCTCCCCTAGCTTATTCATTTTAGCCTCGGAGGTGCTCAGCCGGGGGTTTAACAAGCTGATGTCTTCTGGCTCTTGCCTTCCCTTCAGAGGTCGCCGTGGAAATGTCGTCGTATCTCATCTTCTTTTTGCAGACGACACTTTACTCTTCCTAAATGGGGGCCTTCGTTCCATCCGATCGGTAAAGAATTTCCTCAAAGATTATCAGCGGGTTTCCGGTCAAAAAATCAATTTTCTGAAGAGCGTCTTCTTGTGTGCTGAACACATGGCTCCGGCTAGGACTGCTGCAATCCAAAGGGAGCTGGAGATAGCAACATCTGTAAATAGCATTACTTACTTGGGTGTCCCGATATCTGCCGGGAGGAGAAAAAATGCGGATTTTCAGAAGCTGATTCATCGGGTGGACGGTCGCATCAAAGGCTGGAAAGCCAGGTGCCTCTCAATGGCAGGTCGAATCACGCTAATCAAGCATGTTCTAGCCAGTGTCCCGGTGCACACTTTGGCAGCTACGCATATCCCATCCGGGGTATTGAAGACTTTGGAAATGCACTTTGCTGACTTCCTTTGGGGATGGGCAGATGGAAGGAAAAGCTACATTGGAGGAGTTGAGAGCACATTACTGCTCCAAAGCTGGAAGGGGGCCTAGGCATCAGGTCTTTGTTTGAAGTCATGGCTGCGTTCTGCCTGAAAATGGCTTGGACCGTCAAATTCAGTACTCAGCGAGAAATGTGGTGCTCCTTTATTCACTCCAGATATTCCTAGGATCTCCAGGGATAAGGCCACCTCCAATCCTCTTCCTCTTATTCTCCTCTGTGGAAGAGAATTCGAGCTCTGTTCCCTGTTCTAGACTCTCACACTCAGTGGTAAATTGGTGAAGGTAATCTGAACTTATGGTGTGTGAATTGGACTGGTTTGGGCCCGCTGGAAAACAGGGTGATTTGCCCCATTAGACCGTCTCTTTAGAGCCTGTAAATCAAAGACTTTCTCCACAACTCCGGCCCCCTCCCGCCGTCAGTGGTTTTAACCATACTGTCCCAGTAGGACTTGGACTCTATCTTCCATGGGGGGCATTACTTATCTGAAGGTCCTGATTTACCTTTCTGGCCGTGAACTCCTTCAGGTAACTTCACTGTTGCTTCGGCGTGGGATGTCAGTAGGATGCGCAGGCCCGTCACGACCTGGGGAGATAAAATCTGGAACGTCAACACCCCGCCAAAGATTTCTCTGCTGACTTGGAGGATTCTCAAAGGGGCCCTACCGGTTAATGCAAAGGTTCAATCCCGCGGCATCCACCTCGCGTCTCGCTGCTGCTGTTGCTCAGACGATAGTTCTCAGAGGCTGACACCTTCGGTTGAGATTGCCACCCACCTATTCTTACAGAGCATGCTTGCGAGAGAGGTCTGGTCCCTTTTCTCCAATATTTTCGACGTCCAGATGGCCCCTTTCCCCTCTGTTGAAGGATGGCTGACCCATTGGTGGAGGTCTCGTTCAGCAAACGGGCCATCGGTGCCTTTCAAGAAGGTTCTCCCCTCTATTATTCTTTGGGAACTCTGGAAAAGCAAGAATGCGGCTCGCTACGATGGGGTGCCAATGAAGGTGGGGGTGGTCATTTCCCGAATCAGAGGCTGGGTTCGTCTCTTCGTCGACAAATGGGGCATCCCCCGTTCTTAGCCTGGTGCTGCTAGCAGAGCTCTATTTGCCATGGGTATTTCTGTTCTTCCTCAATCTAGAAGTCCGTCTCAGTTGGTGATTTGGAGGAAACCCCCTCCAGGCTGGTTTAAGTTAAATGTAGATGGCTCATCCAGGGGTAACCCAGGCGCGGCAGGGGGAGGGGGTGTTTGTAGAGGGGAGAATGGTGTTTTCTGCTTCAGTTTTTACGCAGGCTATGGTGTCGCATCCAACACCAGAGCGGAATTGAGGGTCATTCATGATGGCCTCCAGCATTGTCTCCAGCTGGGATACTACAACATTTTAGTGGAGTCTGACTCTCAACTGGTGGTTCATTTCCTATCTGGTCGATCCATCCCGGGTTGGAAATGGAAGTGTTGGATCGACAGAATCAAGAACCTCAGCATGAACATCAATGTCCATTTTGTCCATATCTTTAGAGAAGGTAACGGGCCGGCGGATGCATTGGCTCGTATGGGGAGCGAACTTCAAAGGTTGGCTTTATTCTTGGGCCATGCTGATCTCCCGCCAGTCCCCAGAGGCCTCCTCTTCCTTGACAGGATGAGTTTTGGTAATGTTAGAAAGGGAAAATAGCTATCTCTTCCCCTCCCTCTCCTGGTCAGCTGGCCATGTCCTGGTTTTTCCTTTTGCTCCTTTACGATAAGCTTTCCTTTCCCTTTTTGTCTGGGAAAGCCCGAATTTAGGGTGAAACGATTCACCCTTTGTAAATCCTCTTTTTTGGAATGAAATTATCCGTTGAAAAAAAAAAAAAAAACAATTTGTTCATCCATTAAAAAAAAAAAAAAATCTTACACCATTTCTCAGTTGGATTCTCCACTGATGTAGACATTCACCGCTCACATCCTCTGACATCCAACAAGGCACACCCTTACTAGATTAAGTTGTTCGTCACTAGAACTTACCTTTTGTACACATTCACTAAGGAATAAATGGTTTGACTTGCATTGGGTATGAGCTATAAAATGTATTATCAGCAGTAAGCATCAATAGCAATGTATCTAACCAGAAAGATATTTGTCCATCTCCAGAAAATGTATTCAAAATAATCCAATTGGAATGAAGGATGAAAATGTTTTTTTAATTTTTACACACACCCACACCAAATGTGTTGCACATACCACATCCCCTAGTTCTTTCTACCATCCAATTGTAGGTCAGCCATATGATTCTGAAATCAGTGGGATGGGACAACTCTAAAAATGGCCCATTTGGGGCAATGCACACCAGACGAATGCTTCGGATAAAACACCATAGGACCATGCATCCAATTTTGGCGCAGCATGCACAGGACAACTAAACCTATGCCCTCAGAATAGGTAAATTTTCTCCTAGAATAAATGCTAATGTTCAAAATAAATTTGAGAAAGTATCAATTCATTAGAACTAACAAAGTCAACGTTTTTAACATTGAAGAAGTGGTAAGTAAATTGTCAAAACTAAAAATCAAATTGCCCGGTAACTAAGAACTACTCACCACTAGAGACACAAGAAATTAACAATGCAGCACCAAATTAGCCAACAAGTGTAACCTCCTAATCAAAACTTGTTCAAGAGATGTGAAGAATTCATATCATAATCATGTAAGAACCCGCACCTCTATGATAGACCAACTGATAACCAAAGAGCTAACAAGAAAGTGTATTCGAGTCTATAAAAGAAATGTCATTTTGTTAGTACAATTCTTTACTTTAAATATAAGTAGTAATGATATATGTTTTGTTGAGTGTAGCGCCATTACCTCAGGGAAACTCCACAAAATTCCCCATGTTACAAACAACCTCGAACTGATAGTGTAAGCCAACGATCCGATCATACAAAATGTTCCGAACTATCCACATTCGTCGAATGCGCAGAATTATGCTACTTTTGTTCGTCAAATGCCCAGAACTATGCTAATTTTATCTAACTATATGCCCCAACAACAATGCCATGTTCATATTAACTGAAGAAAACACACACAAAGGTTGATTTAATAACCTAAGTATAGCATGGCTATCGAAAAAGGTGGATTAAAGGTTAGGAAAACTGATCCCCAATTTGATGCATGTGAGAACACAATGTTCCATGCTCATGCATTATATGTGTTACTGTTCATGTTCAAGCATCTGACATGCGCCGCATGTGCGACTTTTTATGTACAAATGCCTCACATGTGCCACTTGTGCCACCATCGCTCTTCAAGCACCTTCATGCGCAAGACGTTAATGTGCACATACGCCACAAGTACCACCATCCATTTTAAGCTACTAATATATAACTTTTGCTACCGTCCATCTTAAGCTCCCTACATGTGTCATCATCCATCTTAAGCTCCCCCCGCATGCTCCAGTCTATTTTGCTCCCTATTTCAAGGTGATTGACAAATAACAGGCAAAAGAGCTAGTCGGAAACAGCATAACCTAGATAGCCTATCCAAGACATCATGATTTGGAGATTTGTGCAAATCAAAACTATGCTTGCATCCAAATGGCCCCTTGGTTTTTGGGCCATGGCCATTTTAAGATCGTGCACACTACAAGAAAAGGGACCTAAGCCGACCGATGGCACAACCGTTTACCCGCGGCCAGTTTTACCGGCTGCAGGCAAAGGGTACACCCAATAAAATCAAAAATATCAAAAGAGCCCTAATCCATTTCAGGCCTCGACTCCCTCTTTCTCCTCTCCCTCTCCCTCTCCATTCCCCCTCCCGCTCTCGCTCTCCCTCCCTCTCCCTCTCCCTCTCGCTCTCCCTCGCGCTCTCCTTCTCCCTCTCTGTCACTCTCGCGTGCTCTCCCTCCCTCTCTCTCTCTCCCTCTCCCTCTCCCTCTCGCTCTGCTCTCCATTTCCCTCCCTCTCCCTCTCCTCTCCGCTCGTCCGTCCTCTCACTCTCCCTCTCCCTATCTCTCTCTCTCTCTCTCAAACCCTATTTCTCTCTCTCTCTCTCTCTCTCTCTCTCTATCTCCTCGGCCCTCTCGTTACTGTGATTCGGTCTTCTGCTGCTCGTGAATCTCGGATTCTCATCCATCTCAGGTATGCTTTGTCGAATACAAATACCTAATTAGGGATTTGCATTGTCAAATCCATTTTTAGGGATTTGCATGGTCGATTCCCCTTTTTTTTCGGCTCATTTATTTCACATATCAATTACTTGATTTCTTATCTTGTGTTGGGCTGATTTTTTTCTGCATTTGTTTTCATATTGTCAAGGGTTAATGTCTTGTACTTGATTGTAGTTGTTTATTGATTCCATATGGCTTTGCCATTTTGATTTGTTTATTTCTTATTTTTCTTCTTTATTTCATGTGGTAATTACTTCTACAATGTTCGTATTACACTTTGTCAAGCTCACATGCCCAGTAGCAAGAAATGATGGGCGAGTAGATGTAGAATATATACATCAAGGTGGGCCACACGGTAATGGTCGCACCCTCTTGGGTGAGGTCTTGCAGTGGCACCTAATCCGCTCCGCATTTTATTGGGCCATGTGGTTGGGACCACGACCGTGGGGCCACCGTGATTATGTGACTATATATCCACGCCAACAGTTACCCCAAACTTGGATTCCACTCCTGAAAAATAATAATAGTTTGTCAAGTAATTAAACCTAGTTAGAAGCCAATCTAAAATATACTGATGAACAAAGCAACATTCGTTAAATCAATACATACCGCTTTATATGATGGAGATAGAGACAGAAATAGGAATGAGTTTCAGCAAGCACGCAACTCCTTCTAGTCTTGATTTACACTGTTGTCAGTTGGAGAATAGAACACCATAGGCATAAACTCTATAGTTACATTGTACCATATATGTTCAACAAAGTTGTTTAAATTTTTACTTATGTTAGCCTAAGTTGTCTACATTTTGCATGCTTCCATTTCCATCTGTTTACTAGTTTATTGATCAATTATAACGAAAATAAGTTTAAATTTATCAATGATTTTATATGTGTATCTAACTACAAATATCTCTATGCATGTTAAATTTGTGTTGATGCAGGTTTTTATTTTTTCAGTTTTTTGGTATATTGATTTCACCATATGCATCAGAAAAGTCATTGGATTTAACTAACTCTTGTACATAAATGAATAGTTGCATGTTATGTATTCTACGTGCTATCTTTTTCAGCATTAGTAGCTACAAAAATTTTTTAATCAAGATTTTTGTGTTTGCGCAGAATCTGATCGATGCAATGTTTTGTCATTTGACTGATTGGTTTCATTATATAGTTTGCCCCAATCGACCCAAAGAAAATTAAATCTAATACAAGTAGGTATTGTATAAGATTCTAGTCAGATTGCAAAGATTCGAACAGTTGACCATGATGAGGAAGACAAGGATTGGAGAGCACCGGCGCTTTCTCTCGATACCATCTGATAATAGACCATATCTTGAAAATTAATGTATTTTTAGAGGTTCATTTAGCTCCTAGAAAGTAGCCCTAATGGATATGGAATCCATTAGCAAGGGTTGCTGCACATGTTTGGTTTCTGGGAAATGCTTGAAAATGTATCCTATTTCATGTTTTGGGGCCTTTTTCCTTCATAAAAGTTGGGGACCAAAATTTTGGAGATATCATTGGTCATATTCTTGAAATGTTTATGTAGCTAGCCTTGAAATCTCTTCAATGATGATAGATAGTCGTGGTTCATTTTCACTGTTTTTAGCTCAGCCACCAACTCGTAATGAGGTATGATAATGCTGAATAAAATAACATTTTCGAGCTCCAAAAATGTAGAAGGAAATTGGAAAGTAAAACTACAACATAGAAGGAAAAAAAAAAAAAAAAAAAAAAAGATAATGAAAAGGAACAACCATAGGGAGGAAAAGGGGGCATTAGCTTTGAAAATTCAGATTAACTCCAAGAAAGAAAAACAGTTTCAAGATCTGAAAATGTGGAAATTCCACCAAAGAAAAAAGAAAAACCAAAGAGAATGGAATTGGGAGAAAGAAAAGAACTTCCAAGGCTTGAGTTTGGATCAGCCTATTTTTTTGTCCTCATCCTAACACTAACTCGGTGCAAATGATGGGCCGACTAGATGTCACATACACAAGACAATAGGCTCCATAGAGCTTTTTTCTGCACGGGAATGATACAAGTAGTATGAAATTTGCATCCTAATTTGCTCCTTGTGCAAGAGAACACGATCATAGGCATACATCTACTTGTATGTATTATCTATTTTATATTTGATCATCCACACTGCTAATGGCCCATTTGCATTTGTGGAGTTATATCACTTAAAGTTTTAAGCTTTGAATTCTTGAAGTTTTAAGCTTAATGCTGAGAAGTTTATGGGAGTAAGACACCATCTGTTTATTGCAAATGCTTACCTGTCCCTCGTTGATATAATAATTTCATTCTTCGCTTCCATCACCCAATCAATCCAAAGTGCAAACCCATGGCATATTCCAGGTCTAGTGAACTCTACCTGCAATACAAAAAAGTTTAAAATGCAATGTGGAACTAAAGAGCGAGAACATAGAGGCACCATTCCATGTACACTCAGGGACAACAGTTTCGTCAAGAAATGAGAAAGATGGTCTGCTCTATTATGGCGCAATTTAACTGGTATTGGAAATGTGGGCAACCTTGGATTACATGCATCCCAAAAATCATTCTGATTTTCTTTTGAAAGACCGATCTGACCCCATTTTCTGAAAGATTGATCTAACAATCTAACTGTTTGATCAATGGGTTTTTCATTGTTGAAAGTGAATGCAAACTGTATCACTTAAAGTGCCCATTAGAAGGTTCTTGATTGGATGGTATATGAATATGATGATTGACATTGATTTATCATTTGTAGGGACACTTAGCAAAAAAGGGAAAGACTACGACTTGCAGTAGTACCGGGGTAAATTTTCACTCCAATTGAATAGTTCTTTTATTATGTTTTGAGATTATTGTGTTCTTAATTAGATGTGGTATACAAATGATGCAATGTATTGTGTTAAATAGTAAATTTTATTTTTAGGGCGTGATCGAAGGTCTTCTCATGATATGTCATTTCCAAAGATTTGTTGTTTGGAAAATTTGACTCTTTTATTCGTTGGAAATTAGTCATCATCTTGGCCTGTGGTAAAGTCCACATTAATGTGAAAAATAGACATGGTTACTTGCTAATGGAGGCAACATTCTTTCTTTCTTTTTCCTTTTTCCTTTTTTCCTTTTTGTCAAGCTGAGAACTGTGAGATGAAATCATCAAGTAGAAGAGCCAAAAGCACAGATAAAAAGGTGTGAAGTTGAACGAGCCATTATCCAAGGTTTTGGTTCTTGGCGACTAGGAACAAAATATTAGCCAATACATATCGGATTCTTTAGAAAAACCAATATGGTTGATTTGGCCAATGAAAAGGATCCTGTTGTTATTTGATAGATGTTTTACTTTCCTTCAGGGACAAGGCTTCATGGTTGGGGTTCAGATAAATCCAATCTTAGGCATACCTTCTGGATATCCGGTAGATATTTTCAACTTCTCTAAATGTCCATCATAGTAATCACCAATCTGCTCCAATTTAGGAATCCACTACATGCATGCTCGATGAATTATTTGGACAGAATTGCTTTGCAATTTGTTCTGATCATGTTGAAGATAAGAGGGTGGAATATTTGCTTGAGGTTAGTGAAATAGTGATGCAGACTTTTTCTTTTAGTGCTCATGCTATATTCTCTTCAAATTTCTTTTGGTGCAGACTTCCGATATCATGTATTATGAAATGTTCGACATTCCTTTGCCAAAATTGCAAGGCTTGAAAACTCTAAAAGTTGCTTTCCATCACTCCATTAAAGATGAGGTGAGATCCCAAACCATGAGAGTCGTCTAATTCTGGATCAAGTACAAACTTAGTTGTCTTTTACTTTCTTTTCAGGTGGTTATTCACACTATTAGATTGCCCAAACAGAGTATTGTAGGGGATGTAATCAACGACTTGAAAACCAAGGTTAATTTCTGCAACTGTTTATGCACTTCTATTCGATGTGGTCCTCGTCTTCTTCAAGGTTTCCTTAATCCATGAGCCTATTATCTCACTCTTTCTCAAACGAGGACAATTGCTTTTCTAAGCTAGTAGTTTATTGAAACCCAGTTGATATGCAATCAGGATGCTTCTCATGTATTAACTGATAGAATGCTGCTATTTTGGTGCCCTTGGAAGAAAATCAACCGACTCTCTCCTGCATTCTACAATAGGTTGAGCTGTCTCATCCCAATGCCGAGCTTCGACTGCTTGAGGCTTTCTGTCACAAGATATACAAGGTATGTATGTCTTTTGGAAATTGCTAGGCAGTGGTTAAAGTTAATTGCCATCCTCTTGTGAACTGATTTTGCCAATGACCAGAAGTACTTTGCTTTGGATTAGGATTTTCCCATGTCTGGTTGGACATACCCCCCTTTAAAACAGCTGCTCCACATCTGCCTTTTGTTGTGACTCTGCCGAGTCTTGGCAGTTTTTGTTTCAGAAGGAAAGTGTTGAGTCAACTGGGAGAATGTTAGTTTATATCAATGGAGTTGTCTTTGAGTTCCTAGATCTTAGAAAGAACCATGAAAATGTATTGCTCATAGCCTATTAAGATCTTATGTGATTGGAATAGTTCTGTAGTGCATTTTTTAAATAAAAACTTTTGTTTTTTTTTTTTTTTTTTTTTTTTGGTTTTGTAAGCCATTTACCTTGATGGACATTTTTTTGAGCTGAATGTTTGTATGATTTAGTTAGTCAAATATAATGAATTTATTATATGTTTGTTGTGAAAACTCAATTTGTAGGTGTCAGGCCCTATCATCTGAATATTGGGAGTTCCGGTACATCATAGTTTGATAACTCAAAAAATTCATGGTCTTCAAGACTCAATAGAACTTAACCTACTCTTTGACTTAACTCTAGTTTGACTTTTCTGGTTTTTAAACTATGATTCCAATATTATAGTTTTTGTTTTATCTGTTTTGTAGTTTGGGTTTATTATTTTTTTTAAAAAAAATTAATTATGATCAATTCTGAATTTTCTTTTCTTTTCTTTGGATGCTTAGTACAGTTCTTGGAAGATTTCGAGTGGCTGTAAGATTACGACCTCGGAATGCAGAGGAGTTGGTTGCAGATGCTAATTTTGCTGATTGTGTAGAATTGCAGCTAGAGGTTTTTCTAATTGCACTTCTCTTTTGTTTGTAATTGCATATGACTAAATTTACACCAGATGTGCAGCATGTAATGCTTTCCAAAAATAAATGAGAAATGTAAGTCAATCCATGGGCACCAATCACATGGCCATTCTCATGTTTTGCAAAATGTTATGCTGATGCTCAAGTGGAGGATTATAGGCCCTTGTATAATGTTATACTGATGTTCAAGCGGAGGATTTTTGGTTGTTCGCAGGTGAGCAACCCTTCCATACAATTCATGCTATATGAGACCATGCTGAAGCGGTTGAAGGAAAGACACACCTTGAGTAAGAAAGCCACAAGAGGAGTGACTACATTGGAGGTAGACCTTGTGTTTTGCATCTCCTGTTGTTGTCGTTGCAACGCTTTTACATTTATTTTGGTGTTTTCACGTTATATGGCGCTTCTTTGGTCAGGTATTTCTTCTTGGAGCTATTGCTAAACTTGGGGCGATTCTTGTGACTTATCCCCTGCTTGTTGTGAAGGCAACTGATTTTGCCTTGTCTTTCAGCCATTTACCACATGATGCAACTTTTTCCATGTGTTTGTCTTTTTAGTTTTAAATTTTTTCTGCTTGCTTCAATGATAATATGAGGATGTATTTATGTGGTAAGAGCAGTTTTCTTGTAATGGTTGTGATTTTTTTTTCTCCTGCTGCTTCATTATCTCGATTCATTCTGTAATATTGCATTACCAGAGGTTTATGCATTCTGTTGGTGGAATCTCTCTCTCTCTCTCTCTCTCTCTCTCTCTCTCTCTCTCTCTCTCTCTCTCTCTCTCTCTCTCTCTCTCCCCCTCTTTGTTTATATGGATTGGTTATGCAAAATGTATGTCCATTGTAATTTTCAATTTCATTTTGTTGCTTGCAGGTTCATTGCAATGCATGCTACTCTTGCCAGTCGAGATGTGGTATGTATTATCATTGGTCATCTTGCATTATCCTATCTTCTTTTTCTGCCATGGTGCCATTTCATTTTAAATTACATAACCGAAAGTTTTCAACTCGTGGTTTAGATCTTCATTATTTGTATTTTAACATGCTAAGGAAAATTGTCATTGCCATTTTCCTTAGGACTGTTGCTTGATTCCCGAGTCACCCTTTTTGATCACTTCATTTGTTGGCCTTCTTTATCAAGCCGTTCGTGGTTCAGCCACCGCTCAACAGGGGACCACATATGCACGTGAAATTCTAATCGTTGGCCTTCTTTATCAAGCCGTTCGTTTCTTCGTTATATGGATGGTTGCTTCATTTACTTTTGTTGCTTCATACAGGTGATGGTAAAACTAGCTAGCACATCTAGTTAAAAATCTGCATGTTTCCTGAACACATGCAGAATTTAAATACATAGGAACCTGTCTTGTTTAAATCGATACCCATAAATGCATGTCAAGCTGGGTTCTCTTCATGTCATTTCGGAGAATACGATTGTGTCGATGTTAAGGTCTTTCAGGACTCATATCGTCCCCGTCACAGAGTCCGCTCTATATTTGGTAACCCAAGTAGATGTAGGTCACCCGACCCTAGATTCTGGGACATGGATGATGATGATGATGTATGTTTCATTGATTTTGGGTTGGCAGAGAATCCAAGTTGACACAGGAAGAAAAGCCGAAGTACACAAAAGAACCTGCAAAATGAAAATCTTTGTATTCTAGATCTGAAATTGAGTTATGCATGATAAGCTAGTCAACTACTTATAATATCACCCCAGGAAAAAAAAAAATCTCATCAGTAGTTCTAAAGGAAGTTTCTAAGCTAGCCATAGAAACACTCCCAAATTGTTCATGAAGCTCTATAAACAATCTTGTGAACTGACCGATCCAACGACAAGTTGCACAGTTCAACGTACCAATCCAAAATGGAGCCTACATATGGTAATTAGATGTTGTATCACATGCAGTATCATGGTATTGTAGGAGACTACCTCTAGCAAAATTATGAAAATAGAGAGTTTCAGCTTGTTTCGTGGTTATTGTGTCGATAGAATAATACTATTAATGATTAATATGCTCCTCTGAAACCACTTGTTTGGGAAAATTATGTCGAGACCACAACATTACCAGAATTGGTATCTGTTTCGGTTCAATATCTTATGTATTCCCGAGCATTAGAACCTTGGAAATTTTCTACCTGGATTAAAACTTTTTCTTTCCTTTTTATTGATTTTGCAGTTCTTCCATCCGAACGCATCCATTCATGCAGATGAGTGCATCTGGTGGTTACATTCTAAGCGGGATTCGGATATGCGATCAATGAAACTTTCCTTCAAAACTAGTGTATTTGATCCTGGGCCTCTTCTGTTGCAATATTTTGGTGGAAATCTCATCAGTGGTATTTTGGGAATTGATATGTGAAGCAGAAGCCAATTTGAGCGAAATGGGACATTTCCGCCAACTCCCAAACTCTCAAAATACCAGATTTCCATGGAGACAAATTACCGTAGAAGCATTGTGATGCTCCCCAACAGGCCCTAACAGAATACAAAAATTAGTGGAGAGGAACAAGAAAAAGTGAAAAGTCAATCTAGAGTTACCAAAAATAACAGACTGAAAGAAATATTCTTTGTTTGCTTCCGCCCTCCATGAAGTTTCTTCTTGTCAAGGTATTGGTAGCACGGACTAATTTGTTCACAAATCTATCTAATCATGTATATGCAACTGACACCTTGCAGTCTTCTCAAAAAGGGGATGTATGTACTTTTGTCTACCTTATTCATCTCGTAGACTTTTTATTTTTATTTTTCATATGTAGTGAATATATATTAATTATTAAGGTTTGTCTAATTTTATCAAATCATCATCAGGACAACTAATTGTGTGGTGCATGAGTAAGCTAACTTTTTCTATGGCAACTCCCATGCTTGAGAATCAATGAATTTTATCATTCATTTTAAGCCGCTATGACTTCTTTATTAGTGACCGTTTCAATTTATTTTATTATTCATTTCATTATCATTATTATTGTTGGGGAATATGTGAATAAACATCATTTGACAAGAAGCCTATAGGGTCTTTCTCTGACTCGGGGTGTTCATAGACATGCTAGGATGCTTTGATGCTTCATATTGTTGCTAGAGAGGCTAACATGATGATCGAGATGATATATTCCATCAAATCATCTATAAAGCACAAGAGAATTGATTCTTATAGGATGATTTCTTATCATGGTTAAGCATAAGAGAATTGATTCTTATATATTAATGCAAAGAACTATGGATTAAAGGTGACACTACCTAATGCATCTGTCCATTGTAACTCTTCCTGCTGTAGGATTCATGGCACAAGAGTTAACTTCATCTGTCAAATTCCTGTTTTGTTTTTTCCTTTTATTTATTTTCTACAGGTACTTCTCCTATGAACATTTCTATGTGATATACTGCAAATTTTGGGAGATGGATACGGATCATGATTTCTTGATTAATAAAGAGAATCTTATTAGATACGGTAACCATGCTCTCACATACGGATTTGTTGACAGAATTTTTTCACGGTTTGTATTTCTATTATGTGAACTATGCTAACGTCCCTTTTCAAGTACATTAAAATAATTTGAACAAACTATTATCTTCGATACATTTCTGTTTCTTCTCTTTAAGTGTTTCACATATTGAATGTTTCTTCTCTTTAAGTTATGTACTCATCATTTCTTACGATTTTCATCTCTGGGATATTGTTTCTTCTTTTCATTGCTTTTTTGGGTTTAGATTTGCCTTGATATTTGTTAAGCTTGATACATTTGTACTTCTTGTAGTCTCCTTCAGCATATCTCTTGTAAAAATTACTCGCATTAGCTGAAAAATGGGATTGCTCTGTCTAGGTAGCCATATGCAATTGGGAGCACATGATTTGTAGAGCTGTGGGACATCACAACACCAGGCTAATGAAAGAAAAAACATGCATTTTTTTTCCAAATTTCTTTTAATATCATGTCGGTGTATTTTAAGCCTTCTCAACCCATCAAGAAGCTCTTGATGTTTTGGTTGAGCTTGTTTTTGCTTAAGGTACTGCAAAGTACAGAGATGCAAGGGCTACTTGTGCTTGTGGGCTCTCCTGTCGTCATGAAATGTTTTTCCAGATGCCTTTTTTTTTTTTTTTTCCCTTTTCTTTTCTAGCAGTGATACTCTTCTAATAATCCACATGTTCATTCCATTTTGTAGTTGAAATTTGAGTAACTCATGTTTATGTAGGTGGTGGCAACTTCCTATGTTTGTTAGGCGCTCACTTTTGCCTCCTCTTTGGTTACAGTGTAACCTTCCTGCTCCAGAAGCTTTCTATTGATTTATATAGATGTCGGCCTCATCGGCATGCCTCATTGCAAATGGGTTCTCCACTGGCACAAGTAAACTAATTTTGAACAGAGACTTCTTTGGTAGGCATTTGGCTCCTTCCTCAAGCCTTCCTCCATTGGGTATAGCGTCTAGATCAGTCTCTATTACGGCTTCTTTGGATCAGAGGAAGCATGAAGGAAGAAGAGGATTTCTAAAGTTGTTGCTTGGGAATGTTGGGATTGGTTTACCTGCTTTAGTTGGTCTTGGGAATTCTTATGCTGATGACCAAGGTGTATCATCATCAAGAATGTCGTATTCGAGGTTTTTGGAGTACCTGGACAAGGATAGAGTGAAAAAAGTGGATCTGTTTGAGAATGGTACCATAGCAATTGTTGAAGCTATTTCTCCCGAGTTGGGTAATCGAGTGCAGCGGGTACGTGTACAGCTCCCAGGACTCAGTCAGGAGCTCCTTCAGAAGTTCGAGAGAGAAGAATATTGACTTTGCAGCACATAATGCTCAGGAAGACTCGGTTCTCTTTTGTTTAACTTGATTGGAAACTGGCTTTCCCTCTAATCCTGATTGGAGGGTTGTTTCTTCTGTTAAGGCGGTCATCTGGAGGTATTGGTGGGCCTGGAGGCCCTGGCTTTCTCCTTGGCTTTGGCCAATCTAAAGCCAAGTTTCAAATGGAACCAAACACGGGTGTGTCATTTGATGATGTTGCTGGAGTAGATGAAGCAAAATAGGATTTCATGGAAGTGGTGGAGTTTCTGAAGAAACCAGAGAGATTTACTACAAGCGGTGCCCGAATTCCCAAGGGTGTTCTCTTAATTGGGCCTTCAGGAACTGGAAAGACATTGCTTGCCAAGGCGATTGCCGGTGAAGCAGGTGTTCTATTTTTCTCAATTTCGGGATCTAAGTTTGTAGAGATGTTTGTTAGTGTTGGTGCTTCGCGAGTACGTGATCTTTTCAAGAAGGCTAAGGAGAATACTCCATGCATTGTGTTTGTTGATGAAATCGATGCTGTTGGTAGGCAAAGAGGAACAAGTATAGGCGGAGGGAATGATGAAAGGGAATAAACTCTTAATCAACTTTGACTGAAATGGAGGGTTTTGAAGGCAACACTGGTATCATTGTAATTGCAACGACTAACCATGCGGACATTCTTGATTCTGCGTTGTTAAGACCTGGTCGCTTTGACAAACAGGTTAGCATGTATTTCTTTTTGTGGGTTGTTACCGTTATTGCTTTCGTTGATGCTGTAGGGCATGAGTTTCACTTGGACTAATTCTTAGCAATTTCATGTCTAACAGATATTTGATTTCTGAAAAATGCTGGTGCAGGTAACAGTTAATGTTCCAGATGTCCATGGACGAACAGAGACATTAAAAGTGCATGCTGGCAATAAGAAGTTCGATGGTGATGTTTCGCTTGATGTGATAGCCATGAGAACACCTGGTTTTAGTGGGGCGACCTTGCAAACCTTTTAAATGAAGCAGCTATATTGGCCGGTCGTCGTGGGAAGACGGAGATTTCATCAAAAGAGATCGATGATTCAATTGATAGAATTGTGGCCCGAATGGAAGGAACATTATGACAGATGGGAAGAGCAAAAGCCTGGTGGCATACCATGAGGTTGGCCATGCAATTTGCGGGTAAGAAGAGAATAACCTCTGCTTATGTTGTTACTTTGTACATCCAAAACTTCTTGAATAGTCTTATATGCCCCGATCAATCTACAATTTTTCTATAAACCCGATCATTTTACTATTGATTGTTTCTCTATAGTGCTTTCTGATTTTATTTTCTCATTTCATGCAACTCCTCGGTTTTCATGTTCGTCTTGGATGTCATTTAATGGCTGTACATATTACTTTTTTTTGTCCGAAATTTGCTTAAAAACTTCCAACATCTCTTGTGCCAAGATTCAATCTTGTAAATGGCCTTATCTCCTCTGTTGCTCCCAATCTTAATCTGTTCATAGATGTCCTCGCTTTGTCCTCCAAGTAATTCCTCGCTTTGTCCTCCAAGTAATTGCATGAAAAAAAAAACTCCCTTTATGTCTATTAGGGCCTGTTGGATATGTGGGAATCCATGGAAAAACAAAGGAAACGAAGAAGTTTTCCTTTGACATGATGTTTTTTCATGTTTGGTTTGCAAAGAAAACCATAGATTCTGTGGTCTAATTATTACACTTTTCCACTTCTCCAATTCTCAAACTCAACATTATAGGTGATTGTTGTGAGGTGAATTAGAGATTTCCACTTGCAAATCAAACATACAATCGTAAACAGAATTTGTTGGAATCCATTTCTCAATAACCTTGGGAAAGTATTAGTTAATAATGATTACAAATTCTTTTCCCATGAATTTCTCGCTTCTCAGAACAGGCCCTTACTAGTCATTTTCCTCCTCCTTTGTATTATGGCTCTCGCTCACTCCTAGTGGTGCTATGAGCGTGCTACCGCGTTTTACTAATAGGCTTTTCAGCATCAAGCAAAGCTGAAAAACTACCGAAGCGCCAATGTACGCAACGGCTTTTCAGCCAAGAAGCAACAACTTCTTCAAAGTCGTTGCCCGCTAGCTTACGTTTTTCACAGATGGCTTCAAAGTTTATTACCAAGTTAAAACGTGCTAGCGCGCTTTAATTTATAGTTACTTTGAAGCTTGCTGGTTTCATGAACCTTCAAGTTTGCTGCTTTGAGGGAAACCAAATGCCTTTCTCCTTAACAATTCATCTAACAGCATATTGAGGCCACTAACTCAAGCTACTAATGGTGCCAAAAAGAGAACTGAGAAAAAGTTTACGAACAATGCAGATGTGCTTGATTGATAACGTTCCGATGAATGAAAGTCTCGATGGATAACATTAATCTTATCTCATAACAAACAATGAGCTTCTTCAACAGCGTTCAAGTCCAAATTTGCTGACCTCGATTCAAATCAGAATACATCAAGACTTGTGACAATGAATCATGTAGACAGATGCTCCAATATCTCTTAGACCCAAATATGACCATGCAAACCTGCAATGACAATGAGTATCACAAAGGGCACAGTCAAAATCCATCAATCAAGGACTGGGAGAAAAATGGGCGAGGGGCCAAGAATGTTTGAGTTGTTCAAATTAAAAAAGCGCACATCTTCACAATCCAATCCAGAGTTTCAAGATATGTACAAAATGTACGCATGTCGAACTTTGGTCAATGTGGTATAAACTTGTAGTTTCCAGCATGTCTTCTTTCCTTGTCAAGTCTGTTTTTCCGGTGAGTAAATTCAATGTTAATCCTTTTCTTTGTGAATTGCATCACTAGATTTCTTATGTAAAGACACTTCGCTCAAAGCTTCTCAAACTCTTAGAAAGCTAGTTTCTACTGATTAATCCTAGTATGTTGTTCTTATATTTAGAGTCCTCTCACACCGTGCAAAGCATACTACCAAAGCTTCATTTTTAATTTATCAGTCGTCAATTGGTTATTTGAAGGTTCACTTTATTGGTTTCTATTTATTCTATTTTTTTAAAGGTTTTATTTTCATTGTCAAGCCTCCACTTTACTTTTTGCAACCTATCATGGTTTATTGATCTTTACACACTTGCACAAGATGTATATGCATGATACATTGAGATGCTGTTCTACACTGATGGACCTGGTCTCTGGATGCAATGAAACTGTTTGTCCTGGCTTGAACCAATAGTTACCTGGCATTCAAGGGGCGGTGACATAGGGAAAATAATTATCTCTACTATATATAATGGCAGTAGCATTCGGCCAATTTTATCGCTGCAATTAGTCATCCCAAGAGATGTAGGTTTTAGTTTTGTGGTGTAGCCCTCCGACTAGGGAGGGGCAAACATGTCCTTTGATTTATTTGGTGTGAGTGGCCTGGCTCCAAGATCCCTATTTTTCACATTCTTTGTGCATTTAGTTTGTCGAGTGTGTCATCAATTGCTCTTAATTTCGCTTACTTTCGGGAAGGCGAGGTTGCATTGTAGAATCGCATTGACTCACATGATCTCATAATACTTTCTGAAATAATCTGTTTGGTAGATCCAGCTGCTTGAAGTTCGTCTTCAAGTTCTTGTTCAAGTCTATTTGTGTTATATTGTAATTACTTTGGCAGAAAACGTGGTTCATGCAGCTAATGTTTACCTTATTCTTGTAGAACTTCGACTCCGGACATGATGCAGTTCAAAAAGTCACACTTGTCCCACGTGGCCAAGCATCATTCCCAGCAACGACCCGACGTTGATATCTAAGCAGCAATTGTTTGCGAGAATTGTTGGTGGTCGTGGGGCGAGTTCTTGAGGAAGTGATTTTTGGTGAGCCCGAAGTAACCACTGGTGCACCAGGTGACTTGCAGCAGATCACTAGTTTGGCCAAGCAGGTGATTCTAACTTTCTTTCACAACCGTCCTCCATTTGAGTCATCAGCAGAAAGAACTCTTACCTATAATAATGGAGTGCTATGTGCCACATCATGTACCTCACTGGACTTCACTCATGACCCAATACTTGGGCTTTAGTGACATGGTTTGATAATTTGTCTGAAAGTTGTAAACTGCTAAAACCACGAGCTTTCCTAGCTAATGTATTTAATGAATATGTTATTGTTGCATAGCTTGATGCATTTCTCAATTTTGTTTTCTTTTTGTTGGTTTCTATACTATGACTTGCATTGATCATTTTGCTTATTATGTGGAAGTTTTTGGCACTTCTTTCTATTGTAGTTGTTTATCATTGTTATCTTATTCACTTTTCTACGCTAGATGAAAATTGTTGTTTCATGGAAGTAGATGAAATTATGAGATTATGAGATTTCGGTGGGCTATACCATATGAAATTATGAGAAATCATGCCTAAAATATTGGATGATATTTATCGATATGCCTGGTTCTTATGTGAGTGTTGTAGGTTCATAATCCGGGTGATTTTACAATTATCAATATAAAAAAAAAAAAAAAAACTTGGACACTAATTGACCAGGTTTTTGCGAATCCAAATGTTTTGTGGCCGGTTCTGGTCCAACTGTTCCGTCGAGTCTAGGTTTTAAAACACTGGTACTAAGTATTATGTGTATTGCAATTTTACTGCATTCAAAATGACTAAATTTTGCTTGGAGACCGTAGGTGTGTCAATGGCATCTCTAACTCGAGGTTGGTGATATTAATGGTCACATTCTGTCAGGATTATAAAAGTTCACTAGTAGTAAAAGGTGGGGATAGATAAGGTAGTTGCAATAAGTGGTATTAGTTTCCTCTTTTGAGTGATGGGAATATTCGCATTTCCATGCCTAAGTTTCGAATTCGGATGTTCATTCTCACTTGCAGGTAGAGGAAGGATGCCACCGAGCTCGATGAGACGACATTGGTGCAGTTCACCACATGCTAACAATAATTGAAGAGGAAGCTGACCTGTGCTCAACGCATGAACCTCTCCAGCCATCAGTTTTGTGTGGAATGAAAACTATCACATGTACGTGTTTAATAAAATAGATAGCATAAGTATTATGTGTATTATAATTTTACTTGCATTCAAAATGACTAAATTTTGCTTGGAGATTGTAGGTGTGTCAATGGCATCTCTAACTGAGCTTTCATTCAACTGGACGGGCTTCATTAGTGTCATGATTTCCAACATCTCCTTCACTTACAGAGCATCTATTCAAAGAAAGCCATGGTCCGACAATATCTCTCTCCATTCTTTATATCTGGATTCTAAAATTTATCTATCTGTCAAATGAAGATTGACCCCTTTTTGTTGCATGACTCGACATGGACAAAGACCAATATCTACGCCTACATTTCCATCATTGCACTCATTGTTTGTGTTCTCAAAACATTGTTATAAAACCTTTGAATTTCTTCTCTGAATACTTTAACTTGAATGTTGGCTTAGGAAATATCCACGAGCCTTTTACTGACTTTTGTCTTTACCTCTTGCATGCTCCATGATTTTCCTTGTTCACTTTCCTATTCATTTATAAAGGAATGCTTCACTCTAAAATAGATGAGCTAGGACTCAAATCATTCACTTCTTCTTCTTATCCTACTTATTTTATCTTTGGACAGGAATGTCAAGACCCAGTATGCATGATGATTGTTTTCTTGAAGGAGCTGTGGCCAAATATAAAGGACTCAAATTTATTTCAGGTTTGCAGCATTTTCTCTAAAAATTTTGTGTGTATCAAGCATTCATTTAAATGATCATGATGTGCTCACAAGGAACATCTTTCTTGATTAAGTGATTCTTTCCATTGCGTGAAAAAATGGTAGAGCTGAGTGCTTCCCTTAAAGAATCTCCCAAATAACAGAGGTTCGTTTCCATTCCTTAAAAGGTGAGTGCTTTACTCGTATAATCGCCTTTTAGAACCTTACTTGTTAATACATTGATGAGTATTTTCTCTGTCATGCTCACCGGGAGCCGACCAAATTCTTTTTCACATCGGTGACTACCTTTGACACTGTTAAAGGTGACTACCTATGACTAGTTGTAGACAATCACATTAGGCTAAAATAATGTTCCAACTGCCATGCCATCTTGGTTCTTTAGTTGTTCTAAAAGAGGATGGGCATATTTTTATTCCAATGTCCAATCTCTATTGTTTTCTCATTGGTCTTGCAATGATGATTTGGTGATTGCCCTTTCAAACTTCAATTGGATAGATTCAGTATGTCCTATGTACATTGTAATGAGCTGCATTATGTGGCCCTGGCTCATTGTTTTATCCATCTTCAAGCCATCTGTTGAAAACTCATGTACTTACTTGAATCTAGTTCCTTGTTATGTTCATTTTAGTTTACTCTATCTAATCATGTTTGGCTTTGGTTCCTTTTATTCTTTTTTCTTTTTATGAACACAACCTGCAAAGCTAAGCTTATGCAATGGTAAGTTAAGTTGAGACAAGTGAAAGACTCGAGATACAAAACCAAGAGAAGCAATCCAACCCATGTTTTTTCCTTCACATTATTCTTTTCTGGAGACAAAATAAGGAAGTTGTATATATTTTTCTACTCCCTCTTACACTGTCAGGAACATCTTTGCCATAGAACTCTAGTAGTTTTCTATTTTTTTCCTCAAATCATACCCATTTTTTTTTCAGATCCTCTTTGTCAAAAGGTAGGAGAACCATTTTCCAAGAAAACATTATCACAATTCACAGTAATTTCATTATGTTCAAAGGCTCACATCTTGCTAATCATTTAAATTTGTACCCTTTTTATACTATAAAACCCTTAAAATTAGTTTAAGTTGGGAGCGTGATGTACTCTGTTGATGGGTTAATCTTAGATACTACAAATCACTAAGCCATAAACCATTGATTTTATGATAACTACAAATACTAGTCACCTCGGGTGGAAGGAGTGAGTCTCCATTGATTTTATGAGGAATAGGATTGATATTAGAGTGGATTTTGATTTCACATGGTGAAGGATTCAATCATGGGAATGAATGTGCAGGAATGAAAGGGCGAAGCCATTGATAGTAGATCCTGGACTATACATGTCGAAAAAGACTGACATTTTCTGGGTTACACAACGGAGAGAAGTACCGACTGCATTTAAGTTATTTACAGGTAAACACCTATTTCACAATGCTTGATTGCAGACATTAAGTTGATATTAGATGTAACTGTTAAGTTCAGAACATAGGATTTGAATACAAGAAACCGGATTTCACATGTCACTCTATCGATAAATTTTTGTTCGGTCAGCAATTTCCCATTCTCTATACATCCTGGTTGAAATCGTTGATCACAGCTTCGATCTTTAAAGATCTCCATTCAAGATTTTCCAATCTAAAAATTTAGTAGAGGATGGTGAAACAGAAAAACCTTTTGTTTTTCTTTTTAACTTGGGGTCAAACCCGAGGCTCAGTTGCATGGTGGCATAGGTTCGATCACAGATTTCATACTAAATGATGAGAAACAATGAACTATAAATGAGGAATGCATGAAAGGTGACTTGTGCCTATTTCGAGGTTAAACTTCATTGGGTTTTGTTAACCTTCATTGCCACAGCCATGGAATTTGCTTCTTTTCAAGACCTACCGCAAAAGCCAAAATTTGCTTCTTTTCAAACCCAAGAAGCGTGCAAGACAGATGTAGATGAGTTCGACTAGCGAGCATGGATCGTCATTGTTTGCATTGGAGCGGTTGAAGCACCGAAAGATCAAGGCATTTGTAGATGGAATTATGCTTTCAGATCTTTACATCAGCAAGCAAAGAAGAGCATCGGATCGTATGCACAGGCCAAGAGACTCTCCATCATATATTCGAAATGATAGGAATCTATTAGCAGATTCAAAAGCATGGAAAAAAATCCATATTTCTGCCAGATTTTTGTCTTCAATTTCACTCTTTTCTGTCTTTAATTTCACTTTTTTTTAATTTCACTTTTTTTTTTTTAATGAGAAATATTTGCTCTATGGCTACGGTTCTACTGTGGGGCTAATTATATTTCGCTACGGATTTTATCCGTAGCTTTGGACCAATTTTCTGTCAGTGTAGCAAAAACTCGCGATTTAGCGGCGTTCAGCACAATCGTCAGTAGAGTCCTGACCGCCAGTAAAGCCTTTACCGACCGAGGCTTCACCGGCTGTTAGCTAACCGCGGGTAAAGGATTTGGCGGCGGTTTTATTGGCTTTTGCTGGCGGTTTTGACCGCCGGTAAATACCAGTTTTCTTGTAGTGGCAACAGACAGAAATCTAGAGAAACGAGGGTGTGCAAAAAGCTACAGTAAATGGATATGGAGGGGAAAGAAAGCAAATGAAAAGAAGAATGAAAGCAGTGTCTTACCATATAGTTAAAGCCATTGAAATTGGGAAGTTCACCACATGCTGCGATAAGGGTAAAGTTTGGGGAAGCCTCAAAGCTCAGGTCAGCCAGTTGGGCTGCAGCGCCAACTGAACTCCTTGCCCCCTGTATGATACTACTATTAAATCATATCTCGAAGAAAACACTTATGGGCCATGTAAAAAAATGGGATTGGTGGATCTACTAATTTACCAAATGGTTGTCAAGATGGAGGAGATTGATCTCTTCTGCAACTTCATGAGTTCCTGTCGGTTGTTGAGAAGGAGCTGTTCCAGAGGGTGCAGCCTGCACGGATGGTGTTTAGTCAAGGAGAGGAACAAACCCAATATAAAACTTGGGAGACCAAATGCGGTGAAAATTACGGGAATTACAATGTTGTTAAACGCCACGTCAAAGAGGCGGGACCTGCGCTTCTTTGTACTGGGAGCAGTCTGCCTGAGGATATACTTCTGAGCATGGCTGGCTACCTGGGTTGGAGTCCTAGTTCTAGCAAAATTCCTCGAGATACCTCTCCAATCACCCTTCCCTAGCCTTTTAAGTCCTTCTAGAAATGTCTTGTGCTCTTCTTCTGTCCATGGGACTCCTGAGAGAGAAGCCAAATAAAAGGTGTTTCAAAACCAAGCAATTGATGAAAAATGAAAAACCGTCCTTCAGTCTCCCATCACCAATCACACAATGTGATAGAATGAAAAAGGGTAAAAGCACCCATGACTATGTAAAAAGATACGATGCTGATTGAGTACGGGTCTGTAGAAGTAGCAGAAAGTAAAAATGAAATGGTATGATTTCAAATACTGTTGGATATAACTGCTAGTGCTTGATACCATCCAAAATGAGAAGAGATTTATTTGTCTAGAAGAAATTGATTGAAATGGCTAGTGGAGAAAACAGTAAGTCAATGTGAATTTGTCGCATGCTAAGGAATAGTAGATACAAGCATCTTTTGATAAAGTTGGGACTGTTTGTTTTGAAGACCTGCAAGCGAAATCCCATTCAGCGTTGCAACAAATATTCAACTGGGAAAAATATGCAATATCCATGTAGACCGCATATGGTAGATTTAGATCCTTCAAAATCTTGAAGGTACCGATGTTGGATATGACACAAGACGGGTGTGGATGGTTCTGTTTTGAACCCCTTTTTTATATCAAGGATATAATTAGGGCCTGTTTGGTTGACACCCGAAAATGATTTAATCTCATTTTATGTGATCATGATCTCTAATACATAATTATGAAAATCTAACATAAGATGTACCCATTTTTGGGCGTTCACCAAACAGGCTCTTAAACATTGCAATAAGTATTCAAAAACTGATAGAGAAGGAAGAGGAATCATGAACTACAATCAGTTGCTTGCAAACCAGCTCACATGATGAGGTGTCAGGTGTGTAGGGCATCACAGCCATTCATAAAGTAGGCCCCATCAGCAAATTCACCCAGCACAAAAATAAGACCATCTCATCTCAATTAAATCAGGATGTCGGTCAGGATGGCTCAGCTGACGCGGGCCATGCTGATTTTTTTGCCAAGTAATCTACTTGGTGGGGCTTACCTGACACAGCTCAAAT
This sequence comes from Magnolia changhungtana, assembly GCA_030180095.1. NCBI lineage: Eukaryota > Viridiplantae > Streptophyta > Magnoliopsida > Magnoliales > Magnoliaceae > Magnolia > Magnolia changhungtana. The sequence continues at coordinate 3,351,601 of JASAUF010000091.1, read as the reverse complement.
GTCCTACATGCGTAAAGTGCGAGGTAAGTTGTAGCCTGTAGGTGATCTCTCCTCATATAAACATAGATACATATACTAAGGATATTTTGATCTCTCTGCATCAAAATAGCAATATCTCACCTGTTGAATAGCTCTTTCCTGTTCCCTTCTTCAACTGATTAACAAGATATTGGAAAAGACCTCTTAGGTCCATTGAAGGGTACTTCTTTCACCTACAACAGACAACAACTCCAGTGTTAAACGAATCTTCATAACTACTATGCCAAAATTGCTGCTTGTTCCCACCTCCATTAGCTGCATGTAAACATTGAGTAATGACCTAGCAAGCAAGTTCAGCCCCATAACGAATCTTTAAAAAATTTATATTTAGAGAGAGAGAGGGTAAAAAGGGAATTGAAAAAATAGGCTCAGATTCGCCTTCTTTCAGACATGCATTTGGGTGCAACCTCTACCATGGCTGCATGTATTGGTTGCCTGAAATCACAAAGAACAGACCCTCCAAACACGCCCTGCCATGAAATGCAGAGAATGCATTTCCATAAATTTCTGAGTATCGAGAGAAATTTCAAGAATCATCACTGCATGTATAATACACCCAAGGTTTCTTAGGACCCCAAAATAGGGAAAAATCCCTCATGGAGAAGAGGAGAAGCATAAAAGGAAGAAGAAGAAGAAGAAGAAGAAGAAGAGAAAGAAGGGCTGTTTTTTAAATTTATTTTTTTTATTTTTTTTTATTTTTTAAAAAAAAAAGAGAGAGAAGGAGAGATAAAGAATCAAATGCTGAGATTGGAGGGAGAGGTGGCACAACCCGTGAAGCCATTCCCTCTCTCTGATCTCTGGAAGCCTCTTGATGATCCGGAATAACGAATGAACGGCGTGGATATAAAATACATGTAGAAAGAGCTTGCTGCTCGTCCCTTGTAGCATTTTATGCCTGTCAAGAAACACATCTCCAACAGTTATAGACCCTTCCACATGTAGAAAGAGAGACCAACTAGACTATGAATAAAAAGCATGATCAAAATCTCAGAGCATCTGTTTTGGAAACAAAGATCTAAATATGTTAGATGCAATACTTAAGCCAATTTTTTAACTCGTAGAATAACAAAAAACCACCTAATGCATTATCAAGGCAGCTGTAGAAGAACCTAGCAAGAGGTAAACAAATGAAAGAAACTGATGTAAGAATGCATTGATAGTTATTGTCCCTAATCGGTGAACTCAGTAAAGCAAGAATGCCATGCAACAAATGAGCCAATTCCAACTTCGCCTAAGGTCGAATGATATCCGTCTGGCTCGGGCAATTCGGCGTCTCCTTTAATAATGATATGAATGGAAACCTTGTAAAACTCTTCCTGAAGAGGTTTGCCATGAATCATTTGGGGCCCATCTGCCAAAAGTACTCGCCCTTGAGCAACGAGCTCTTTATGCCAAGAGCACAACTTGCATGGCCACATTCTCTCTACACATTGACGACTCCCAACTGAAGGTCCACCAGTCGATTGTAGATTCTCTTGTTGAACCAAATCCATGTGTTGCTGCTGAAATAAAGTTCCACACGCACCATGTGTTATATACAATAATTGAAGAAAGATTATCTATTTAAATTTTAAAAAGAAGGATTTCAATGAACATTAACTTGAAGCATCTCTTTGATACCCCCAACTTGGTCCGTAAGAACGTCTATTTTAGAAGATAGCTCTTGAATTTTGAACGATTGCTCTTGCATTGTGGACGATTGCTCTTCCACTTTTCCTTTATACATAGAGATTTTTTCAAGAGCTGTAGCAGACCCCCTGATTTGTGATTGGGAAATGCTGGTCCCAACACCTCGAATACGACCCCTTGTATTAGGACCAAACACTTGAGTCAATGGATCGTTGAGGATGTCATGGGAATTACTTCCTTCGCTAGAAAGTAACTCTTTGATTTTTTCCTGCAATATTATACAATTACATTAGTAATATTAATACTGAATTTGAATTCTATAAACTTAAGTTTAAGACAATGAGGTTACCACATGTGAAACTGCATTTCTGTGAATAGAACCATCCTTTCTTGTATGAGTTTTAATTCATACTTCAGTCCTACTAATCAGGGTGTCTCCATCTTTCTTTTGGCGTTGCTATATTTGGATGAATTTCACATGGTTAGCTATTAAGAACACAAAGAAACTAAAAATTTAAGTTACATATGACTATCAATACTTACCATTTCTTCCTCGATTCTCGCATGGCCATGCCTGCCACTCGTATGGTAAATCTTTAGCTTTTTCCTATTCTCGACATTTTGTTTCCTTTGTTTTATAGTTTTGGGATCTAAATTATGTTCAATGAACATTTCCCAATCTTCAGGCCTAACTCTTGGTGGACGATTGTTTAATTTGGAATCATGATTTGAATGGGGATCGAGGTACTTAATCCTCAATTTGGTCTTGTACTTCCTAAACATATCGGACATGCTTTTAAAGCATAGCTTTTGGTGAGACTGAGGAATAACAAACTCGTCCTATAAGAAAAATTGAGATTAAATTTAGTTGAAGTAGAAAAAGAATAATAGTTAATTTATATCATAAGAAATTTTTTTGTATCTTACCTGAAGAGCTTCCAAAGTTCTTCTTTCTTATTCTTTAACACTATACGCCAATTCTTGAAGGCAATGGAGACATTGGTGCGAACCAGCTCTCCGCTTCTTGTAGCCGACCTGTGTGAGTGTTCGCCCACGGGTAGTCCAAGTGCATTTAAGGTGATGACAGGCTTATTTTTTAACGACGATGAAGCTCCTAACACATACAAAACTTATGTTGTATTTACCTGCATTATTTAAAATAATGTGTTAAATGATAAGGTAATGAAGGAATTGTATTTACCTATATTTTTTAATGCGTGTGCTTGTAAAGTTGACATATTCTCCTCTGCTACTGACATGTCCAAGCTCACTTATAGACACAAATTTATATAAGAAGAAATCATCATACAAATACAAATTCATTTATCAAGATATTTTTTACATCAGATAAAATGTCAAATGAATCAACACAAAATATGATAACAAAAAAATTACCCAAAACTCATAGCCAATTTCCTTTATAATATTTTCTAAATTTGTATTCCCGCCCCTAGAAGAGGAAAACAAAGTCGGATCTTCAAGCGTGTCCACGTCTTTCGTCAATCTTTTTGGTGACATTAAAACAACATACCATCCAGGCCTTGTTTGATCCTTAGAGTAGAATACTTGACTTGTTTGGGATGCAAGTATGAATGGTTCATCTCCTTCCTTCTCATGTCCTTTCAATTTCTCCATATTTACCATTACCAAATTTGACTCGGGATCAACAATGCATCCATTGGTCTTGTCTTCCACTTTGACCCAATCACAATAAAATACCATTTGACGGAAAACAGTATAATCCAACTCGATTATCTGTTTTACTACTCTATAATAGGTAGACTCATCTTCTTTGTAATTCTTATCTTTAGCACTTGCCCTGTATTTAGTGATGGCTTTCATGGACACCCCACTATTTTGTGTGGACTTAGTAGTCTCGTATTTACTTGAAGAGAATACAAAACCATTCACGCGATACTTGTTATAGCATTTTGCCTTAAACGTAGGGCCATCTACTAATCATTTCAATGTCAACTTGCCCTCAACAAACTCCAACTGCAAATAAGAAAAAAGTAGTAACTATATATGAATAAATATATCAATTAAATAAATAATTAGAAAAATACCTCCTTTCGTAACCAATTGATGAAATCATGTTCATTGTTCTTCGACACACTGCCCTTTCTTCTTTGCCCCTTTGATGTGGTCGTTCCTAAATATATTTCATACTTCCTATATGAAATATATGTAAGTATTTATTTAATTACTACACGTGATTCAATATTTTAGAAAATTTATCTACTTACCTTTTCCATTCATAAATTCCATCGTAGCAGTGTAGAACCCATCTACGTACTTGTTGATGTTGTATGTCAGTTAAGTATATATTCTTGCCATTATCCAAAGGCTCTTCATCACACACCCTATCCTCGTCCAAGAACCTTTGACGCGTATGCTTGTGACTTCCTCTCTCACCGTTTGACATGTACTCCATACAATATAAAATAGATTCTTCTACAATGTAACGCTCTGCAATACACCCTTCAGGATGTGATGTATTCTTTACGTACCCTTTGTAAATCTTTATTAACTTGATGGAGGAATCCAATTAATAATATATTGTCAATATATGATGACGATGAAGTCTAAATAAATCGCATCAAGGTTAGATATTTACCGTTCAGAAGGATACATCCACCGAAATCTAACTGGACCGCAAGCTAATGCTTCATCAGCTAGATGTACCATAAGGTGAACGCTAATAACAAAGAATGAAGGAGTAAAAAACTTATCCAAAACACACATTGCCACAACAACACTTTGTTTGACGGCAATGATGTTATCTGCACTAATTGTTTTCGAGCACAGGACATTAAAGAAGTAACAGATGTGCTGAATAGCAGTTCGCAACGTCTTATGCTCTGAGAAAGCATGTTGTAGCAACAGGGGGAGTAACTGACACATAATGATGTAATAATCATGCAACTTTAGTCCCTTTATCTCGCGAGTTTGTAAGTTCACAAGATGTTTAAATCTGGAACTATACCCTGTTGGAACCTTCAAGTCGTGCAATGTTTGACAGAACAATTCTTTCTCCTTATGACTTAAAGTAAATGGTGCCTTTGGTTTAATAGTTTTGCCATCTGCTTCTTTCAGCCATAAGTCTTTCATTATGTTCATTTTTTTCAAATCTTCACGTGCACTTATATCATCCTTAGTTTTATCTTTGACTTCTAGAATCGTCGACAGAAGATGGTCACCAACATTCTTTACAACATGCATTACATCCAAGTTATGCCGAATTGGTAACTCCTGGAAAAACACAATTATGATGGAATGTTAAGTTTTTATTCACTATCATACATGTAAATGAAAGTAACAAGTTAAGGAAATCACCTTCCAATATGGCAAGTCGAATAGAATTGATCTTTTGTACCAAGCAGTTATATTCCCAGTCGAATCATCACCATAACTTTTTCGTTTCTTTCCCTTCTATTTACCGATATCCATCTGAATACCGATTACCTTCGCTTCAACCTCTGAACTACTTAATCAATGAGAAGGTTTTCCTTCTTCTACTTTATTATTGAATGCCGCTTTCTGGGTCCTAAAAACATGATTAATAGGAAGAAATCTTCGACGACCCTGATAGGAGTACTTCTTGCCACTCTTAAGTCGTTCAGCGACGGTTCCCTCGGTACAAACAGGGCAAGCATATTGTGCATGTGTAACACATCCTGATAAACTCCCATATGCAGGAAAATCATGAATTCCCCACATTAAAATGGCTTTTAAATTAAAAATTGTCTTTGAATGAGAATCATATGTTGACACTCCATTAAGCCACAAATTCTTCAACTCGTCAATCAACAGTTGTAGGTAGACATCAATGTCCTTACTCGGTCCTTTTGGACCTGGTATCAATACCGTTAACATTGAAAATTCTCTTTTCATACACATCGAAGGGGGTAGATTATATGACACTATAATGACAGGCCAACAACTGTAGACACTACTAAGATGTCCAAATGGGTTAAATCCATCAGTTGCAAGCCCTAAATAAATGCACATTACAGAATTCTGTAGCAAAACTTGGCCACTTGTTATTTATTACCATCCAACTTGATGAATCAGATGGATGCCGCATAACACCACTATATTCTTTCAGTTGAGAATGCCAAGTCATTTGCTCCGCTATCCATGGTACACTAGAAATAAAGTTTGGAGAGAATACAAAAATTTATTAATAAATTTTTTTAACAACTCAATTTGAAATAAAGTTAAAAAAAAAAAAGATTACTTATTAATTTTTTTAACAAAAGGTATATAGGATAATATTAAAATTATATTTAGCATTGAATGCACACCTGTATAGCCTCTGTAGCCTTGGTGTCAGAGGAAAATATCTCAAAACCTTTGATGGAACTCTAACGCCTTTTTTCTTTGCCAAGTAATCTGACCTCCATCTCGATGTATGACATGTTGGACAATTTTGTCTATCTTTATACTCTTTCCAATAAATAATACAATCATTGGGATATGCATGTATAGTCTCATAAGTCATTCCCAATGAGTTGATCATCTTTTTCGCTTGATATGTGCTTACTGGCAACGTGTTTTCTACTGGTAACAACTTCTTAACCAATTGAAGAAGATCATTAAAGCTGTTATCCGACCAACCATTACGTGCCTTTAAACTATACAACTCAACAGTAACCGATAATTTTGTGAGTTCTCTAGGGCAAGAAGGGTATAAAGATTGTCTTGCATCATCAAATAAAGCCTTATATCTTTCTGCATCAAGGTCTTTGTGACAATTTTCATTTCTTCTAAGATCATCCATAAGAGTATCAGTATGTTCTCTAATATTTCTAAATGCATCATTAACAAGTTCCTCCATTCTAGGATACTCATCATCAGATTGATCATCAAACGTTGATGATGATGGTTTCTCGTTACTTTTCGCAAGACTTCCACCGTGAAAAATCCAATGTGTGTATGACTTATCAATACCATTAAGGAGCAAATGCTCATGAATCTCTCCAAGAGTGAACATCCCACTCCCATTTCTACATTTCGCACACGGACACAAATAATGATCAAATCCACCACCGTTGTTCTTTGTAAACTCAATAAAATGCACAAGTCCATCCAAATATTCTAAACTTAACCTATGTTTGTCCATCCATGCTTTGTTACTTAATGACGATATCCTGCAACAAATGAGATAATCAAGTCAATTTTGATGTTAAGTTGATGGTTGGACCCTACCGACTAAATGTGTTTAAAGTGAATAAATAAATTCTAGCAAAGTAAAATAAAGTGATGAAATATAAATTAAACATCAAATCCATACATGAAGTAAAAAAAATATAAATTAATTAAGATTATAGGTAAGCACACAATTATACCTGACTTAGCAAGTTCTTATCTACAACAAGAGAAGTGGACTTCAACAAATATGATTATATTCCTGAAACAAAACAAAACAGATATATGATTCATTTGATTAAAGAGGCATTTAGCATTCTATAAAAGCATTTAATGCACCACATAAAAAATGATACTTGGAACAAATAAATTAGCCATAGATCATACTTGTCTTACCATTTATGTGAATGTGATGCCTCATGCTAGAGACGGTATTGTACTCTCCAACAAGTAATACCTCACTGTATACATATCCATGTATTGCACAGTACCTCTACTCAGGCAGGCCCTATTTTTCCATGTTGTGTGGGGCACGTGTGATTTAGGTAAAATTATGGAGAAACTTGCTACACATGCATAGAGAGAGAGAGAGAGAGAGAGAGAGAAGCTTGCTTGAGGCTGACTGGCTAACCATGAAGTAAAGAGCAAATTTTGATTAGATAGTTTTTGAAAGTCAACGGATGAAGAATGATATAATCTATAAACCACTCCTTGTTAATCGATGAAGCTGGTTTTATCTGAAGTGAGCTTTCTTCAAATTAGTTTTCGGTCTCGATTCAAGTGGGCCATAACTGAAGAACCTCTGATGATCTTGACAGAGCAGATGAACGCCCAGCATAATTTGTATGTTATTTGTAATTTTTTTCCCCAATTGTAATTTATAGAGCGACCCGAAGGAATGAAAACTAATCTTTAGAAAGTGATATTGACGAAAATGTTTAGAATATTCGTCTTTGAGGGATACCGCAATGTTCGATACTTGTAGCAGAACATCTGAACCATTTATCTTGTTAGATCTTTCTGTTAAAATCTTCATGATGATGTTTCACAGGCAGCTTCTAGCCAGTTTTGGCATTTTGTTGTTGGATCTGATTGCAACATGGACTAAAATATCCGAGCCTAAATTCATCAGTAAGAGATGCTAGTATAATGTAGATGAGTATGACAGAACAAAACACTCCAAAAGATTGCGATCATTACTCACTGTATAGATGAATTGAGTTTTCTTTTTTTTCTTTTTTTTTTCTTTTTCTTTTTTCTTTTTTCTTTTTGTCTCAGAGTTCACAAAAAAGCAAGGTTCTTCAAAACATAAAAATACCTAAGGCATTATGCTAAATATAGAAACATCTGTTAATTGATAATTGACAGAAAAAGAAAAAAAAAAGAGTATCATTGTTGTTGTTTAAGTAATCAAGAGAATGCAGCCCAGAGAAACTAAAATAAGAACTAATAGTCTTTCTTACCAGTCGTGCAACCACTGGCATAAAGGAAAAGAACAACCTAGATGGCAACATACATAGCAGGAGTGTTGAAGATTTCAAATATGATTTGGTTGAAGCATGAGGTGCTGGCAAAGCAGCAAGAAATTGGTCCTTAAAGCTGAAAATCAACATTATTATTCAATTAGATACAGATGAAATATTACACAAAATTGAATACATCCAAGTAGGCTGACAGGCTGACATTCAACTGTCCTAGCATTTCTCAATGAAAACACCTGCAACAGGCATTTCTTACATAAAAAAATCAATTAATTATTCAAAAAAATGAAAAAGAAATAAAAGAATATCACCAAATCAACTAGATTTGCTTAATACTAGACTGATAGAAAAGCATTACTCAGCAAATAAAAACCTAAAATCTAATGAAAGTAAAAATATACAGTCCTAGTCATGAAATCAACCATGAAAAATGTGTATCATATCCAAATAAATGGAAATAATAAAGAACTAGAAACATGAGAAACGACTAAAATACTCACATCTACAGTTGGCAAGGACAATCATGGAAAGATAAAATGCAGTGTGAACAGAAAAATAAAATAATACGGTTATTCAACAGATCCAAAAACTAAATCCGTGTTCCGAGATGAGATCTCGTCCATGACTACAGAAAACAGAAACTACATTGAGAAAAACATCAAACAAAAATCTCGCATCTAGGACTACAAAGCAGATCTAAAGCAGAAAGAACGAAAAATCTAACAAATCGCAGCTTCGAGAGACGTAGAACGAGATCTGCGTCCTTACAATCTGCTAAAGAGACGGTGACTGATATAGAAGATAGAAGAGGGAGATGAATTACTTTTCTAGGAATTCGTTGTTGCTGCTGCTGCTGCACTCACTCCCTCCCTTCAGTCTTCTCCATTCAACCATGGATGACAGATCACACACCCTATATGGAGTTGCTGCTGCTGCTTCTACAATATCAGATACCCCATGTGTGGGGACTGTCGTGGGAAGGTTGATGTTGCAAGGAGAGGGAGATCGAGAGAGGGAGGGAGAGTGAGAGGAAGATCGAGAGAGAGAGGGAGATCGAGAGAGAGGGCTGAGATCGGGAGAGGGAGAGGGAGGTCGGGAGAGGGAGCGTGTTTTGGGCGTTTTGGAGGAATAAGGGCGTTGTATGCGACAGAAATAATCCAGTAGTCTGCGGCATATTTATACAAATGTGACTCTCGGGACGTGGGGTCCACTTAGTGGGTTCTAACAGAATCCATTACGTCCATCTATTTCTATTCGAGTACGGTTCACTACCGTCTCAAATAAAAAACGGCTTAGAGTCGTTTCTGAACCAAAAGGTTGACCGTACCAGTATGGCGATTTTGGGGTAGTGACAAAACACATCTGTGTATAAACTAAAGATATTTGTACCCCTCTCCACATCACCTTTAGCATACATGCAACATGGCAAATGTGTCCAGCATTTGAGAGGTGCATAAGGCAGCCCCCAGCATGAAGATGACAATAGGCAAAAATCAATCAGGCCACGAGGTGTGAGTATGTTGAATATGGACCACTGGCAATTTTATTTAAACCATGCAAACTTTTCATACATTTGTAGCCCACTAAATGACTAGATCAGCCTCAATTTTGCGCATTATCAATCTACACATCATATGCCACATAATGCTCAGTTTAGATGTCCCACAAACTTGGCAGATTGCCATGTGTGCTGAGTGGAAAGGTGCATGTGAAGAAGTTGTGTGGAGCTAATGAACCTGTTAATTACATCATATATTATTTTTTTATTAGATAGAGTCAGATGGGCTAGACCAGCTCGTTCCAAAAATGAATTAATCAATCATTTCTTAAAATAATGACACCAATAGAAGCAAACCCAAAACAGTAATTCAACTTTCAGTTAAGAAAACAAGTTATTTACCAATCAATCAACTAGATATCAATCGGAAGTATTGTCCCATCCCCATACAACATAAAATCTAATTATCAACTCAAATACAAATATATTTATATATAATCGGAAGCGTTGATCTTAGCTATACAGTTTTTGGTTTTGGTCCCATTGAATGTGGCTATTGTTGCATTTCTTTTCTGAACTCTCTATCTAGAGCTACCACTAAAGGTCAGAATTTTCATTCTCGAGAGCTTTTTAGAGTATCCCAACTCCTCAGTCTAGGATGGGACCATCAGATCAACGGTCTCAACAATAGGACCATGCGCTCCTACAAACTGAAGACCCAAAGATAGTACAGATATCTTTGGACAGATCATATTGTTCCTCATAGTCCATAATGCATATGGTAGTCTGGTTTGCATTTAAGACTGAACAAATGCTGACCAATGAGCATAACAGAATAGATTTTAAATCATATAAACCTTACGATAATATCAACGGCTTCAACCCCATTAAATGAACAGATTTCAGATCATAACAGAACAGAATCACTCGATTTCTACAAGAATAAGCTCAAAACCTTCAAAGCCAAGAATCGAAATGGTAAATCAAGCTAAACAGTAGATCGGATGAATAAAATCAATGCATTGCAGCCCAATTCAAAAATCTTCAATCGTCTTACTTTAAAAACTTCAAACGTTAAGCAAAAACCTTCAAATCAAGCACCAAAGTCTTCTAAATCCACTCACTTCAACTGCATTTCCAACGTTTCGCTGATGAAACTCGATTTTTGCAAGGGAAGGCACTGAAACGCATCAAATCCACCAGATTACTTACATTCTTTCCATACCTAAACAAAAGGATAGCTTGTTGTTTCCGAGAAATTACCGAAATTTTCCAAACGAGCAGCTACCAAAGAGAAACGAGATCCACGCACGTCACCAAGCTCTTTAGATCGAGATTGAGAGAGAGAGGGTTGAGATCGGGAGAGGGAGATTGAAACAGAGGGAGATTGAGAGAGGGAGAGGGAGAGGGAGATGAGAGAGGGAGACGGAGGCGCGGTCTGTGAAATGGAGGTTTTAGGGCTATTGGCGTAAGAAAGTAGGTAAAATTCATCGGTAGTCTGCGGTACATATAGAGCAAGTTCCTCTTGGGCCTTGTGGGGTCCACTTAGAGTTATCTAACTGAATCCATTCCGTCCATCTGTTTTAAAATAAAACAATAAAACAAGATCATAAAAACTAAGAATATCCGACCCTCAATTGAGACACACCAACAAAACAGCGAACGTAACCAAATAAAGTAGCACTACGGTTCAAAATTGGAGTACGGCTCAGAACCGTTTGCGATTAGAAACGGCTTAACACTGTTTTTGAACCAAAATCATATGTGTTCCAATTAACCAATTTTGGTGTAGTGAATAAATACATAAGGGGCTCCACAGAACTCGTTGATGTCATAAGTAGCTATACATCTGGTGGGTCCATGTCCATTAATTGGACGATAGGGATAAAATACATACATCACACTAGGCTCCACATCATGGACAACATGCACATACATCTAAGGGGGATTCCCACCGTCCATAATATTTTGGACGGCAAATGAAACACACGTACAAATGGGGTTCTCATCAGCGTCCTGATGATGGATGGCTGGGAATAAACACCTACATTACAGTAGGTCCCACCGTTAAAAGAGATGGACGGTGTGGATGTATACAATAAGGTGGGTCCCCACCGTCCTAATCTGATGGACAGTTGATATAACACATATAGCAAAGATGGGTCCCACCGTCAATGGACGGTGGATGTACACATACCGCATGATCTGACCTATAGATCTTGCTGGTACCAATACAGCAGCTATGTAGCTGAGTAAGGCACACCGGCCAATCAGTTGACAGCAGGTGGGTCAGGCCCACCACAAATACATACATATACATATAATACTATTATTATTATTATTATATTACTCTCTTTCGTCCCCTTTCTTATTTTTTTTTTTTTTTTTAACGTCCTCCAGACGTCCATTGATGGACGGTCTGGATATGATGTCCATCGATGGACGGTCTGGATATAAATCCATGTGGGACCCACAAAACTCCCTAACGTCACTTCTGCAGCTGCATGCTACTGGTGGGACCCGTAGATGAATGGTTTGGATATAAAACATATACCTGAAAGGGCGGGTCCGACCTGAAATTTAGATCTGTCTCGATCCAATGCCGTAAAACTACCTTTCAAATGGTTGGATAGTATGGATGGAATAAATTAAACCCGTACATCACAGTGGGGTCCACGTGGGCAGCCCCCACAGTTTTAGATCAGCTGATATTTGATTTTTACCTTCGTCTAGGGGCGCTGGACGGTGCCAGCAGCTGGCCCGTCCAGGCCATCTGGCCGTCTGGATGGGCCTGGCTGTCCAAACCTTGGGTCCACTCGCTGGACAAGGGGGTGAACACATCTCAATGGGTCCACCGCCCCAGCTGGACGGCTAGATAACATATAAACATCAAGGTGCGTCCCACTTGGATGGGGTCCACGGTGTTGATAAAACCCATACATCAATGGTCGGCCCTACCTGGCATGTCCAAATGGACGGTTGGATGACATGGATACATCACAGTGGGCCACACAATCATCACACAAAGAGAGAGAGAGAGAGAGAGAGAGAGAGAGAGAGAGAGAGATTGGTGAGAGAGAGGGAGGGACCCTGCCACTATGGGCCCTCCTTATACGATGCATACATCAAGTGGGTCTCAAATCTTGTGGACCCTACATAAAAAACAAAGGAAATGAACACCCACCTTTTCCACTTCTTCTTAGATCTATGGCAAGCTAAGCTCCTCGGGTGTTCGACTTTGATGGAAAATGATGAAGATTGGACGGTTGGATTGGGTGGTAGGGAGGTGGCCCACACATGACTTCTTCCTCACCTTAGAAAACCATGGACGGTTGCTCTTGGGAGCTTGCTTGAAAATGGAGAAATGAGAGAGAGAGAGAGAGAGGATGGGATGTAAGAGAGAGATGGAGATGGGTGTGATGGGTGAAGGTGATAGGTGTACTTGTGTAAGGAGAGATTTGACTTTATGAGAAAGGTGGTTGTACTTGGAGATGGTTGCTTGTACTTGATTTGATTGATTGATGTGACATTTCGTAGAGATTCCCTCTATTTTCATAACGCGCTGCGTTTCTTCGAACTGAACGCAGGCCCACATCTCCTAGCCTAGGTGTCACCTTGGTACGCGAGTCGCGACATCGGAACCACGGCGAGGGCGCGATCTCACTAGTACAAGTCTCGGGTCGAACCGACTCTAATATACGAGACACGACTCGTGATCGTGCGCAAACGCCGATAACAGATCGCGGGTCGTTGGAATTCAACCGAAAGGATCGAGGAAGCCTACAGAATGATACAGGTTAGGATACGGGTCTTACAACTATCCCCTCCTAATAAAAATTTCATCCTCGAAATTTACTATCACGTAGGACAAGGCAAGGGAAGAGGAGACATCGACTTATAATAAATCTTTAAACAAATATTACTCTCTAATGTGAACCTCGTGTTCTCAGGATGCCTCATCAATACTATGATGACCCCACTAATCTTGGATCTCAGATCAGAAATGATCGTAGCTCGAATACTAAGCAGTCTCACAATCTCAACGGTATGGAGCTATGTTAGGAAATCTCTAAGTTATTCGAACTCGAGAATCTAATCATTTTAAGTTTTCAACAATCATAGTGTGCAGGGTAACTATCAGTAAATATGTGATATTATATTCAGCTATTCCCAAGTTATGCTTTGATACCAACTTTTGTCACGCCCCAAACTTGGAAATCAGATTCACAGGAATCCTGATCGCCGAATCCGGTGCCGACAGCCTCCGTAGTACCCCATTCTCGGCTCCTAGCGTCCATACGCCAGATTCTGATCCTGAGATCCTACAAGGAGGATTTTTTTTTTCTTTTTTTTTGTGTACATTTAACTTATAATAAGCATAACCACAAGTATACCCAAATCACAAAGGCAACATCATCATCACATATCCACTAATATAATCATTTGATTACAATACTGAAAGGGAAATACATAAGTCGAAAATCAAGCTCTAGAAGAACCGCTGCATGCTCCAAGCTCAACACTGCTGCAACCTAACATCACCTGCACGCATCTATCGTGCATAAGCTTATAGAAAGCTTAGAGGGTGGTGTAAGTGTGTGCACAAGGTAAGTGTCAAGTATTCAATACAATGCCATCATCATACAGTACCGAAAATACTGGTAATCCATAAATCATACAATATCGGGATAAGCAGAATTACTAACAAGATCATGAATTACCAGGGTAAGCAGAAATACTGACAAGAGTAGGAGTCATCAGAGTAAACAGAAATACTGGCAAGTCATAAATTATAAGATAACAAAGTAAGCGGAAATACGGACAAGTCCATGAGTCAATCAATATCAGAATACGCGATATAGAACAGCTATGCAAATGAGGAGTTATAAAGAGCCAAATATCAAATGCCGAGGATGCGATGCAATATGTAATTCCTGATGAGTCCACGAATAGCATCAATTGTATCTAGACCATATAAATGCATAAACACAGTAACCCAAAATACCATATGCTGCAGATATAATGCAATATGCGGTGCGAATGGAATGACCATGCTGGAGTGTGAAGTCGGGATGATAGTACGTAGCATTGCAGGCTATGAGGTCCATCACAAAGGACTTCTATCCAAACCAGTCTTATACCTAAATTTAGATAGTCAGACTCAATGTAGTAAACTCCTGATCTCAGGTTAGTTGTGCGCCCAACCGAAATCCTAGTCATGCGAAGGTACACGTAATAAATAGTTACGCACCACCAGCCCTAGTGGATAGTGAATGAATGAATGAATGAGTATGCAACTCCTGCACAATAAGTCCACATATCAGTACGGTTCATCTCTAAGATCATCACCAGGGTTTATTACACTCTACGCTAGCTCGTCGCCCATATCCGAGCGCATCACTGGGTAAGTGGAAGAGACCTCACTATTCGCCTGTCAATATCGGGCCCGGCTCATCGATAGTGGACCCATTCCTCAAGCTGGTCAAACTCAACCTAAATATTACCCCCTCACTCAGGCGGGTAAGGTCACACCACCTCCCAACCGACCACGACACAGTGGGAGGTGCGACCTACTGGTATACGGCCCTCATGCGCTCATAGATATCCACTTGGTCTCGACGTTGGGGCGTCTTCTGGCCACGGAGGTTTAGGAATTTTCACCCAGGGACATCTATGACGCCTGTATGCTAGAGCTAAATATTTCTGGTGTCCCATCCGGCCATCCCCGATATGCCTGTGGAGGCTACGTCCCTGATGTCGCTAGGGCGTACAATACTCATATCACAAAATGCGTGATGCATGAGTCATACAATCCAGTCATACATCAATCCGGTGTATGTCGTGTGCTCATGTGAGATAACCTCCGCTTATCAGGGAGTCTCATATCAACCTGCCCAATGACACATGCAATGGTCAATCACATCTCATAACTAACATGTAGATGTTGCGTATGGGCATGTATCATGATGCTATGCTGTCACATACTCATAATCGGTATCAATAACCGACATCGACAATCTACCTTGACAACGTGGACATTTAACCAACATTGCACCCGAGGAATGGCCCTCATAGATCTTAACATATAATGGACCCATGGCCTCACACAAGGGCCAAATATACAACACCATGGGCCTCACTCAAGAGTTTAATGCACATCACGATGGGCCTTTCACATGAGCCTCATCGCCTGGCCCTCAAATGCATCATAATGGGCCTTATCACCTAGGCCTCATATATATCACATTGGGCCTTAAAACGGACTGAATGCACATCACAAAGGGCCTCAATTATAGGCCGCATATACATCACAATGGGCCTCGTCAATCGGCCTCGATATCCGGCCTTGACAATCGGAATCAGCCTCAATACTCGACCTCAACAATCGGAATTGACCTATATAATCGGCCTCGACAAATCGGAATCGGCCTATACGATCAGCATCGACAAATCGAAATCGGCCTATACAATTGGCCTCGACAAATCAGAATCGATCGATGATCAAAATTGGTAAATCGGTCATGACAATCAGATCGATCGATAATTAGAGTCGGCAAATTGGTCACGTCAATCGACAAGCAGCCACGATAATCCGGATCGATTGATAATCAGAATCAGCAAATTGGTCACGACAATCGGATCGATCGATAATCAGAAACGGCAAATCGGTTACAACAATCGGATCGATCGATAATCATAGTTGGCAAATCGGTCACGTCAATCGACAATCAGCCACGACAATCCAGATCGATCGATAATCAGAATTGGCAAATTGGTCACAACAATCAGATCGATCGATAATCAGAATCGGTAAATCGGTCACGATAATCAGAATCGGCAAATCGGTCATGACAATCGAATCGATCGATAGTCAGAATTGGCAAATCGATCACGACAATCAGGATCGGTAAGAATGGGCCTAACAAGGCCTAATGGAAGGTCACAATGTGGACATTCAACCATTATTGTTCGTCATTGTGGACATTCAACCAACATTGCTCCCAAGAAGTGGCCTATACAGAGCCAAACATATAGTGGGCCCATGGCCTCAAACAATTGCCCAATATACGTCGCCATACCCTCTCTTAAGGGTCTCATATGCATCATATTAGGCCCTACTCGTGGGCCTCATATACATAACCGGTAAGACCTATACATGGGTCTCGAATACATCAAACGGGCCACACGTCATGGGCCTAATACACGTCACAATGGGCTGCACGATAAGGGCCTAATACACATCACAATGGGCCTTGCATCAATGGGCCACACTAATGGGCCTCATACACATCAAGTGGGCCGCACTAATGGGTCAATATACATCAAGTGGGCCTCGAATATACATTACGGGTGGGCCTCAAATATACATCACAGGTGGGCCCTATCACATGGCTGGGCGGTGTGGATGAATCACATCCATCACGATGGGACCGGCAGAAGGACAACGTAGACATAAAATACATACATCATGGTTGAGTCCTCACCACTATCCCAACACTTCCAGCACGTCTAGATCATCTGGACGGTGTCAATGAACAAATATATCACGGTGGGGCAGCACAGCCCCATCCAAACTGCCTATCATAGATGGATGGAGTAAATACAACACGTTCATTACATGGGGCCCACGTCCCATGTGGACGGTACGAGTACTACTAATCATCAAGGTGGGCCCCACCCGTTTAGAAGCAGATGGACGGTGCTACTGTAACACATAAATTAAGGTGGTGTCCCACCGTCAAATGGATGGACGGACGAAACATGCACATCAAAGGTGGGGTCCACAACCACTTCCAGGGATGGACAATATGGATACAATAAATACATCAGGAGCCCCACAGAACTCGTTGATGTCATACAGCAGCCATACATCTGGTGGGTCCATGTCCATTAATTGGACGATAGGGATAAAATACATACACACACTAGGCTCCACATGATGGACAGCATGCACATACATCTAAGGTGGATTACCACCGTCCAAAATATTTTGGATGGCGGATGAAACACACGTACAAATGAGGTTCTCATCAGCGTCCTGATGATGGACAGCTGGGAATAAACACCTACATTACGGTAGGTCCCACCATCAAAAGAGATGGACGGTGTGGATGTATACAATAAGGTGGGTCCCCACCGTCCTAATCTGATGGACGGTTGATATAACACATACAGCAAAGATGGGTCCCACAGTCAATCGACGGTGGATGTACACATTCCGCATGATCAGACCTATAGATCTTATCGGTACCAATACAACAGCTATGTAACCGAGTAAGGCACACCGGCCAATCAGCTGATAGCAGGTGGGTCAGGCCCACCAAAAATACATGCATATACATATGCATATATAATAATAATAATAATAATATTATATTACTCTCTTTCTTCCCCTTTCTTTTTTTTTCTTTTTTTCTAATGTCCTCTGGACGCCCATTGATGGACGGTCTGGATATGATGTCCATCGATGGACGGTCTGGATATAAATCCATGTGGGACCCACGGAACTCCCTGACGTCACTTCTGCAGCTGCATGCTGCTGGTGGGACCCCTAGATGAACGGTTTAGATATAAAACAGATACCTGAAAGGCGAGTTCGACATGAAATTTAGATCTGTCTAGATCCAATGCCGTAACACTATCTTTCAAATGGTTGGACGGTATGGATGGAATAGATGAAACCCGTACATCACAGTGGGGTCCACGTGGGTGGCCCACACGATTTTAGATCAGCTGATATTTGATTTTTGCGTTCGTCCAGGGGTGCTGGACGGTGCCAGCAGCTGGCCCGTCCAGGCCATCTGGCCGTCTGGATGGGCCTGGCCATCCAAACCCTGGGTCCACTTGCTGGACAGGGGGGTGCACACATCTCAATGGGTCCACCGTCCTAGCTGGATGGCTGGATAACATATAAACATCAAGGTGCGTACCACTTAGATGGGGTCCACGGTATTGATAAAACCCATACATCAATGGTGGGCCCTACCTAGCATGTCCAAATGGATGGCTGGATGGCATGGATACATCACAGTGGGCCACACAATCATCACACAAAGAGAGAGAGAGAGGGACCCCGCCACTGTGGGCCCTCCCTATACGATGCATACATCAAGTAGGTCCCAAATCTTGTGGACCCTACATCAAAATCAAAGGAAATGAACACCCACCTTTTTCACTTCTTCTTAGATCAATGGCAAGCTAAGCTCCTCGGGTTCGACTTTGAAGAAAAATGATGAAGATTGGACGGTTGGATTGGGTGGTAGGGAGGTGGGCCACACATGACTTCTTCCTCACCTTAGAAAACCATGGATGGTTGCTCTTGGGATCTTGCTTGAAAATGGAGAAATGAGAGAGAGAGAGAGAGAGAGAGAGAGAGAGAGAGAGAGAGAGAGAGAGGGATGGGTGTGATGGGGGGTGATGGGTGAAGGTGATAGGTGTACTTGTGTAAGGAGAGATTTGACTTTATGAGAAAGGTGGTTGTCCTTGGGCGATGGTTGCTTGTACTTGATTTGATTAGTTGATGTGACATTTCATAGAAATTCCCTCAATTTTCACAACGCGCGGCGTTTCTTCGAACTGAACGCGAGCGCACATCTCCTAGTCTGCGTATCGCCTCAGCCCGCGAGTCACGGCATCGGAACGACGGTGACGGCCCGATCTTACTAGTACAAGTCTTGGGTCGAGCTGACTCTAATATATGAGACACGACTCGTGATCTTGCGCAAACACCGATAACAGATCGCGGGTCGCTGAAATTTGACCGGAAGGACCGAGGAAACCTATGGAATGGTACGGGCGAGGATACGGGTCTTACATTACCAATTAGGAGTGAAAATAAAACCAACCCACGGATGAAAATGAGAACCACAAAGCAAATCTCCCAAACATAAGTATTTGTTTACAGATTTTGGCCAATAGCACTGCAAACCAGAAATGGCCATCACACATTAGCTCAAAAAGCAAGACATTACAATGCGATATGAATGTCCCAATGCAACTGCCTAGTGAGAGGCAAATGGCAAATCCAGGTAGATAGACAGACTAGAAAACTGTAGTATTGAATGCTATTTACCAAAGTACAATGCTTAACCAAGGAGATAGGTAACACCCCTAAGTTTTAGAAGATTGGAAGATCCTATACCTTTGATCTTTGGATTATATACTCTCGGTTGAATTCGGATACCTACTGTTGACAGCAGAAAAAACACATCTCATTCAGTTGCTAAATCACACTGATTTCTTTTCAAATTTTAGGTAAGGAGTCATCTAAGCATCAGGTCGGAATAGAACTCCCTGTTTTCTTCCTCTTCTTCTTCTTCTTCTTCTTCTTCTTCTTCCTCTGCTTCTAATTCTACTTCTTTACAAGTGGAACCATTGACCACAAAATTAGGAGGTTAGTATCCCAATCACTCTATTACATGCACTTTTGTTGCATGATAGGTTGTATTTTATATGTTTATTTAACTAGACATCAGAAGTTTAAACGGTCGGATTGAAATATACGTGTGCATGAGAAAGCAGACTTATATGCAGCCACTAGACATCCTGGAAGTAATCTGCTTAAGCTATATGTTTACCATGAACTTGGTTGTCTCATATCCAGAGAAGGAATTGCAACTAAGCCTGAATCAGATGCAATCGAACACAAAATTCCTAATGGCTGCACTTGGATGCACAAATGAATTGAATTATGTCCATCGAGTTTAATCAAGAGGAATTGATAAAAATTAATGATATTCCCTAGTATTCATAACGAGGAAGTAGCACTCAAGTTGGTTATTTGCACTCTATTGGACTAATACCATATGCAGATTTGATGGTGCATCCAAACACACCCGAAATCATACTTGTCATTTAGCTTATAGGATACTGGATACCTATCATCACACATATAAATTTAAATTTTATACTAGATCATCCATAATGATGATTTGAAGCTAAACATAAAGATCCTTTCTTAAAACTGATAAGAACAAGAATGTCACCACCATTCAGATAGAAAATCATTTACAGATTTATGCCCTAAGTAAGGAGTGTGATATGAAGCTAGCACAGCCTTGAAATGTCATTTGATTTGCCATAACACATTATCAATGTGAAATTTAGAGGTCATAAAAGCATAAAATAGAAAAATACATGAACCAAGAAGAGTTTGAAACAATAAAATATTTAGTAATTGGGAGTAACACTAATTTTTGTTATCAGGAAAAACTCACAGATTCCACATATCAAATGTGGGATTGCAAAATTCCCTCAACTTCCGCATCTAAGGCCACAAGATGATGTTGGTTGAAGTGGAAGGCACCCACACTGTCCATCATGGCCCCTGACTTTAAAGCCTTCATTGAAATCGTGTTCCAAAACAACGAAAACATAACATACATATAAATTGAAAACTATTAGAACAGAGACATTTCATCAAACACATGTTGTGCACACCTTAAACATTCACAACAAATGATGAATGGCAAGACTATTCTATGTCTGCATCCACTGTATACATGGCATACATCTATAGCAACCTACGCCATCAAGATCATTGGTCTCATTGTTTACCAGACATGGCCAACGAACCCCCACTTATCGGAAGATCTTAATCATAAAAATATCGATGAATTTGAACCACTAATAGATTTATGAAAATCAAACCACCGATCGGAATTTGAACCACTAACAGATGATTAACATCATCTTTGAGCCATGGACATGTGGATAATGAGAAGTACACAAGAAAATCAAACCAATAAACTATAGAAGTGAGGAAAGCCCTAATCCTTTTCCCATTATAGAGTTTAGTGATGGGTTTTTTGACCCGTCATCGACCGGTCGTGAGCCTCTCTCGACTGGTCGAAGGCTGGTCTCCACCAGTCATGGGAGTCGAGCCGTGACACAACTCAAAGTCTAGCGAGTTTGGGCTATTTTTCTTCGGGGTGCTCGACCAGTCGAAGGAGGTGCTTGATCGGTCGAAGGTGGCCCTCGAACGGTCGTGGACTCGGTTCGACCAGTCGAGGTTACGCAGATTCGTTCCGCAATTTTGCGCGGATTTTGTGTCGCAAGACCTTTTGCAAACGGGATGCGGAAGGGAGTTTCCTAAAACTATAAATAGGAGTTCCTAGGATTTTTATGTATGACAAGAGAGTTTTCTAAAGCTTTACAAGGGATTTGCTAAAGGGTTTAGGGCTATCAAAGGTGAGAGAAAGGGAGAAAGAGAGAGAGGAAGCTTATAGAAGGGAAGTTCTACTCGTGGAGGTTGGAGGTTATCTACTGTGCAATCTATATCTCAGCGCTTCTATGTCTTTGTAATCGGTTAGATCTCTCCGTTTTCTCTATTTCTCTTATTATTTATCCACTCCTACGTGAGTGAAGAAGTTTGTAACGTTCTACTTCATAGTGGATTGTTGATCTGGACGAGATCCCGTGGTTTTTACCTCTTTGAGGGTTTTCCACGTAAAAATCTCTTGTGTGGTGTGTGATTGATGCATTGATTGTTTTTATTGCTTTATTATCCATAATTCTGGTTGGTTCTAGAAGGCTAGATCCTAAGGTTTTGTGCAAGGCACCCAACAAAATGGTATCAGAGCTAAGTTCATTGAACGGGTAGGATCGGTTTTGAATTATGGAAGGTGGCTCATCAAGAATGATTAGTCTCAATGGTTCTAACTGGACCATATGGAAGGCTAAGATGGAGGACTTGCTTTATTGCAATGACCTATATTTTCTAATTTTAGGCATATCAGCAAAATCCAAAGATATGACTGATGATGATTGGAAGAAGATGGACCGAAAGGCGGTGGGGTTTATTAGACAATGGTTAGATGATTCTGTGTTCCACCATGTGTCTACAGAAACCTCAGTCGCTAGCCTATGGCTGAAATTACGAGGGCTATATGAGAGGAAGACAGCCGGTAATAAAATATTTTTGATAAGGCGACTTGTGAATCTCAAATTCAAGGATGGTGGTTTTGTGGCCGAGCACATGAATGAGGTCAGTATTATAGTGAACCAACTCTTCTCTATGAAGATGGTCCTGGATGATGAATTGCAGGCATTACTATTGCTTAGTTCATTGTCTGACAGTTGGGAGACATTGGTGATGTCTCTAAGTAACTCCGCACCAGATGGAAAGATATCTATAGAACAGGTAACTAGCTGTCTCTTCAATGAAGAGACAAGGAGGAAGTCTTAAGGGTCTACTCAGCAAGAGGCTCTTGTGACACAGGAACAGGGGAGAGGAAAGAACAGGAAGGGCGGGAAGGCCCAAGATAAATCAAGAGGCAAGTCGAGTAACAGAAAATATGTTGATTGTTAGAATTGTGGCAAGAAGGGCCACTACAAGCATGAATTCGTGGTAAGAAAAATGACAAGAAAGGAAAAGGGAAGGAAGATGAATCAGATTCCACTACAGTCACTTCAGATGGCGACATGGAAGTTATTCTTTCTGTAGATCATGATGTATGTCTCACGGCTACGAGTCGGGACACCGACTGGGTGATAGACTCGGGAACTTCTTTTCATGCGGCTCCACATAGGGACTCCTTCACAAGCTACAAGTCAGGTAACTATGGGACTGTGAAGATGGGAAATTCTGGCGTATCAAAAATTATGGGAGTCGGTGATATTTGTTTAAAGACTGATGTGGGCTGCACATTGGTTCTCAGGGATGTGAGACATATCTCAGACCTTCGCCTCAACTTGATGTCGACGGGAAGGCTGGATGATGATGGCTATGAAAGCCAGTTTGCTGGTGGGCGATGGAAGCTCATCAAGGGTTCGTTAATCGTGGCCAGAGGGAAGAAGTGTTGCACCCTTTGCAAGGCAAGTGTTAGTATGTGTAAGGGTGGATTGAACGCAGTGAAAGATTTAGTTATTGACATGTGACACAGGCATCTAGGCCACATGAGTGAAAAATGGCTTCAAGTACTAACAAAGAAATGGCTCCTTCCAGACATGACAGGTACACCTCTCAAAACCTGTCTTGATTATTTATCAGGAAAACAACATAGAGTTTCATTTATTAAATCTTCTTCTTATATTAATAAAGTGCATGCATTAGATTTGGTTTATTCTGATGTTTGTGGTCCTATGAGGACAAAGACCTTAGGTGGGGCATTGTATTTTGTTACTTTTATAGATGATGCATCTAGGAGGGTTTGGGTTTATGCTCTGAAATCCAAGGACGAGGTCTTTGGTGCGTTTAAATTGTTTTATACTATGGTCGAGAGAGAGACTGGTAAACCATTGAAGTGCATCCGCACTGACAATGGTGGTGAATACATTGGTGACTTTCATGAGTACTGCAAGTTCCTGAGTATACGGCATGAACAGACGGTTCCTAAGACCCCTAGCATAATGGTGTAGCTGAGCGAATGAATCGCACCATTGTTGAGAGAATCAGATGCATGTTATCCCATGCGAAGTTAACCAAGACGTTCTGGGGAGAAGCAATGCACACGGCGGTGTATTTGATAAATAGGTCTCCATTAGCCCCGTTGAATGGAGAAGTGCCTGAGAAGGTGTGGACTGGACATGATTTATTGTACAGTCATCTTAGGGTGTTTGGATGCATGACGTCCATTCACGTACAAAAGGACGAGAGGTCCAAGCTCAATATGAAGATCAGACAGTGTGTGTTCCTAAGGTACGGTGATGAAAATTTTGGTTACAGGTTGTGGGATCCGACTGAGAGGAAGCTCGTCAGGAGCAGAGGTGTGGTTTTCTTTGAAGATCAGTGTATAGAAGACATTGGTAAGCTAGAGAAAAACCAGCCTAGTTCAGGTGAGCTAGGGGACATAGATCTGGTTACTCCTCCCGTGGTGCCTGATGACGGGGGAGTACAACAAGGTGTAGAGGATGAGGGAGTTCATTCAGAAGATGGACCAGGGGAGCAGCCCCCACTTGATCCACCTGTTGAGCCACAGGTGAAGAGGTCATCTAGGGACAGACAACCGTCTAAGAGGTACTCGCCACATGAGTACATTATGCTGAATGATGGGGGAGAGCTAGAAGATTATTCTGAGGCCCCATCCGACGAGTATAAAGGGGGAGTGGTTGAAAGCTATGCAAGAGGAGATGAAATCCTTACATAAGAACCACACCTATGATATAGTGAAATTGCTTAAGGGAAAGAAAGCTTTGAGCAATAAGTGGGTGTTCAGAAAGAAGGTTGAGCAGAAGAATTTACAGACGAGGTTCAAGGCCAGATTTGTGGTGAAAGGTTTTGGTCAGAGGAAAGGCATAGACTTCCAGGAGATATTCTCACCAGTGGTGAAGATGACATCCATACGGGTGTTACTTGGGTTATGGATCTGAAATACAGGTTCTTGGCGGCGAGCATGAATATCGAGATAGAGCAGTTAGATGTTAAAACTGCCTTTCTCCATGGTGACCTGGAAGAAGAGACCTACATGCACCAACCAAAGGGGTTTGAAGTCAAGGGCAAGGAGCATATGGTGTGTAGGCTGAGGAAGAACTTATACGGGCTGAAACAAGCTCCACAGCAATGGTACAAAAAGTTTGACTCGTTTATGTTGAAACATAGGTATGACAGAACGGAGTCGGACCATTGTGTATTCATGCGCAAGTTCTCAAACGGTGATTTCTTAGTTCTGCTCTTATACATTGATGACATGCTCATCATGGAAAAAGACATCAAGAAGATCGACAGACTGAACAGGAGTTGGGCAAGTTTTTTGCGATGAAAGACTTGGGCCCGGCTAAACAGATCCTAGGAATGGAGATAACCCGTGATGTAGCAAGAGGAAGCTCCGTCGTCACAAGAGCAAAGATATTGAGAAAGTCCTAGAGCGGTTCAATATGAATGCAGTGAAGCCGGTCAGTACTCCACTAGATGGTCACTTCAGATTGAGCGACAGGCAGTGTCCCAAGAAGGAGGCAGAGGTGCAAGAGATGCAGAAGATACCCTACGCGTCAGCGGTAGGAAGTTTGATATATGCTATGGTGTGTACATGCCCAGACATAGCATATGCGGTTGGTGTTGTCAGCCGATATCTTACCAATCCTGGCAAAGAGCATTAGGCAACGGTGAAATGGATACTGTGGTATCTAAGAGGCTCATCCAGGTTGAGCCTATGCTATGGTGACGGTAAACCTATGTTAGAGGGATACACAGATGCAGATATGGCAGACGACATAGAATCCAGGAAGTCTATCTCGGGGTTCATGTTCACATTTGCAGGGGCGGCTTTTCAAGAAGTTTCAGAACGTCTCTACTTCATAGTGGATTGTAACGTGTTAGTAAGCTATGGTCGTAACATTGTCAACGACAGAGGCCGAATACATTGCAGTCACAGAGGCATGTAAAGAGATGCTTTAGATGAAGAGGTTCCTACAGGAACTTAGCCTGAAGCAGGAGGAACACCTGGTTTATTACGATAGTCAAAGTGCTATACACTTGACCAAGAATCCAAGTCAGCATTTTAAGTCGAAGTACATAGAGATTCGGTATCACTGGATCAGGGATACTTTGGAACAAAAGGTGTTACAGCTTGAGAAGGTCCACACATATAGGAACCTACGATAATGGGTCGATATGAGGCCAAGGCTCTCGGCTCCAAAGTTATGACAATCAAGGGCAAGTTTGAGGTTTGTAGAAACCTCACTGGCTTGAAGAAGGTATATCCCTCTTGGGTCAAAAAGGGGGAGATTTAATGGGTTTTTTGACTCGTCGTCGACCGGTCCTGAGCCTCGCTCGACCAGTCGAAGGCTGGTCTTGACCAGTCATGGGAGTCGAGCCGTGACACGACTCAAAGTCCAGCGAGTTTGGGCTATTTTTCTCCAAGGTGCTCGACAAGTCGAAGGAAGTGCTCGACCGGTCGAAGGTGGCCCTCGACCGGTCGTGGACTCGGTTCGACCAATCGAGGTTACGCAGATTCGTTCCACTATTTTGCGTGGATTTCGTGTCACAAGACCTTTCGCAACTGGGATGCGGAAGGGAGTTTCCTAAAACTATAAATAGGAGTTCATAGGGTTTTCTAGGTATAACAAGAAGGTTTCCTAAATCTTTACAAGGGATTTTCTAAAGGGTTTAGGGCTATCAAAGGTGAGAGAAAGGGAGAAAGAGAGAGAGGAAGCTTATAGAAGGGAGGTTCTGCTCGTGGAGGTTATCTATTGTGCAATCTATATCTCAGCGCTTCTATGTCCTCGTAATCAGTTAGATCTCTCCGTTTTCTCTATTTCTCTTATTGTTTATCCACTCCTACGTGAGTGAAGAAGTTTGTAACGTTCTACTTCATAGTGGATTGTTGATCTGGACGAGGTCATGTGGTTTTTACCTCTTTGAGGGTTTTCCATGTAAAAATCTCTTGTGTGGTGTGTGATTGATGCATTGATTATTTTCATTGCTTTATTATCCATAATTCTGGTTTGTTTTGGAAGGCTAGATCTTAAGGTTTTGTGTAAGGCCCCTAACATTTAGGAAATCCCTAATTCCAATATTGTATCCTTTGATAATCTGCGGATTTACAGATCCAAGAATAAAAAACCTAAATATCTATTTGAGAGAAATGAGTACTTATTTGGGGAAGAGATGAAGAGAGAGAGAGAGAGAGAGAGAGAGAGAGAGAGAGAGAGAGAGAGAGAGAGAGAGATGAGAGAGAGAGAGAGAGAGAGAGAGAGAGAGAGAGAGAGAGAGAGAGAGAGAGAGAGAGAGAGAGAGATGAGAGAGAGAGAGCCTCGGAGGAAGAAGCCGAGAGTCGCATGGGGTCCGGGAAAGCTTGAAATGAGGGTAGTTTATTTTTTTTTTCTTTTTATTTTTATGTAGTAAAACATCCGTGGGCCCTATTTTACACAGTGCCGGTGCAAGAGGCATATAAAGTGCCTGGTTTTACTCTTATTTGTTGTAGTGTGTGTGTGTGTGTGTGTGTGTGTGTGTGTGTGTGTGTGTGTGTATATATATATATATATATATATATAAACTACTTATAATTGATCATAAACCAAACTTTTCTCAAATAAGTTAATTATCTACTGTTATAAGTAGAAAAGTAACTTATTTGGTGGAATCCAAATGGGTCCTAAATGTCATACTGAAAGAGCCAGCTAAGAGGCACAGGTGTTTGTCAATTGGCCAAATCACTCCAGCTGAGCTCCTGAATTTTTTCGTGCTTTTGGTTCTTGGCTAAATACTACAACCACTGTGATACCGTGAGATGGTAATTTTATAAAACCACTTGTGGCGTCATTTTCTGCCTCTTGTATTAATGTCATCACTATGGTTTTAGGCATCAAAATCTCCTAATAAGAAGCCTTGTTCCTAGCCTCTTGTTAACAATCAAATTAATTAATGCTACGTGGATAAATGACACAATACATGATAAATAGTGGATGCCAACGACATCAACCAACCTTGACGATATGTATCTTTTAAAATAAGCAATTACATAGTTTTGTAATATTGGCTGTAAGTAACCGTCCAAACCTATTGCTAACCTATAGTTTTTAGTATAAATACGATAGGAACCTTAGCCAATGACATTCGACCATAAAAAGAAACACACATTTTCAAGTGCCTTTGATTCATTCGTGATCGAAAATTTCGCATTTTCCTTCGACAAAGAAAGAGACCCTAACAAATTCTAGATCCTTGAAATTATTGAATCAGTAACTTCGATGCTTGTAAAGTCATTACTGTGTGGGTAATGTTATGACACATCTAAATTTCTCTCAAGTGGAATTTCAGCCTTAAAATGAGAAATAGCATACAAGATTTGATTGAATCAAAATTGTGTAGATCATATACACATGTAAAAGCAATAAAAATTAATTAAAAAAATAATGAAAGAGGCATCAATTTTTACAGCACCAGCCGTAAGGCTCAATTAGAAGCCATGAAGAAGTATGTTTTGATTAGGCAATCCTTCATGTTCTAATGACGAAGTGGAGCAATGCCCAGCGGTAATGGAAGCAAGCAAAGACTTCTCGACATCTTTCGACATGCTTCTTTGGATCATCGAGAAAATGTAATCAATAAAGACTGCATCGCATGGAAATGTGATAGGCCCATTACATGGTAATCCAAACATGTCTTCGGACATTTTAAAGAGCTCTTTGAAGATGGGACTGCTGAGATACTTCAACGGAACCACAAAACGTCTTCCATCTGTGGTGTACATGACGAAATGCCCCTTATCGGCCACTGAAGTGCTGCACCCACTTGAATCTCGAGAGCCATCGGTTTTCGAGAATGAGTTTCTCCTCCTCCCTAGGGCAGCTACCTTCTGCCCCTTCCTCACCATCTCCACGAGCTTCTTGGGGTTGATCATTGTCTACTCTGTGAGCTGGAAATGACCTAAATCTTAGAATGCAAAAGATGTGAATTGTGTTGTGCAGAAAGCAATGAAAGTGGTTACTTATATGCATGCAACCGTGGGCACTACATCTAAGTGTAGCTTTCTTATGTCAGGGAGCAAGGGATACAATACCATGTGCTGATTAAATGAGATTTTAAGTTAGGTGGTGGTCATGTTTTCCTTTTGTTGTCAAGGCATTGGCAAAATCATTTGTGGTTAAGAGATTTCAAAGATGAAACTTTAGGGGATCTACTTTAGGGCATGCATTTAACTTCTTAAGATTTGTGATTGCTATATTGATCAATAAAGGGAGAAGTAAAAATTATACTTCGTTAAGGATACATGCAAACCGTCCAAATTGTGGTGATCCATCCACCACACCCATAAAATGGGGGAATATCAGTATCAACGCACCAGAGTTGATGTAGCATAACCCAAAAATCACACTGACTCTAACAATCTTCACCACTTGGTGTCAGTCATGGATTTGGACCACCTATATGTCTTCTTTTTATCTATCTATTTGATGGCTGTCACTTGGTTGAATTTAGCTGTTCACTGTGATCTTTGGGTTATGCTCCATCAGGCAGTGGGAATTTGGAGAGTTGATTGGTGTAAATACATGCACGTCTAACCTGCAATGAATAAGATATAGTAAGACTGAAATTGGTTAGAATTTTACCTTTTTCTTTCTTTCCGTCTTTCTCTCTTTCTCCCTCTCTCTTTTTTTTTTTTTGGGTTGAACCCAGGCCATGCAGTAGTTCAACGTAAGGGCCACATTTGAGGGCCCTATTGGCAAGCACCTGCAGTATAGCCTTCTCCTAGAAGAAATTAATTTAATATCATGTGGCCTGATGGCCACATATCGGGTATTAAACAGGACAGGTAGTACACTTGAGTCATACCTGGCCCACAGGTTGTAAAAGAGGCAAATGCATGGGAAGGTGACTTCTCAACCGACTCGAAATGTAATCACAACCTGAATCCTTCAGTGGTCCACAACCACGTGGTTTTGCTTGCCTTCCCCAGCATTAATAATGCTACATCACATGTAGTGGGCCCTTCGTTGCAAATGCCTCTCCAACTCATTGTCATTGTTTTGAAATCAAATGACATCCATAGAAACTCAAGATGTGCATGGTCCACCCCAATCAATGCCGGCCTTAAGAGGTGGAATGCATTCAATCATGAGTAAAATTATCCGATCCTCTAAACCAATCTTATCTACGAAAAAAGAAAAAAAGTTTCTATGATCCTCAGCTAGAGGAAGTGAATAGTATCTCGGACCCTATGTACATGAATGGCCCATCGCTCGACTATCCAAACCATCAAAAAAAATTGGAGGGCACTTTAGATGGCTGATATCCCTAAAGCCTACCACATTGAAATATACACACCGTTCATTTTTCCATTGAGTCATTACCTTTTCTTCATTAATTCCTAAACTGTCTACTTCCTATGCGTTTATTGATGGTTTGGATTTTCTAATGGGGAAATATTTGCAGCACGGTTTTTCCACTTCTTCACATCAGCAGTCTGGATCATCCAAACATGGACCTATTTTAGTTTTTGCTCAATTGAGAACTCCTTTTCTTTGCAATGGTACGGAAGCCTACATGAGAATAATCCCTCCACTACACCAAAATCGCCAAACTGGTACGGTTGGCATTTTGGTTCAAAAACGGCTTTACGCCGTTCCTGATTTGAAACCGTATTCAACCGTACTCGAATAGTTGCTGTTCTACATTGTTACTTTCACTTTTTTGTTGGTGTGTCCAGATTGAGTATTGGATATTCTTATTTCTTATTAGTATAGCTTATTGTATTATTTTGAAACAGATGGACGGAATGGATTCTATTAGAACCCTCTAAGTGGGCCCCACATGGCTCGAGGTCACATTTACGTAAATCTACCGTAGACTACTGGATCATTTTCGATATGAAAAGATTTTGGGAGCGTATCGTACGAGTTCCTTACAGAGAGAGAAGCAAAGGACCCTTTCCTTCTGTGCAATTTTCTTTCTCCTTTCATCTCTCTCATTTTCTGCTCGATTTTAGAGAAAAAATGGCGGATCAGCTCACGGACGACCAGATCTCTGACTTCAATGAGGCCTTTAGCTTGTTTGACAAGGACGGAGACGGTCAGATCCCTTCAATCTTTGCTTTCCCCCCTCTTTCAGCTAGAAAATCTATTAATTTTGTGAGTGTTTTTTTTTTTAAAAAAAAAAATTTGATGGCGTATCGCTTGGATTCGTTGAAATTAGTGGGGTTTTGGCTTGGATCCTAGAAAATTAGGGTTTGATCCGTTCTCATTTTGTGTGTGTGTGTGTGTGTGTGTGTGTGTGTGTGTGTGTGTGTGTGTGTGTGTGTGTGTTGTTATTTGTGATGGCATAGGTGGGGATTGTTTCGATCGGGTGATTTTTCTTCATGAAAGATCATTTATTTATTATTATTATTTTTTTTTCCTTTTGTGTTGTGGATTTTGAGTTGTTGATTTATTTGAAGCATGTGAGATCTGCATCTTTATCTTCTGCAGTTCTTTGAGATGGATTTTTTTTAAAAAATTCTGTTTGAATCATGTATCTCTACGTTGATTTTCATTTGCGGTTCCTCATACATGGATTCGATTCTCTTGTGAAATTTTAATTGATTGTTTTATATTTGCGGTTTCGAAGCTACAGTTTACATTTCCTTCATTGGATTTTAGAGTTGTTGGATTTTAGAGTCGTTGGATTTTAGAGTTCTGATATATATATATATATATATATATATATATATATATATATATATAGAGAGAGAGAGAGAGAGAGAGAGAGAGAGAGAGACCCTCTCTTTCAATCTCCCTCTCCCGATCTTAACCCTCTCTCTCGATCTCCCTCTCACTCTCCCTCTTCTCCATCTCCCTCTCCTCAACATCCACCATCCCACGATCCCCACACATGGGGTATCTAATATTATAGAAGCCCAGCTATGGGGTGTGTGATCCGTCGTCCATGGTTGAATGGGAAGACTCTCTCCATCGATTTTCACTTTGTTGTTAGACAAATATGGTTGAACTATGGCAAGGAAAAGTGTAACTCTGATTTGTTTTCACTTTGTTGTAAGGCAAATATCAATGGTGAATGGATGATGAAGTTTCCATTCATCAAACAGCCCCCTTAAACTGAGTATAATGTTCATAGTACTTTTCACCCTGTTTCATAATTTTGAATTCCTCCCATCTTCAAGTATGGCCGTCTTGAGAGTATTTCATATCTCCTTTGCACATTCACCATACATCACACGTTTTAAATCATCCCCAACTCATGACTTGGCAGTTATCTTCTTTCCATTGAGAATTATTATCAGAATTTTCTGTTCGCTCCATATTAGTTAAGTGTTTCAGTCTTCACTTAGATGTAAGAATATTTTGATTGAATGGGGCAATGGCAGATAATTCTCAACACCTTTGAGTTTAACAAAGGAAATTTTCTAGTGTTAGTACTTGTCTCCAGTTTTGATTCCATTAACTGTTTAGGCATGAATCACAGTACCATAACAAATGTATCAATAGGCCCAACTTGTCCATCAAACACATCAAATTCCCAAACCCAATGAGTAGTTCCAAAATTCATACCCAGAGCAACTTCCTAATCATTAGGATAGAAAGTATTGAGATATGAAAAATAAACATTTAGAGTTAAACACATACTGCAAAGTAATTCAAGAAACCTGACTTTAGCCATCGAAACTCGAAATTCATTTGGTGTAGAATTTCATGATATTTCACGAAATTTGGTGCAACCAAACACCCCCTTAGTAAGGAGATAAATGAAAATCAGGCATTGCATGGGGAACAAAGCAATTATTTATAGTCTCACTTATGATGCATACTGCCTTTTACTACTTTGGTATTAGAAGAATCACTTGTGGGGCATTGCATGGGGAACATAAGCACATAATGGATTATTGTTTCTTCTACTTCTGAAGGTCTCCTGTATTTCTGGTATCATTTTTCTTTCTTTCCTTGTAACACATTATGTGGCTTTTCAAAAATAAAAATGAAAAATTAATGCATTATATTAGGTACTTTTGAAACTGATTCATGATCAAGTGCAATTTTGAGTTCCTTGTAGCCAACCATATTATAAAGTGTGTTTACTTACCCTTTCAAAAAGAATATAGGCTAATTAGTTAGAGCAGCTCTATTTATTTTTATTTGATACTTGTTTGAGACTTGATATCACACAGATGGTTGGGAACAAAATGCATTAACTGGTTGTGATATTGGTAAATTACTTGGTTGACTTCTTGTTCATTTTCATATCTCTATGTTTTGCAATTCCCCATTCCATACCAGCTAGAAAATCAGAGGAGCATCACCTTTTGGATGCGGATGGTTGTAAAATTTATAAAGGTATTCCACTTTTCAGGTCATTGGTGGAGCCAAATTGCATTTGGACCATTTGTATGCATTTTATGGTTACATTTCCATTGATTGTCTAGTAATGTGTTAGTTGAGCATTTTCTGGCAGGTTCCATATTGATGGAACACTTAATGTTTGGATTATGGCATCATATGCAATCTTCTTACGGCTAGATGTAGTAATATTTTAAGATTCATAGTTGGTTTTTAACACTTCTGGCCATCATTAGAGCTACTTCAAAATTCTTATGATCGTTTAGATCTTCATCACTCTTTTCTGGATAATATCATTATTTAGAGGGTTGGCCATTCCTTCTGAGTTGGATTTGGACTTTGGTGTGCTATTATTATGGTTTTTCTATCTTTATTAATAGCTTTTGTTTCTATGATCTTTAATATCACAAACAATGACTTTTAATACCTGAGCCAGTTGCACTCCAAAATCTAGTTTTAACTCCTTGTTTAGGAATTATGTTTTTCCTTTGCTTTTTCTGCAGCTAAACCTCAACCAGAAGTATATAGTTGAATGCTGATTTATGGTTAGTTTTGGCTCCTTATTTGGGCTTCTAGATCTTACTTACACCATTCATTTCTATCAATTCCCCAGCTGCTTGACCAGATGCGAGTAGCCATACATCTTCATTTTATTGGTCTTTATAGTAAAAACGAAATTAGTGATTGGTGTTAGTCCACTGGATCAATCCTTGTTCTGTTGAATTGGTTTGATATCAATCTGTCAAGGTCTGCGAGAGATCGCTAAGTGGGTCCACTGCTTCCCAATCTGTATAATGCTAACATGTATACTTATATGTATAATGCTAACATCTATTCAGTAGGAATAACTCCATAGCACTTTGGTTTTGATGATGCTAATTATCTATGATATGTAAAAACAGATGGTGGTGAGAAAATGAACCCACACTCAAAGGGCTGGGATCATCTAATTTAGCCCACCCTTTTGTGTAGTCATTGTGAGATGGCATGTAATAACCTTGTTGCATGCCATGCCACCTATCTGCCAATCTGTCAGCCTCTTCTCCAGATGCAAGACATGGCTTCTGCAGTCAATGCAACTGGTTTTAGGTACTTAGTCCCCAATGGACCTAAATGTATTGGGTTTTTGTATAGGTGTTTCATTTGTATGTTGCTTGAGCTATTCTAGGTAACCAGTCCTAAATGGACCATAAAAAATAGATGGAAGATCTTTCAATCCAAATTTTAGGCTGGAGATATTTGTTGAACTGCCTAATGCAAGTGCTGGGGTCCTAGCCTCTGTTTGAATAGGTATGATCATGGGAGTAGTAGCCTCAACTGTCTACTACAATCTTAAGCTAAGGCATCCAACTTAGATATGCCCTTCATAGACAACGACTTGGGGTTGCTTTTCCAACCGATGCTTATGCTTGGAATCAGTATTGGAGTCGCTTTCAATGTGGTTTTTCCTTCATCCAGTTTGAAGCAGGTCTGTTTGGTGCATGGTTATACCAAAGAAGATTGTCCTTTTTTTGAAATTGTACCTTAATGATTCATTGCAAGAAAAGGCAATAAATACATTTCCCTATTTTTGTTTCTTTGTTGTGGATGGCTATTCTATTTTAACAGTTCTTTGTTTGTTTTAGGTTGTTGCAGCTTCATCTTCCCATGAATCAATACATTTTTTCTTTTTCTTTTTAGTGGGCAATAACAACATGGATGGGGAATAGATCAAGTTCTGCATATCATCACAAGGGGAAAACGAACATATCATTTTAGACTTTTAGTTGATGCATTATATAGGCTCCTTGATACAATGAAGATTTAGAAGAGTAAATTACATTTTTTGTTGAGGTGTTTTGTTTTTTCATTGTTCTTTTTTCAATTGTAATTAAATTATTCTTAGCCTTTCCTTCTCCATCATCCTTCAGCTATTGAGCATCCATAGTGGCATATATATTTTGGGTTTTTGCAGGCTGCTGAATAGGATTATGAAAGAGAGAAGCTTAATGAAAGAATAGCAAACTCTCTAGTGGTGTTGCTGTCATTCAGGTACTCTTCAGGAATCTTCTTCTCCCTCAAGCAAGATGGTTATGATTGAACTACAAATTGCTATAAATGTGTTCAATTCCCCTATTAAAGTGTTTGGATTTTTCTGTTTTTGGCATTTTTTTGGTGGATGGTCCACCAGAGTGGGACCCATCATATCAATGGGTGGCATAACTAAACTATTGATTTCACTTGTAAAAACCAAAACCTTAAAGGTTGCTATTAGAACATCCAACATAAGTATTGTTATAATGTCTTGTTGATTAAAAAGAAGCTAAAGGACTGGCCAATGTCAAAAATTTTAAAGCCACCCAAATTCTGCCCAAATCATGACATTAAATTTTTCCTTGAATGTTGAGATCAAATCATAAATAGAATAGTGTTTTTCATAATAATGAAACGGTCTTCACTACATGTCAGCTTGTGTGAGTGTGTTTTGGGAATTCATGAATAGGACATTTTTCCTTTTTCTTTTTTGTTGTGTAATATGTTTTGTAATAATGAGGAATGGTAACTTTTCCATATCCATGCATTAATGTCCCATAGTGGAGGATTGCTATGAATACCTAGGTGGATCTCTTTTATGGAATGTCATATTCAGCTAATGATGAGATTGTGTACTTTAAAGACCTTATGAGCATTCTAAATATGGTATATTTGAAATGTACTTCAAATAGTGCTTCTTTTCTAGGACATTCTGCATACCGTCACCTTCTTTACTATGATATGAATAGTAAGAAACATCATTATTAATTCTTTTGCTGTTTCCTTGTGATTAGATTGCACGTTGTCTATTTAAATCAAACATTGCTCAGATTTGTTGAAGAAATGAATGGCTATTTAAATCAAATTTATTTTTCTTTAAGAACTATTATTGCCCCTTATGTTCAATTTTTGTTTTCTCGTGACACTTCTTTGCAGGTTCATCAACATAATTTTTACTCAAATTATAGAAACCATACTAATGATAATTTTTGTTTCTTTCTTTGTCCTTTAAATTATAGAAACCATACTAATGATAATTTCCAACATCATGCATATGCCGCTTTTGGGATTTGAAAGTTTAATAACTAGGGAACTCATTGTGAAGCCCCACAGTGTTCCTTCTCTTCTTTCCAAGTCATCAATATTCTTTTGTTTCCTATGGTGTGGCCTACCTAGTTTTGGGAATACTGCACTTTTTAGGTAGTTCTTTCATCTTGACAAGGAACATTAGATTATGGAGCTCTTCATCTGCTTGATGGACTTTCATTGAATTGTCTTTTTATTTTTAAAGTCTTCCATTGTAGATTTTAGTTTTTACTGTTAGGTTTGCCAAGTCAGATAAATAATGTTTCAAATTACATCATGGTTGTTTTTACCATATTTTAATTCTTAAATGAATATGGCTTAAATATATTTTATTTTATTTTATTTTATACAACAGGTTTTTTTGTTTAAAATCGTTCCAAAATAAGAAAATAAAAATACCGTTTTCAAATATGACCATTGGCACGAACCTAAAATTTCTTTAAAAAACGGCTTCAGTTCACAGCTTCCTAAAATTCCGCTTTCTAAAAAGGAAACGGTTGAAATGGTACCTACACCATAATCTAAAATAATCTCCATACTTAATAGCAACATTCCCATCTTTACTATGTTGTTGGACGTTGGAAGCCAAATAGTAATGGACTTTGCACATTTATTTGATGGACCTGAAATTGGGCTTATAAACCAAGGGTCGTCAGTCGGATTCAATATGCAATAAAGCTTCAAATTTTATGATAATCTTAATTGATTCGGTCCAAACCAGCTGCCAAACCGAGAGAGCCTCATTTAGATCGGGAATTCGGTATTAAACTATTCGTTCTCAAGCATTTAGGGGTAATGGTTTAAAATTATAGACCGAATTTTATTGTTTTATGGTGAACTCGATTTTGAACATAAATGACGATTTTGGGGTAGTGCTTCCTACACCATAATCTAAAATAATCTCCATACTTAATAGCAACATTCCCATCTTTACTATGTTGTTGGACGTTGGAAGCCAAATAGTAATGGACTTTGCACATTTATTTGATGGACCTGAAATTGGGCTTATAAACCACGGGTCGTCAGTCGGATTCAATATGCAATAAAGCTTCAAATTTTATGATAATCTTAATTGATTCGGCCACTCAAACCAAAAAGTATATACCAAACCGAGAGAGCCTTAACGAAATCAATTCTCGTTAATCAGTAGATCGTATAGACTAACATTCTGGCAGGTTGTTGGCCACTAGTGTTGGGAACTTATTCCACGATCATATTGATACTATTCCTATGTATCACAAACTATATCCTGAAATACATATGGTTATGGTAGATTAGCATGGGAGAAGGCATCCATTGTCGAGGAATTATAGACCCCTCTCAAAAAGGGGAATAGAATTTTATTGTTTATGGTGAATGCATCTCACGTTCGACTATTGAACATATCGGCCAATTCACAACGCAATGAATGAACCAACAATGATTACTATAAATTACAGTTATTTGGTCATTCCTTAACCACTGTAACATTTACCTGGTATTCAAACTTGTTATCAAATTTAATACATACTTGGCAAGAATTGGAAGAGAAGTTCCATGCTCATGGAATCTTTACCCATACCTAACCTACCCTAGCAACATTGTTATTGTCACCATAGACATTTCTCTCTCTCTTCTCTTCTTCTCCAGAAAATAACTATGGCTAATCTCGTGCGTTTGTGACAATTATTGGGGCAACCATGTATAAGTTAATTATACATGTACTTTTCTTTTGTGGGAAGTGTAGCATGGTGGAGATCCTACATCAAGAACCATGTCCATACATGGGGTTTCCCTCTATAGGCCCCCAAAGTGGTCATGATAGGTCATCTAGAGAATCATGAGTTGAGATGCAACTTGTACAAGATGGCCTAGATTACAAACTTTGTAAGAAATTTATTAGTATGAAATTCTGACTTGATCTATATGATTTGACTAGTAGCCCACCTGTGTAGGCCAAAAATCCGGAGACTAACCATTCTGTAAAGCAGTCCATCCTTAGACATGTGGCCCCAAAATCTATCTAAAGGGGATACAGTTTCTCGCTATGCAGAACTCATACAGGAAGGAACCAAGTGAGCTAATTCATTGATAGAATCATATTACAAGGACCTTA
The DNA here is from genome assembly GCA_030180095.1 of Magnolia changhungtana. NCBI lineage: Eukaryota > Viridiplantae > Streptophyta > Magnoliopsida > Magnoliales > Magnoliaceae > Magnolia > Magnolia changhungtana. The sequence goes on along the minus strand of JASAUF010000091.1, from coordinate 3,312,903 downwards.
ACTATGAAATTACAATTGTTGAGGTAGTGGCTAAGAAGCCATTAGTTTGTTCAGCGTTGGTCAAAGTATAAATTCTAAAATTTTGTCGGCCACCCTACCTACCAACTTTCAGACCACTCATCGTGGCGAGGGCCGGAAAAGGCCTTTTCTGGAAAAATTAATATATACCTTTTTGATATGACCTCTAAAAATTTCAGCCCCAACTGAAGAAATATTTGATATTTTTCTGCTGTGCAGTCCAGCAATGTGCCTTGAAATTCATTAAAATTCTCGTTAATCATAAAATACCCTCGGTTGAGGAATTACAGAAGACTAACTAGTGTAAATGGCATGGCTCTCGGTTACATGCCACTAACAAATGTGTTATTTTTAAGAACTTATTCCACGATCATATTGATAGTGGTTTACTGAAGTTCCCTGAGAAGGACAATGAGGTGATGTTGATCGACATCGATCCATTTCCTACCAACATGGAAATACATATGGTTATGGCTGATTTCAGGAGCCATCCAAGGCCGAAGATCAATCTCGACTCGAGTAATTCATGGGAGAAGGCCACGGGCCACCTTTACGACAAATGGTGGAGGTATCGGTCCATTTCTGGACTCCTCGTCTCATAATGATCGAATGGGCTACCTCTTGGGGACTAATTGTGGTTAGATGTCCACATTGTTGGCCTAAGGTGATAGAAAACAAAACTCTTGGATCATTGTTCTCCTTAGTCTCATGGGTTACCCTGTTGATGTGTACGAGAAATCATGTCACCATCAAGGAACCCTCTCAAAAGGGGAATAGAATACCACAACAACATTCATGGGTGTCATGCATCCACATTGCATAGCTTATGGTTATCTGCCCTTAATCGGGGCCTTGAATCCGTGGATGGCTTTATGTTCTCCTCCCATATTGGGAGGCACCCTTAATGAAACAATCAAGCCTCCAAACACGCGAGAAGGTGTATGGAATTGAGTTGTTCACCCCAAAGTTTCCAGTTGTGTTGGAAATGCGATAACAAAAACAAGCCCTCAAAAGTCATGCTTCTCTCCTTGTATTTCCTACTACTCTTCATTGTTGATCGGGTGAGCGCGTTCTCCCATTGTGTAGCCTGGATAGTGGGCCTTTACCTGCCCATGAGGAGGCATTGCTGGGGGCCGAGTCTCGGCCGTAATGGGTCCGCTACCTGTCCTTGTTGGTGACGGCTGTCCGCATCAGAGCGCAACAAAAAGAGAAGCAGAAAGGGGAGGAAATTTCTCCTAGCTAAGCACCAAACTTCCTCATCCATTTTGGAGAGGTCCCAAGAGCAAGTGGCAGTAAATATGGTTGAAGTCATGCATAGCCAATTGAAGCACAGGATACAGCCGACCCATCAAATTACTTAGTAGGGTCGAAAGAGTTTAAAGAAGAAGACAATGGTGGTAATATGTTTGATTATTTAAGTGAAGATTGTTTCTCGGCAGAAAAATGGTTGGTTAATGAACTCTCATCAACCGCAAATGCTAGAAAACATGCGCCGACGACCGAATTCTCAACCAAACATATGACGGAAGAACCCCCTAGCTAGATCAATAAAATCAAATCTGAAACACTAGGGGGGCAAGGTGTGGGATCCCAGTCTTTTGCAACATCTCTCGTATACACACGTGTCCCAACTCGCACCACTGATAGACCATACACTGCAGCCTAGTGCACCTTAAAAACTCACCAAAGTGATTTGTTCTAAATGACCTTGAGACCTTTATCATGTGAACCGCGTCATTGTTGCCATCGCAATGGTGAAAACTGTGTGTCAATCTAACGCTCTGTCAGTGAGATATGACCTATTGAATGTACGACCCAAATTATATATCCAGCAACACAAGGTACCTTTATTATGCTAGGCCCATTGGACTTAAGCCCATGTGGGCCTAATGCCCACTTTTAGAACATGAAAATTACCAACAAATACGACAATTGCTACATGAAAAAATAAGAACCTAGCACATATAAGACATGCACTATAAGACAAAATTGGATTTTCTCCCAAAACCCATCATTAGCTCTCTCCCCATGCCTTAGAAATGAATCATGACCCATGTCCACCTCATCTTATACATGCATCCAATGCATATCTTGATTTGTGCCACATCACTTCAAACCACCAATTGCAACACTCCACTTCATCACCTACAACCCATAACCCCTATCCATCAATTAGCCAATGCATTCTAGATTTCTTCCACCTTGACCAATGCATGAATAACACCATCCACCTCATCTATCCACTACCCATGTCATACACTACCTTCCACCTCACTTTTAGCACCACTAAGATCTCATAAAATTGCCACATCATTTTGCCACCTCAACTCCCAATTCCCTATATAATAGTAGGAGTTCTCTTACACTTACTCTTTTCGTATACTTAGAAAAATTATGAGATTTTAAGAGAGTGTGAGAGAGAGTGGGGCCAAGGTGTGGCCCACCATTGACCAAGAGGGAGTGGACCACACATCATCATCCAACCATCCATCCATTGAAGTGAGTCTACACACCTCCTCCCATCCTCCTCATCCTTCCACTTTTTATTTTCTTAATATGTGTAGGTTCCACTGGTCTGGATTTCTTGTGTGCATGTATTTATGGCTATGGTGGTCAGCAAGGTGGCCCATGTCAGTATGGTCCACCATGATGGACATCATGTATACACCCTTCGTTTATAATCCTATTTTTGTTTCTTGACAACAAGTTCTAAAAGTCATATAAACTCAACCATGCCAAGATCGGACTTGAAACTTGGGGATATTATGAATCACAATATGAACTAACTCGGTACCAAATTTCGTAGCCATCCAACGGTCCAATCATCCGTAACATCAAGTTTACTTGGTGCTATCCAGCAGCATATGTAGGATTTCCATTTGCCTAAATGGACCCATTTTTAACTCTTTTAATGAATGTATTAAAAATATATTTTTGTTGGATTCGTAGAAAATTGAACCACCTTTCCAACGTATATAATAAGCCTTAATCGGAGTTCGGACGGCTGAGATCTTGGCCTTATACGAAAGATGTATTTAGGAGCTTATTATGACCATTCTTGTTTAGGCCATATCCGTGATTCTAACGTTCAGATGTATTTGATATTTTCTCTTAACTTACTTGATATAGTTAATAATCATATGTATGGTCTCTATGATCAAATTCTTTCATGATAAATTTAAAAAATTTTGAATAGATAGATACCTCTATAAGGACAAATCTTCAATTTGTATATGTAGTCCAGATGGATCCAAGGCTCTGTATGGTTGGAAACCTATATACGGCTTGAATGACTTATTCCCAAATCATCCATTGGATTAGATCTTCCAACAGAGAATTTGATCATATAGATTTCATCAATATATATTTCATGTGTTACTTGATGAATATGTTGGATCTATGTTATACATAACAATTTCCTCTCATTGACCCACTTGGGTGTGGGATCACTTGTGATTTATGTATTTTATTAGTTCATCCAATTTGGGAACCCATGTATAATTTTGTCTCTTACCTATAGTTTTCTAGTATGTGGCCCTACTTGCCATTGGATTTATTTCATTCCCTTTACACTTTCTGTTTGCTGAAAATTTTGTAAGTACCCAACTGTATTGCATGTAGGCCTCCTTGATACCTTGTAGTGGGCCCACACTTTGTAGTTAAAGGTCCCACTCTAGGGGATGTTTAGTCCTTATATGAGTGAGCTGGGATGTCCCACCTTTTTGTGAAGGATGATTCCCTGAGTGTTCAGAAATTTGGTCCTAAGTTGTGATAGACTCCATTTATGAAAACTGTTTGATTATTTGTGTTTTGTACCAACTTTAGGCCTCTGTAGTGGACCACGCGCTGAAGGTTTGAGTAAGCCACCACTTGGAACCTCTAACCTATACTAATGAATATATAAATAATATTTTAATTGGGCCAAATCAGACCCCACATGATCAGGGAGTGGATCCCAAAATGTGGTCAAGCATGGTTGTGTAAAAAAATTAGGTGCAGAAAATCAAAGTACCTATGTTTGGCCCTATACCAAATATTACGTGTGGACAACCAGTTGGTCCCAGCTTATAGTTTTTTAAGTATATATATAGTAAAACCAAGAGCACCTGATGGGACACTAAAAGGTGGTCCCCTGTGATCATGGGACGTACTCAAGATTAGGCCAAAACTAATTCTGCACTATATTTCCTGCATAGTTTCTCCAAGTATCCATGTTTGCGCCATCACCATAAATTGTACTGACCCAACCAATGAGGCCTGCCTTATAATTTGTAAAGCCCATACATAAAGCTACCAGTTGGTTATTTTCTTTCAGCATATGTATGCTCCACATGATCATGGATCTGACTCTAAAATGACCCAAAACCAACATTGAACCAAAAATTTATTTGATGTAAAATTTATGTTGGGCCACGTCGATGGGGTCCACCACCATCCCAAAGCATTTAATGTAGCATCTAAACTCTTAAAAATAACTCTTAGATATTGTTAGGCTCAACAACGTTATGTGGGCCATCTAGTATGGGTTGTCTTATATATGCATTACCTTTCATGTAATGAGGTTCACTGACTTGTTTTGTAAATGGGTGTTGTATAACTTGTAAAATATTCAATAGACAGATCTTGCTATCTAAATGTTCTATTAAGACATAGGTGGCCTTGGGCCCATCTAAATGATGCAACCCTAAGGCCCAAGCAGGCCCAACAATAGGAGAAATCATAGGGGAATGAGAAACCAAGAAAGGTAACCTTCCTTCAGCCCATTGGGCGGGCATATTGCCTACTAGGTAGCATGTCTTGTATACTACCACTAGTCAAGTAGACCATGCTTAGAGAGACCTATTTTATAATGTATAAATTGGATAATTGGGGTTTTTCTTGGTTTGTTGTGTATGTGGCTAGTAGGCCCAATATGATATATGACATGAAAGATGTTAGCATGTTATCCTTTGTGTTTGAGATTGTGCATTGTTTCTAGTTGGTGGAATGTGTGGAGCCCACTTAGTTGTGGAATTAGATCCACACCATTGAAAGCGTTGTGGTTGGACATTTATGCCCTTGGGTTGGCCTATTGGTTCACCAAGTGGGACTCACACTTGACCTATACGACCCCATGCCTTGCATGTAGTTCAAGTCCAGTGTGGAAGTCACACTAGGTAGGACGCACCTAGTGATGGGTGAGATGATGATACATGTATGGTAACATGATAATGATGATTGTGAGTTGTTGGTTGAAATGATAGATATGATTTAATGGATGGTGAATTATAGCATATGCATTGATGATGGATGAGTAATTGTTTATAACTCTTATGACATTGTTTATGTTAATTATGAAGTGAAAATGATCCTCATCTTAATGATGATGATATTTTATATAAATATGCATGATGACAAAACATGCTAGTTGACCACCATGCTTGATATCCAAAGTGATGTATATGAGGCTTGTGAGTGAGGTCCAATGTGATGTATATAAGGCCCTTGTGTGAGGTCCAAAGTGATGTATATGAGGCCCTTGAGCGAGGCCCAATGTAATGTATGTGAGGCCCTTGTGTAAGGCCCAAGGTGATGTATATGAGGCCCGATTGTGATGTGTGATTCCACCATGATGTATGTAAAGATGTTTATGATGCATATTCATCTTCCTAGTTGGTATTAAAACGGGCCATGCCTTGGGAGCAATGATGGTTAAATGTTCATATTGTAAGGGCAATGGTGGTTAAATGTCTGCATTGTAACCCTCCCTAAGGTCCGTTGTTAGGCCCATTCTCATCTCCTCCTAGTGGGCTAACCCAAATCATTGGGCCCCCCATAATTATAGGCACATTCTTGATATGAGTTGGTTGTCTAGGCTCATCCTTGATATGAAGAGAGTACATCATCACCATGATTCACGCCCATACACATCATCTGCATGCTTGATATGAGATGTGGTTGACTATTGCATATGCCATTAGGTAGGTTGTTTATGGGACTCCCTAATAGGCGAAGTTGTCTCACATGAGCACACGGTATGCGTAAGATTGATGCATGATTGGACTAAGTGACTCATCCATCTTGCATTGTGTGATTATGATTACTATAAGCCCTAACGATATCAGGGTTGTAGCCTTTGCGGATATAGCGTGGATGGCAAGATTGGACACCAAAATTTTTTGTTAAGCATGAGGGCGCGAGGATGTCCCAGGGTGAAAGTCCCCCAAACCCTTATGATACCATGGAGGATGCTTCAATGCCTAAACCGAGTGGATGTATGAGCGCGTGAGGGCTAAATACCAGGAGGCCGCGTCTCCTACTGTGTCGTAGTCAGTTGAAAGGGGGTGTGGCCTTACCCGCTGGAGGATAGGGGGCAATTACTAGGTTGAGTTTGACCAGCTCGTAAATGGACCCGCTACCGACGTGAAAGGTAGATATTGACAGACTACTAGTTAGGCAGGTAGTGAGCTCTCTTCCGCTTTCATGGTTGTGCGTCCAGTGTAGGGCGGCAATGTGGTGTATAGTGTATTAGACCCCAGTGATTATCTAGACAGAACTGTATGGATATATGATGCTCTAGAGATGATCTGGGATTGATATGTGGATTGGTATTCTTGATCTGCATCGTGCATATGACATTGGCTATGTGGGCCTTACATCTCATCGTATGGCCTTGGTGTGGCCGATAACATTCATGCCTTGCATCGCATAGCCTTGGTACGACAGATAACATTCATGTCTTACATCGCATATCCTTGATATGGTAGATAGCATTCATGCCTTGCATCGCATAGCCTTGGTATAGTTGACAACATTGTACTAGACCCTAATGATGATTATAGAGATGTACGGTATTGATATGATGACATCCCATTACTGTTGATCATATGGGTGGGCACACGTGGCCGGACACTGATGTGGGCGGGACCTGGGCAAGCTACCAGTGGTTGGCCAGCTACTGTGCTGGTAGGCTACTATGCAGCAGTTACATACTCAGTACTTGACTCATTCATTCATCCATCCACTATCCACTTGGGCTGGTGGTGTGCAACCAAATCATTATGTGTATCTTCACAATGGCGATGATTTCGCGGTTGGGGCATGCGACCAACCTGAGATTAGGAGTTTTCCACATTGAGTCTAGCTATCCAAATTTAAGTATGGGACTGGTTGGGATAAAAGTCCCTTGTGATGAACCCCACAGCTTGCGATACCACGTATTATCATCCCGACTACACACTCCAGCTTGTTAGTTCTTTTGAATTGCATATTACATTGCATTCTCAGTATATGACATTTAGCTTACTATGACTCCACATGCCAGCTCTGCCATTGCCTTTCCATCGTACGCTATAGAGTAGAAAATGGAATTTGATTATCTTGTTTAGAATGATTAGATATTTTAATGATTCATGGTCTCTTGTTGAGTGACATGCCTATTACTGATGTCATGTTCATAATAACCTATACAGTTATATAACATGCTTAATTGACAACCTGCTTACATATGATAACATGCTTATGGTTGTTTTGGATGTCTTTACGGGAGCGCCCTGATAAGCCGTGTTTTACTCCCGGCACACAGTAGACTCACGAGCTGTGGTTTGCTCATATAGATGACTTACACTTTTTCAAGATGCATGCAAGAACTGTTAGAGTTGTTATTGTTTCCCTCATTACTATTAAGTTGGTGCACCATAATATGTGTGATATACTAACAAGTTCATCTCTTTGATATGCGTTGATACCATGTACAAAATGTATAATCGCCTAAACAGATCAACCGTTAAAAAAATCGTACTAAAAATCCTCCTTATAGGATCCTAGGATCGGAATTTGGCATATGGGTGTCGGGAACCAAGAATAAGGTACTACGGAGGCTGTCGGCACCGGATTCGACGATCGGGAATTCTATGAGCCCGATTTCTGGGTTGGGGCATGACACAAGGTTTAAGTGGTGAAATTGTGTTTGGTTCATTATTTCCTATAATGTTCCATTGTAATATGGTCTTGACATTTCCAAATAACTTTCAGGCATGGCCCACGCAACCAAACACAATGACTAGGGATGTGGAAGAACATTCCCCTCCTATAATCATACAGTATACTTCCTTTCCATTTAGGGAATGAGAGAGAAGTGAAACTAGCACTGAGAAAACACTGAACAATGATAAGGTCACTATAACGGATGATGGTGTGTCTGAAAAAGTAATTATCGATAATCCTACTAGCAACATGATGCAACATCTTAAACTATTGTATATGTCGGCCCATTTAGGCAAATGTCCTGTAACCTGGATATTACTAGATAATGGGGTCGTAGTCAATTTATTGCCGAAGAGGATGATAGCTAAATTAGGCAAGACAACGATCAATTTAATCCCGTTAAAGGTAATCGTTAGAAAATTTTCTGGCCACATTACAAATATACATGGTGTCTTGCTGGTTAATTTGACCGTGGGTACGAAGATGGTGTTAGCACAATTCTTCTTTGTGGATACTTCATTGAGTTGTAATACGCTATTAGGAAGGGATTGGATCCACTCTTTCGCATGTATCCCATCCTCCCTTCACCAATTCATCATTTTTTGGAATCAAAACAAGGTAGAGCTAGTATTGGCCTATAATAAACTATTTTTTACCACATCAAATGCCAGTGAAGCATATTATTACGGTGAAGAGGTAGGACCTATCAAATTTACTGAAAGAAATAAACTTGGCTTCCCTATTGGAATTACCATGAAAAGGAATCCCAAAAGTATCGTGCAAGCCATTCCGGAGGTAACTTGAAGCAATGATACCTAACTGAAGGACATTGCCCTTTATCGATCGGTTCGGAGCACTAAAGAAAGAGACGGTCGGGGCCAAATTCACAGCCAGAATAAAAATACTTGAAGAGAGTTTGAAGGAGGCAAATAAAGGCATGTTTGTGAATTTGGCTGAAATAAATGAACCGAACGAAGAAGACGGTTTGAAGTATGAAGATTTCCTTGAAGAAAAAAGGATGATCGACCACAAGTTTAGAACCCACTTGTTAAGTTAATTTGGGAACATATCATGACCTAAGGTCAGTGTTCCTAGGAAACTTATTTCGTCCGCCTGAAAAAGAAAAGATAATAAGTTTGCTTTTAGAGTTTACTAGCTGCTTCATGTGGAACTATCATCACATGACAGGACTCGATTGTAACATCCCAAATTTTCGTAGCTCAAGTACATACTCGTGCCCAAGAATTTTGAGTGTTAATAATATAAAGATTTAGATGCTTCCAAATCTTACCTTGATTTTTCTTCCATTTATATCACATCCAATTACATTCATGAAGGTAACCATTGAGGCACAAAAAATATTCAAATCTCATCTCATGCTTATTACATTAGCAAGGGAATTCCATTTGGCAGATCCTTCCCAGGGATGAGTGCCCATAACAAGTATAGAAGACGTATGAAGCGTTGCTCCATGATAGAAGAGATTGTGTGCTCCACATTCTAATGTTGAAGATTGGATGGACGTCGAATGGATGGACGTCATTTGATGAAGAAGAATGGATGGACATCATTTGATTTTGAAGAATACATGGGTGTCGTCTAGTATGGAGTGGAACATGGGCGTCGTTTAGAGCATGGGCGTCGTCTGGTATGGAGGAGTGCATTGGCGCCACTTTTGAAAGAGAGGAATTGTGGTTATTATCTTAGAAAGGGATGTACACCACTATTTAAGGGAGAGCTTGGTGAACATCATTGTTTAAGGAAGGATGTTGGACGTTGTGTGAAGGAAATAGTGGTGGTGATAAACACTATTTAAGGATAAGAGGAGCCTATAAATATCCCATCCCACTCCTCATTTGGATGGATGGAAGCTAGGAGGGCATTTTCCACGCAACTCCCACGGAGTTGCGCGACAGGGCAGTTGCGTGCTCCCTTGCAACTCAAGGAGAAATGGCCTTATGTGCCACCTTTTATGGGAAGCTAGATGGCCTTGTGCACCACTATTTGTGGAAAGCAGAGTAGTTGCACCATCTCTCTCTCTCTCTCTCTCTCTCTCTCTCTCTCTCTCTCTCTCTCTCTCTCTCACTACGTGAAAAATGAAAAAAAAATTGACCGATTTAGAGACGGTTCTGGACTGTCTCTAAAATTGCTTGGTTTAAAGACACTTTAGAGATGGCTGTAAATCGTCTCTAAACTTTTAGACGGCCCTTGATCGTCCTTAATATTGTCTTAAAAATTTTAACGTCTACAAATCATTTAAGATGGTAAAAAACCATCGTTAACTGCGGATAAAAGACGGCCATTGACCGTCTGGAATAAGAGACGGTCTCTGACCGTCTTATATGCAAAATTTTAAGACGGTCAAAGACCGTCCATATTAGAGACGGTCATTGGCCGTCTCTTCTTGTAATATCTGAGATCCAAGGACCGTCTCAATTAGAAACGGTCATTAGCCGTCTTTCCCTATAATTTAAGACTGCCAAAAATTGTGCAAATATGGACGGTTCTTAGACTGTCTCCATTTGAGACTGTCAAGGACCGTTTCTATTAGAGACGGTCTTTGACCGTCTTTTATTGGTAATTTGAGACTGCCAAGAACCGTCTTAATTATAGACGGTCATCGTCCGTCTTTTACTGGTTTATAGTACCATGTAAATGCTAAGCAAGCCCCGTTTGAGACTGTCAAAGACCGTCTCTAATAGAGAGGGTCCTTAGCCGTCTTATAGTGGTCATTTGAGACTGTCAAAGACCGTCTGTATTAAAGACGGTCGTAAACCGTCTCTAATGCTCAAGTAAAAAATTAAGAACAAAAAAATTTATGAATTTCGAAAAAAAAAAGTTAAAAAGCTTAGAAAAATAACTAATAATGTTTAAGAAAAAAATTTTAGATTTTGAAAAAAAAGTGTAATTTTATAAAAAAAAACTACATTTTGAAATAAAAATTAAGAACTTTGAATATTGTTGATAATTTTGAAAAGAGAAAATTCGATAAGAAAATGATATTTTGAAAAAGAAATTTAAAAAAAATTAAACAAAATTGTGAAAAAATTGACAAATTGTAAAAAAAATATATTTTTTAAAAAAGGAAACTAGATTTTCTATTTTGAAAAGAAAATTTAAAAAGTAATATAACAAAAGTGATATTTAAAAAATGATATTTTGAAAAAGAAAATTTTAAAAATTAAACAAAATTGTGAAAAAATTAACAAATTGCAAAAAAGATATATATTTTAAAAAAGAAAACTAGATTTTGTATTTTGAAAAGAAAAATTAAAAAGTTATATAACAAAAGTGATATTTAAAAAATGATATTTTGAAAAAGAAAATTTAAAAAATTAAACAAAATTGTGAAAAAATTGACGAATTATAAAAAAATATATATTTTAGAAAAGAAAACTAGATTTTGTATTTTGAAAAGAAAAATTAAAAAGTTATATAACAAAATTGATATTTAAAAAAATGATATTTTGAAAAAGAAAATTTAAAAAATTAAACAAAATTGTGAAAAAATTGACAAATTGTAAAAAAAATATATTTTTTAAAAAAGAAAACTAGATTTTGTATTTTGACAAGAAAAATTTAAAAAAAAAGGGATCTATACCAAATTGAATGGATGTGGCCTACAATACACAAGGTAGGATTAAAACATGTAAACATGAAAAGAAAAAAGAAAAAGAAAAAGAAGAAGAAGAAGAAAAAGAGTGCAACTCAAGGTTGAGAAAATATATACACGTTTAAGAAAGAGGAGTGCAAATCAAAGTTCCTCAATACCTTGGTCAAAAAGAATGTTTTAAGGAAACCCTTCCTCAATACAGTATATGTGAATCACATTTAGGCAGGCCCAATATATGATTATGAATGTTTTAAGGAAACCCTTCTCTACTACATTTAAGTGAATTACTCGTTACTCTTACCAGAGTAATTAAACTCTGTGGGATCCACTGTTATTTATTTATTTTATCCACTCCATTCATCCATGTTAATAGATAATTTGACGTCTAAAGAACAAAAAGGAAGGATATCCAAAGCTCAGGTGGACCACACCACAGGAAGTAGTGTTATTGAACCTCTACCGTTTAAAATTTCTTGGAGTTCAGAAGTTTTGGATCAAGCTGATGTTTGTGTTTTCTATTCATTCATATATTTTTGATATTATGAACAACCTTTAATTGTTTTTGGACAATTTGATCAGTCCATATTGAAGAGTAAATAACTTCAGATGTTTAAATCAAAATTCACTCAAATTGTTGATCAATCTTGTTTGCCCAATATCTTTCTCATGTGTAGCATGATCGGGGTGAGTAATTAGTCAAATTGAGGGTAATGATTAGTAAAATAGAGTGAATGGACCTGACATGTAAAATGGGCCAAATATTCTGGTCAAAATTGTGACCCAACTTACTAACCTCGTGAGAACCTAAGAATTGATGTTAGTAAGTTTTGTGGGCCCCATCATGATGTGTGTCAAACATCAACACAGTGGATTTGATGTATCCCCTTTAGGTTATGAGATATCTCTTCATTTATATCTTTTTGATATTATGAACATGCTGGATGTCAAATAAACATTACTGTGGGCCCAAGGAAGGTATCAACGGTGGAAATCATTATTCCACACTGTTTGGTGTGGCATGGTACACTTGAGTTTTTGATTTACCGAAAATTTGGGATCAACCCACACCGTTCATCTATTTTTCAAGATAATTTTAGAGAATTATCCAAAAAATGAATCATATCCAAAGATTAAATAGACCACACTTCAAATAAGGGGAACGGATTGACTACTCCCCCTGACACCATCCAATGGCTGGTGGTTGGTGCTCTGTGAGCCCTACCATGATGTATGTGTTTAATCCATGTCATCTATCTATTTTTAAAGATTTGAATATGATTCATTTTTGGGCTCATATCCTACAATGAGTTGGCAAAACAAATGGACCATATGGATATACAATATATAAATCAAAGTAGGCCCAAGGTCAAGTCTGGCATCAGGTTGATTGAGGTTAGGCCAAAGGAGTTAGGCAACAAAGACCTAATAAACAAATTGGATGTTAAATAAATAGTAAAGTGGGCCTCAGGAGGATTTTAATGATGGATATCCAATCACTATTGTTTTCATGTGGTGTGGTCCACCTGAGATTTATATAGCTCTCATTTTTGGGCCCCACCATGATGTATGTTTTGTATCTACACCTTCCATCCATTTGGAGAGATCATTTTACGGCAATGTCCAAAGAACGAGTTAAACCCAAAGTTCCAGTGGACCAGCACAGAAAACAGATTGGCTACTCCCCCTACCACCAGCCATCTGTGGGCCCCACCATGATGTATGTATTTCATCCATTCCATTCATCCATTTTTACTGATAATTTAGGGCATGATCCAAAAAATTAGAGGGATAGAAATCTCAGGTGGACCACACCACATGAAAACAATAGTGATTAGATATCCACCATTAAAATCCTCCTAAGGCGCACTGTACTATTTATTTGACATCCAATCTGTTGATTCGGTCATACAGGCCTAGATTAAGGGAAAAAACAAAAATCATCTTGATCTAAAACTTCTATGGCCCCCAAAATGTTTTTAATGGTCATGCTTATTAACACTATTTCCTGTAATGTGGTCCACTTGAGATTGGGATATACCCCAATTTTGGTCTCATTTCATAAAATGATCTGTAAAAATAAATGGACGGCATGGATGCAACACATACATCATGGTGGGTCCCACAAAGCACCGACCACCGTTTGGGCACGCGCTCAAAAAAGAGCCGCGCCCATTTTTTTTTGTCATTTCGCTCTCTCTCTCTCTCTCTCTCTCTCCATTCCCTAACCCTAACCCTATCTCTCTCCCGATCTTCTCCAGCTCTCTCATCTTCCTCCCTCTCTCTATTTGTTCCCCAATCTCTCTCTCTCTCTCTCTGTCTCCATTCCCCAATCCGTCCCTCCTTCTCCGTCTCTTACGGTCCATTGCCGAACGCCCTACCCACGCACGCCCTCTCTCTCTCTCTCTCTCTGAAGCTCGGTTGAAAGGTCATTCACGACAGTGAGGTATCTCTCTCTCTCTCTCTCAATCTCTCTCAATCTCAATATCGATTTAGGGATTTGGGGATTTTGGGATTTGGGGATTTAGGGCGTGTTTGGGCAGTGGGATTAGAAGGGATTAGGTGGGATTCAAGTTCTTCTTTCAAATGAGCTCTTGAAATGATTAGATCCGAAAGTGGAGTTTTTTTTTTCCTGCAAAGTTTGAGAGATTTCATATGTACGTTGCAAAGTTCCTTTGAATCACTTTTTAGAACTGAAAATGGCATGCAATCCCTTGAATTGATCTTGGAGGTTCTGTTTTGCAGGAATCTGAGAGAATTGCATCTTTTATGTTGGAAATGTCTTTGAATTGATTATTCCTGAGTGGAAAATGGTGCAGAATTCAACATCTTCTTCCATCAAGAGAGCTCCTGAATTGATTAGCTCTAGAAAAGGGTAGATTTTACCTTTTTGTTCTTTCCAGGAATCTAAGAGTTTCTCATCTCCCTGACAAATATTGCCAAGTTTTTTAAAATCTTGCAATTTTTTGTGAAATATTAAATTAAAAAAATATTATCATGTCATTATCACGAGATACCAAATCTTGGCAGTTTTTAATTTCTGTTATTTTATAGCGAATTTATTATGATATTAAATGGAATTATTTGATTTTTTTTTTCAAATAATCATTACATACATACATATAAATAAAATGATATGTTAATTTATCATAAATATTTTAAAATTTTATGTTTTAAGTGAGATTTTCCTAATAAATACACTGAGAAAAACTTCAAAATCTAAAAATCCCTTGAGAAATTTCTAACCGAAAAATAGGTGAGAATGAGATTTGTCACTGTGATTTCATATGTGATGTTAAAAATTCTTTTGAATTGTTCCTAATGGTTTAAATGGTGAAGAATTTTTGTTCTTTTAAAAGAGTGCTTGAATGATTAGCTTTCAGGGTGGAATCTGCATGAATCTGCGAGATTTCAGGTGATGTTTCAAATTTCTTGAAATAACTTCGTTTGGAGCTGAAAATGACGTAGAGTTTGACTCCTCTTTCAAGTGCTTAAAGATTGATACATCCAAACTATGACATCTTTGCCTCACTGAATTCGAGGAACTTTTATCGTAAATTTAGATTATTTTTTTTGAATCACTTCTTCGAGAAGTGAAAATGGTCTATAATTCAACATTTGCTTCCCTCTAGAGTCTCGCATATATCTGAAATTGGTTTGTTGTGGTGTCTATAACTACAACAGATTGGAAAGTATTCCTCTGTTTAATTCCTTGATCTCTCCCTTGTTGATGGACTGGAAATAAAGGGCTCTCATGTCCTTTTGGTGAGTGGCATATATTATCCTGTTATCTATACAATTTCTTGAAAACTACTTCTTTGGGAGTTGAAATGATGTAGAATTTGATATAGGAGGCCCTAGTCTTGAATTTTAGTATCTTGCATTTGAGTTTCTGTAAAACTCATGATTTTTTTTTAAAAAAAAAACTTTCTTTTAATGCCTTCAGCTTTGAGCTGCTTGGTGTTGATTTCTGATCTCTAGAGCTTGAAGTGGGGCTTACTGATGATGTCATGCTGAAGTCAGACAGGCCCACAGATCCAGGTTTGTATGGAAATGGAAAAGGGTGCCCTTTTTTTTTTTTTTTAGCCATGGAAGGATTTTTAACAGGATTTGGTTTTATTTTGGAAAAGTTGCAATGAGGTATAAAGCTTGATTTATTTGGGGTTCTTTCTTTCTATTTTTAATAGAGGTAAAAGCTGAAGTTGTCAGGGCTTTCGAGGGTTGAGGATAATTAATAACCAAGGCTAGCATTTAGTTTGGGGCTTTGTTGCTTTTGAGGATTTTACATGATCATAGCATTTTTTATTTTTTATTTTTTTTCCATAGAATGCCTTTTCACTGAATTTAATACGAACTGCTATTCTACTTTTATTAAGTCTTTTTTTGCTGCCTTTCAATTATAGATATGATTTCTTTGTTGAAGTGTATTCTATATGTCATTTAAGTTGATTCTTTTCACCTAGTTTTGTCATTCCTCGAGGAATTTCTATTTGTTTAAAAGAAATTACTGATGTCCATCTTCTCGGCACCATGTCCATCTTCCAAAGCTACCAGTCTTCCTTCTTCACATGGGTATTTACACTGCCTTTTTTGTCAGGCACAATTCCAATCGAGACATCGGCCACCTTCCCTAGGAAATCAGGCAGCTCTACCACCTCTCCATCCATGTCAATTGCATCAGAGGATCTGTAGAAAACACTGAAAAAATGGCATTCATCAAGCTAGAGACTGAAAAAAGTGGGGTCCATGGTCAGTGCTCTAGCCTTCCATCAATTTTCATTTGTACAAGTGGGGTCCATCGTCAGTGCTCTTGACAACTGATCTGACAGACACCAAAGTGGGTGGACTGTGCCCATAATATCTCCTTGGTGGGGCAGTCGTGACCCACTGATTGGTAGATGGTTGGTTAAGGAAAGAAATACATGGCTTTCAACATTCAAGAGTAAAAGAAGGAAAGATATGCGATGGTTAGGACCATCAAAGCTTAGGTGATTTTTGGGACATGTTGAGTTAAGAGGGGCTAATCATATCCAACTGTTGGATCACTAACCATGGACCTCACTCATACAAACTGCCTTGGATGAATTGGGTCATTTCTTCTTTTAAATGATGATGCCCTCCTTTTATCATCCTTACTGTTTCTGCCATGTATAATTTTGAATGAATTTTAGAGTCATTCTTGGTTAGGGTTTGGGCTGAAAGTACGAGTATTGGAGCCGACGCTTTTGGAGTCTAAACTCATTCTTTTGAAAAATAAAAAATGGGAATATGAGTCAACATATTTGAGTCAGCATAAACCTTTGGATCCTCTTTTTGAAAGGTATATTCACTCTAATCCAACTCCCAAGCCCGCAAATAAATTCAGCCCACAAATGTATTTCTTGCAATATTTCAAAATCAGAATGATATTTGCTACATTGCTGACAGTAACATTATTTTCTAATATGTGCCACCAAAAAATTATTTGTTCCAAACAGGACATTTATGATAAAACAAATTATTTATTCCAAACAGGACATTTATCAAAGGAGCACTATCCGGTGATATTTAAGATTTTCATTATAAATAGATTAAGAGCTAATGATAATTATAAGTAGACTTGCAGCCAAAAATAAAGAATTTGATTTTTTTCAAAACATGGAAAGACTAATCAGTCCTACTTCTTGTAACTTTAGCCACTGCTTCAAATGGAGGGACTGCATAAAGATTTGGTTAGGGAGACTACTGATGGTAAACTAGCAGCTGTAACAATATGAGAGCTACAAAGGTGAAAAGAAATATAAGGTGGTTGGTAAGATAAGATAGATTGATAGTACTTGTTTCAATTTTCTTGGATGGATGATGAATGTATTTGGGAATGTAAATGAAAATAAAAAACTTATACTATATATATATGTTTTCAATGGAGGATACCTTGTTTAGGGGGACATGAAATTCTTGTAGCTTATGGTATGGTGCCCCAATATTGGTTGTATGTTACTAGTATGTAGTAAATAATACTAGGTTCAATAGAAGATAATACTAGAGAATCCCTAAACCTAAACCTACACCTAATCCTAATCTCAACTCCCTAACCTAAACTTACGACTTAACCTGAACCCGAACCTGATCCCGATTTCTTAAACCTAAACTTATGACTTAACCTAAACCTATACTCAAATCCCAAAACCTGTAACCTAAACCTAAACCAAAACCTATAACCAAAACTAAAACCTATAACCTAAACCCGAATCCATTCTCAAATCCCATAACCTATAACCTAAACCTAAACCTTAACTTAAACCAAAACCTATAACCTAAACCTAAACCTAAACCAAAACCTATAATCCTAAACCCAAACCCAAACTCAAACCCGAACCTGAATTCCAAAACCTTAACCTAAACATATAACCTGTAACCTATAACCTATAACTTAAGCCTATACCTAAACCTAAAACCTTACTTATAACCTAAAACTATTCTCAAATCCTTAAACCTTAACCTAAAACCTAACCTAAACCTATACTTATAACCTAAAACTATTCTCAAATCCCAAAACCTATAACCTAAACCCGAATCTAAACCCAAACCTGAACCAGAATTCCTAAACCTTAACCTAAACATATAACCTATAACCTATAACTTAAGCCTATACCTAAACCTAAAACCTTACTTATAACCTAAAACTATTCTCAAATCGTTAAACCTTAACCTAAAACCTAACCTAAACCTACACTTATAACCTAAAACTATTCTCAAATCCCAAAACCTATAACCTAAACCCGAACTCGAACCCGAATTCCTAAACCTTAACCAAAACATATAACTTATAACCTATAACCTAAGCCTATAACTTAAACCTAAAGCTAAACTTATAACCTAATCCCAAACCTATAACCTAAACTCAAATCCTTAAACCTAAAACTAAACTTGAAAACCCAAACGTAAACCCAATCCTGAACCCGAACCCGATTTTCTAAACCTATACCTTAACCTATTCTCATTCCCTAAACCTATAGCTTATAACCTTAACCTAAACCTAAACCTAAACCTATAACCATAACCTAAACCTAAACCTAAAACCTAAATGTATTCTCAAATCCTAAACCTAAACCTAACCTAATCCTAAACCTAATTGCCTAACCTAAACCTAAACCTAAACTTGAAACCCAAACCTAAACCCGATCCCAAATCCGAACCCGATTTCCTAAAACTAAACCTAACCTATTCTCAACCTAAACCTAAACCTATAACCTAACCTAAACCTAAACCTAAACCTAAGCTTATAACCTTAACCTAAATCTAAACCTAAACCTATAACCATAACCTAAACCAAATCCTATGACCTAAAACCTAAATGTATTCTCAAATCTCTAATACCTAAACCTACACCTAATCCTAATCTCAACTCTTTAACCTAAACCTAAACCTAAACTTGAAAACCCAAACCTAAACCCGATCCCGAACCCGAACTCCGATTTCCTAAACCTAAACCTTAACCTATTCTCAATTTCCTAAACCTTAACCTATAACCTAACCTAACCCTAAACCTAAACCTAAACCTATAGCTTATAACCTTAACCTAAATCTAAACCTAAACCTTACCTAAACCTATAACCATAACCTAAACCAAATCCTATGACCTAAAACCTAAATGTATTCTCAAATCTCTATACCTAAACCTACACCTAATCCTAATCTCAACTCTAACCTAAACCTAAACCTAAACTTGAAAACCCAAACCTAAATCCGATCCCGAACCCGAACCCGATTTCCTAAACCTAAACCTTAACCTATTCTCAATTTCCTAAACCTTAACCTATAACCTAACCTAAACCTAAACCTAAACCTGTATAGCTTATAACCTTAACCTAAATCTAAACCTAAACCTTAACCTAAACCTATAACTATAACCTAAACCAAATCCTATGACCTAAAACCTAAATGTATTCTCAAATCTCTATACCTAAACCTACACCTAATCCTAATCTCAACTCCCTAACCTAAACGTAAACCTAAACCCGATCCCGAACACGAACCCAATTTCTAAACCTAAACCTTAACCTATTCTCAATTTCCTAAACCTAAACCTTAACCTATAACCTAACCTAAACCTAAACCTATAACCTACACTTATAACCTATAACCTAAACCTAAGCCTAAAACCTAAACCTATGACCTAAAACCTAAATGTATTCTCAAATTTCTATACCTAAACTTACACCTAATCCTAATCTCAACTCCCTAACCTAAACCTAAACCTAAACTTGAAAACCCAAACCTAAACCCGATCCCAAACCCGAACCCGATTTCCTAAACCTAAACCTTAACCTATTCTCAATTTCCTAAACCTTAACTTGTAACCTAACCTAAACCTAAACCTAAACCTAAACCTATAGCTTATAACCTTAACCTAAATCTAAACCTAAACCTTAACCTAAACCTATAACCATAGCCTAAACCAAATCCTATGACCTAAAATCTAAATGTATTCTCAAATCTCTATACCTAAACCTACACCTAATCCTAATCTCAACTCCCTAACCTAAACCTAAACTTAAACCCGATCCCGAACCCAAGCCCGATTTCCTAAACCTAAACCTTAACCTATTCTCAATTTCCTAAACCTTAACTTATAACCTAACCTAAACCTAAACCTAAACCTATAACCTACACTTATAACTACACTATAACCTAAACCTAAGCCTAAAACCTAGACCTATGACCTAAAACCTAAATGTATTCTCAAATCCCTAAACCTAAACATACACCTAATCCTAATCTCAACTCCCTAACCCTAAACCTAAACCTAAACTTGAATACCCAAACCTAAACCCGATCCCGAACCCAATTTCCTAAACCTAAACCTTACCTAAACCTATTCTCCCTAAACCTTAACTAAACCTAACCTAAACCTAAACCTAAACCTAAACCTAAACTACACTTATAACCTAAACCTAAGCCTAAAAACTAAACTTATGACCTAAAACCTAAATGTATTCTCAAATCCCTAAACCTAAACCTACACCTAATCCTAATCTCAACTCCTTAAAACTAAACCTAAACTTGAAAACCCAAACTTAAAACCCGATCCCGAACCAACCCGATTTCCTAAACCTAAACCTTAACCTATTCTCAATTCCCTAAACCTATAACTTATAACCTAACCTAAACCTAAACCTATAACCTATAACTTATAGCCTAAACCTAAACCTAAAACCTAAATGTATTCCTAAATCCCTAAAGCTAAACCTACACCTAATCCTAATCTCAACTCCCTAACCTAAAACTAAACCTAAACCTAAACCAAACCTAAACCTAAACCCAATCACCAAAACCTATAACCTAAACCTAAACCTTAACCTAAACCAAAACCAAAACCTATAACCCATAACCTAAACCAAAACCAAAACCTATAACCTAAACCCGAACCCATTCTCAAATCCAAAACCTATAACCTAAACCTAAACATATAACCTAAACCTATAACCTATAACCTAAATCAATACCTATAACCAAAACCAAAACCAAAACCTATAACCTAAACCCAAACCCATTCTCAAATCCCAAAACCTAAACCAAACCTAAACCTATATAAACTAAACTAAACCAAACCTATAACCTTTCTCAAATCCCAAAACCTAAACCTAAACCAAAACCAAAACCTATAACCTAAACCCGAACCCATTCTCAAATCCAATAACCTATAACCTAAACCTAAACCTTATCCCAAACCTAAACCAAAACATATAACCTAAACCAAAACCAAAACCTATAACCTAAACCCGAACCCATTCTCAAATCCAAAAACCTATAACCTAAACCTAAACCTTATCCTAAACCAAAACCAAAACCTTTAACCAAAACCAAAACCAAAACCTATAAGCTAAACCCAAACCCATTCTCAAATCCCAAAACCTATAACCTAAACCAAAACTAAAACCTATAACCTAAACTAAAACCAAAACCTATAACCTACACCTCGAACCCATTCTCAAATCCCAAAACCGTAACCTAAACTACAACCAAAACCTATAACCTAAACCCGAACCCATTCTCAAATCCAAAACCTATAACCTAAACCTAAACATATAACCTATAACCTAAATCAATACCTATAACCAAAACCAAAACCAAAACCTATAACCTAAACCCGAACCCATTCTCAAATTCTAAAACCTATAACCTAAACCTAAACCTTAACCTTAACATAAACTAAAACCTATAACCTATAACCTAAACCAAAACCAAAACCTATAACCTAAACCCAAACCAAAACCAAAACCTATAACCTAAACCCAAACCCATTCTCAAATCCTAAAACCTATAACCTAAACCAAAACCAAAACCTATAACCTAAACCCGAACCCATTCTCAAATCCAAAACTTATAACCTAAACCTAAACCTAAACCAAAACCTATAACCTAAACCTAAACCCGAACCCATTCTCCAATCCCAAAACCTATACTTATAACCTAAAACTATTCCCTAATCCCAAAACCTATAACCTAAACCTAACCTTTCCCTAAACCTATAACCTAAACTCAATTTCCTAAAAGCTAAACCTACACCTAATCCTAATCTCTACTCCTAACCTAAACCTAAACCTAAACTTGAAAACCAAAACTTAAACCCAATTCCGAACATGAACCCGATTTCCTAAACCTAAACCATAACCCATTCTCAAATCCAAAACCTATAACCAAAACTTAAGCCTAATCTGAACATGAACCCGATTTCCTAAACCTAAACCATAACCCATTCTCAAATCCAAAACCTATAACCTAAACCCGAACCCATTCTCAAATCCAAGAACCTATAATTAACCTAAACCTATAACCTATAACCTAAATCAAAATATATAACCTAAACCAAAACCAAAACCTATAACCTAAACCCAAACCCATTCTCAAATCCCAAAACCTATAACTTAAACCTAAATCCTTAACCTAATCCTATAACCTAAAATCAAATCCCTAAACCTTAACCTATAACCTATAACCTAACCTAAACCTATACTTATAACCTAAAACTATTTCCAAATCCTAAAACCTATAACTTAAACCTAACCTTTCCCTAAACCTATAACCTAAACTCAATTCCTAAAGCTAAACCTACACCTAATCCTAATCTCGACTCCCTAACCTAAACCTAATCCTAAACTTGAAAACCAAAACTTAAACCCAATCCCGAACATGAACCCATTTCCTAAACCTAAACCATAACCCATTCTCAAATCCAAAACCTATAACCAAAACTTAAACCCAATCTTGAACATGAACCCGATTTCCTAAACCTAAACCATAACCCATTCTCAAATCCAAAACCTATAACCTAAACCCAAGCCCATTCTCAAATCCAAGAACCTATAATTAACCTAAACCTATAACCTATAACCTAAATGAAAACATATAACCTAAATCAAAACCATAACCTATAACCTAAACCCAAACCCATTCTCAAATCCCAAAACCTATAACCTAAACCTAAACCTTAACCTAATCCTATAACCTAAAATCAAATCCCTAAGCCTTAACCTATAACCTATAACCTAACCTAAACCTATACTTATAACCTAAAACTATTCCCAAATCCCAAAACCTATAACTTAAACCTAACCTTTCCCTAAACCTATAACCTAAACTCAATTCCTAAAGCTAAACCTACACCTAATCCTAATCTCAACTCCCTAACATAAACCTAAACCTAAACTTGAAAATCAAAACTAAAACCCAATCCCGAACATTAACCCGATTTCTAAACCATAACCATAACCCATTCTCAAATCCAAAAACATATAACCAAAAATTAAACCCAATCTTGAACATGAACCCGATTTCCTAAACCTAAACCATAACCCATTCTCAAATCCAAAACCTATAACATAAACCCGAACCCATTCTCAAATCCAAGAACCTATAATTAACCTAAACCTATAACCTATAACCTAAATCAAAACATATAACCTAAACCAAAACCAAAACCTATAACCTAAACCCAAACCCATTCTCAAATCCCAAAACCTATAACCTAAACCTAAACCTTAACCTAATCCTATAACCTAAAATCAAATCCCTAAACCTTAACCTATAACATATAACCTAACCTAAACATATACTTATAACCTAAAACTATTCCCTATTCCCAAAACCTATAACCTGAACCTAACCTTTCCCTAAACCTATAACCTAAACTCAATTTCTTAAAGCTAAACCTACACCTAATCCTAATCTCAACTCCCTAACCTAAACCTAAACCTAAACTTGAAAACTAAAACTTAAACCCAATTAACTCAACATGAACCCGATTTCCTAAACCTAAACCATAACCCATTCTTAAATCCAAAAAACCTATAGCCAAAACTTAAGCCTAATCCTAAACAAGAACCTCCGATTTCTATTTCCTAAACCTAAACCATAACACATTCTCAAATCCAAAACCTATAACCTAAACCCGAACCTATTCTCAAATCCAAGAACCTATAATTAACCTAAACCTATAACCTATAACCTAAATCAAAACATATAACCTAAACCAAAACCAAAACCTATAACCTAAATCTAAACCTAAACCAAAACCCATTCTCAAATCCCAAAACCTATAACTTAAACCTAAACCTTAACCTAATCCTATAACCTAAAATCAAATCCCTAAACCTTAACCTATAACCTATAACCTAACCTAAACCTATACTTATAACCTAAAAACTATTTCCAAATCCTAAAACCTATAACTTAAACCTAACCTTTCCTAAACCTATAACCTAAACCTAATTCCTAAAGCTAAACCTACACCTAGTCCTAATCTCGACTCCCTAACCTAAACCTAAACCTAATCCTAAACTTGAAAACCAAAACTTAAACCCAATCCCGAACATGAACCCGATTTCCTAAACCTAAACCATAACCCATTCTCAAATCCAAAACCTATAACCAAAACTTAAACCCAATCTTGAACATGAACCCGATTTCCTAAACCTAAACCATAACCCATTCTCAAATCCAAAACCTATAACCTAAACCCGAACCATTCTCAAATCCAAGAACCTATAATTAACCTAAACTTATAACCTATAACCTAAATGAAAACATATAACCTAAATCAAAACCATAACCTATAACCTAAACCCAAACCCATTCTCAAATCCCAAAACCTATAACCTAAACCTAAACCTTAACCTAATCCTTTAACCTAAAATCAAATCCCTAAACCTTAACCTATAACCTATAACCTAACCTAAACCTATACTTATAACCTAAAACTATTCCCAAATCCCAAAACCTATAACTTAAACCTAACCTTTCCTAAACCTATAACCTAAACTCAATTCCTAAAGCTAAACCTACACCTAATCATAATCTCAACTCCTTAACATAAACCTAAACCTAAACTTGAAAACCAAACTAAAACCCAATCCCGAACATTAACCCGATTTCCTAAACCATAACCATAACCCATTCTCAAATCCAAAAACATATAACCAAAAATTAAACCCAATCTTGAACATGAACCCTAATCCTAAACCTAAACCATAACCCATTCTCAAATCCAAAACCTATAACCTAAACCCGAACCCATTCTCAAATCCAAGAACCTATAATTAACCTAAACCTATAACCTATAACCTAAATCAAAACATATAACCTAAACCAAAACCAAAACCTATAACCTAAACCCAAACCCATTCTCAAATCCCAAAACCTATTACCTAAACCTAAACCTTAACCTAATCCTATAACCTAAAATCAAATCCCTAAACCTTAACATATAACCTAACCTAAACCTATACTTATAACCTAAAACTATTCCCTAAGCAAATCCCAAAACCTATAACCTAAACTCAATTCCCTAAAGCTAAACCTACACCTAATCCTAATCTCAACTCCCTAACCTAAACCTAAATCTAAACTTGAAAACCCAAACTTAAACCCAATCCCGAACTCAACCCGATTTCTTAAACCTAAACCTTAACCTATTCTCAATTCCCTAAACCTAAACCTAAACCTAACCTAAACCTAAACCTAAACCTAAACCTAAAACCTAAACCTAAGCCTAATACCTAAATGTACTCTCAAATCCCTAAACCTAAACCTACACCTAATCCTAATCTCAACTCCCTAACCTAAACCTAAACTAAAACCTAAACCTAAATCCCGAACCCGATTTCCTAAACCTATACCTTAACCTATTCTCAATTCCTAAACCTAAACCTAATCTTATAACCCCCAAACCTAAACCTAACCTAAATCTAAACCTATAACCTTAACCTAAACCAAAACCTATGACCTAAAACCTAAATGTATTCTCAAATCTCTAAACCTAAACCTACACCTAATCCTAATCTCAACTCCTTAACGTAAACCTAAACCTAAACTTGAAAACCCATACCTAAACCCGATCCCGAACCCGAACCTGATTTCCTAAACCTAAACCTTAACCTATTCTCAATTTCCTAAACCTTAACCTATAACCTAACCTAAACCTAAACCGAAACCTAAGCCTAAAACCTAAACCTATGACCTAAAACCTAAATGTTTTCTCAAATCCTTAAACCTAAACCTACACCTAATCCTAATCTCTCAACTCCCTAACCTAAACTTAAACCTAAACTTGAAAACCCAAACCTAAACCCGATCCCGAACCTAAACCCGATTTCTTAAACCTAAACCTTGACCTATTCTCAATTCCCAAACATATAGCTTATAACCTAAACCTAAACCTTAACCTTAACCTAAACTTAAACCTGAACCTATAACCTATAACCTAAATATATTCTCAAATACCTAAACCTACACCTACACCTAATCCTAATCTCAACTCTCTAACCTAAACCTAAACTTGAAAACCCAAACCTAAACCCGAACCTGATTTCCTAAACCTAAACCTTAACCTATTCTCAAATCTCTAAACCTAAACCTAATCCTAATCTAAACTCCCCAACCTAAACCTAAACCTAAACCTTAATTTGAAAACCCAAACCTAAACCTAATCCCGAACCCGAACCCGAATTCTTAAACCTAAACCTTTACCTATTCTCAAATCCCTAAACCTACACCTACACCTAATCCTAATCTCAACTCCCTAACCTAAACCTAAACCTAAACTTGAAAACCCAAACTTGAACCCGATCCCGAACCCGAACCCGAACCCGATTTCCAAAACCTAAACCTATTCTCAATTACCTAAACCTATAGCTTATAACCTAACCTAAACCTAAACTTATTTATATGTATTATGCATGGATGAATGTAATGTGAATAAGATTGTTTGTGTTTGGATGGATGTAGTTTATGTTTGGATGGATTTACGTAGTTTGGGTTTAGATGGATGTGAATGTGAATGTGAATGTGATGAAATATATTGTATAACAGGTGTTTATCAGGAAGATTGTGTGTTTGGATGGATTTATGTAGTTTGAGTTTAGATGGATGTGAATGTGAATGTGATGAAATATATTGTATAATAGGTGTACATCAGGAAGATTGTGTGTTTGGATGGATTTATGTAGTTTGGGTTTAGATGGATATGAATGTGAATGTGATGAAATATATTATATAACAAGTGTATATCAGGAAGATTATGTGTTTGGATGGATTTATGTAGTTTGGGTTTAAATGGATGTGACTGTGAATGTGATGAAATATATTGTATAACAGGTGTATATCAGGAAGATTATGTGTTTGGATGGATTTACATAGTTTGGGTTTAGATGGATGTGAATGTGATGAAATATATTGTATAATAGGTGTATATCAGGAAGATTGTATGTTTAGATGGATTTATGTAGTTTGGGTTTAGATAGATGTGAATGTGAATGTGATGAAATATATTGTATAACAGGTGTATATCAGGAAGACTGTGTGTTTGGATGGATTTAGATGGATGTGAATGTGAATGTGATGAAATATATTGTATAACAAGTGTATATCAGGAAGATTGTGTGTTTGGATGGATTTACGTAGTTTGGGTTTAGATGGATATGAATGTGAATGTGAATGTGAATGTGATGAAATATATTATATAACAGGTGTATATCAAGAAGAAGACTACAGGTCAAATTTGGTCCTTCAAGGGTCATAAGAGACGGCCTATAGCAGTCCTTTTAAAGGATGGTCTATAACCGTCCTTTGAAGGCTCAAACAAGACGGTCCATGATAGTCCTTTTAAAGGACGGTCCATGACCGTCCATTTAAAGGACGGTCTATCGCCGTCCTTTGAAGGCCCATAAGAGATGGTTCATGACAGTCTTTTTTAAAGACGGTCCATGACAGTCCTTTTAAAGGACAGTCCATGGCCGTCCTCTTTGGGCTCATAAGAGACGGTCTATGACAGTCCATTTTAAGGATGGTCCATGACCGTCTTTTTTTTTTCGTCAATAAGAATGACGGTTTTCAACCGTCCTTTAAGTAATAGGACACATCAAATTTTGACTGCCTATTTGATGGTCCATGACCGTCCTTTTTGGTCATTTGAGACAGTTTTGGACCATCCTTTTTTCGCTGTTTTGGCGTAGTGTTCTCCTAATACAAGATGAGTTCACTTTTTTGGAGTTCAAAAAGGAGTTTTGCGCTCCCACGCAACTCAAGGAGGCGAGTTGCGCCACTTTTTGTGGAGTCTAAGAGGAGTTGCGCACTCCCGCACAACTCATGGAAGGATGTTTCACATACCTGCGCCACTTTGTGTGGGGTTTTGTCTTGAAGCCATGCTCTTATGTGCCACTTTTGGTGGAGCATGGTCCTGATGCAAGGCTTTTGCATGCACTTGTCTTAAGGAGAAGCCCTTGTGCGCCACTTCTTAGGGAGACATGTCTTGAAGCCTGGTTCTTGCGCCATTTTGCGTGGGACAGTGTCTTAATGCATGGCTCTTATGCGATACTTTTCTCTCTCCTTTGTCCTAAAGGAAGTCCCATGCACCACTTCTCTCTTCCTATGTCCTGAAGGAAGTCCCATGCACCACTGCATGTGAAATGTTGTCATGAAGCAATGCTTTTGTTCTGTAATAAGCCTTATACACTCCACAATCCCTGTCTAATCTTGGGCACTTCCATCTCCAGACAAATAACATCCACAACTGTTGGACGTCCATAAATACCTCTCTCCTATCTCCATTTGGAGAAGATAGTGAGAGAGAGAAGCAAGAAGGAGAAATGAGAGAAGATAGAAGTTGGAGAGCTTCAAGGAGCTCACAGGAGCTAGAAAGAAAAGTGAAGTACGGTAGAAGATCTAAACAACCCAAGTCTGAGAAATCTACACCATTTCCTCAATTGTGCACCTGCATAACTCATCTGCCTTTGCGATGAACATCAAAAGAGTCCAAATGCTGCCGAAATTGCCATTGTGACTATCTTTTCTCATTCATTGCGATGATTCATTGTACTCTATTTTAGAATCAAGGGAATCCATGGATGTAAAAGAACTTAAACTGAATAAAACACTTTGTGATATCTGTTCTCTCATGCTTTCTTTGTTATCATTGAATGAATTCCCCCAAATCAAATGCTTTTTATTTTTGGCCGAAACAAAATGGTGATTCTGCTGGGGATAATCCCAGAATAGCAGAAAAGATTGAATCAGTTATGATCAAGGACACAATGTCAGGGTTCAATTTTCTTTTACAAAGAGTACCATCCTATTAAGCATGGTCAACAAGTCTATTATGAGGCACAATAGTATTAGAGATCATCACTGATCACGGGACTCCATTTAAGAACAGAGGAATGAAGAAACTAGGCCAAAAGTTTGATATACAGTATTCATTCTTGACACCTTACTATTCACCAGCTAATGGTTTGGCCGGAGCATTTAATAAAAGGATTGTGAATATATTCAAGAAAACAGTTGCAGGAAATAAGCGTGATTGGGATGAGAAGTTGCAAGAAGCCCTATGGACCTATTGTATTATTCATTGTACTACTACGGAAGCAATGCCATATTCTTTGGTTTATGGAGTCGAAGCTGTTATCCCCATTGAAACACAAGTTGCATCGCCCAAAATAGCAGTATATCAGTCGATTAAGTCAAGATCAGAAAGGTCAAGCATCACTCCTTCAAAAGAAGTGATATGGTATTGATGCTGAAAAGATCGATATTGGTCATTCGTAGGACTGGGGACTTTCTCAATGATGACTTAGAAAATATTCAGAGAACACTTATCACTTTTGGGTGTTGTATAGACACCAAAATGATAACTCTCAATGAGAACATCCTCCCCTTCTTCTCTAAAAATAAACTACAACTTTTAGTTGATCAAAATAACTAACATTCTGTTCCGAATAATAGGTATAGTGCAATGGCTTTTCCTTAAACTAACGTGGTTGTCTACTTCGCACCTAATGGATTCCCAGTAGGTTACATCGACAATATGAGATTGCTACTACAAAAAGTACTAGAAAAGGTTAAATACTTGTGATCAAGGACAGACAATGCTAGAAAATGTCTGGAGTAGTTTCTGCTTCACCAATAGCACAACAAGACGATGAAGGACAAATGATAGTGTGTTGGTGCACAAAAATGTATGAAGTTTCCATCATGCGTTAATTTTAAGAGATGAGAAGACATCAGAGACAAGGAATAAAGAAGAAAGAAGATTAAAGAAAGAATATGTAAAGAATAATGAAGTAAAGAGCAAGAATTCATGTGTTTGCGCCGACTCACATAAACCAGGATCGGTTGTGTGGGGCTGCACAAATGGTAAAGGAAGTCACGTGCACCTGCGCAACATTAGACTGACTAAGTATGTTGAGACCTTTGTGTCGGACCGCGCAATACCATGCTAACCCATGCAAAGAGTATAAGGTGTTGTGTGCGCATGCACAATGGTGATTAGAGCAGGCTGACAGGGACGACTGAGATTTGATGAAAGGTAGGCCCATGACACACATATCAAGGATTCACACGTATTGAGGTCTGAAAAATGAAACATAGTGACATGAAAAAAGGAAGGGTTCGATCATCTTTGACATGATTACCATCCTGCTGAGTATGGACAATAGGTCAATCATGTGCGACACTATGAGGCACAGTTTTACCTCACTCATTCAGTTCGTCCTCCTCGACGTCATCAGCATTGCAGTTTCACTTTCTCCTTCGATATCAATACATTTGAAGTGTACAGAAAATAGAAAACTTGACAGCAAATATTAATCAGCCTTCACCAGATGAACATGCTATTGAAGAAATCCCTAATTTTCCAATAATGATTGCTGTAAACAATATTAAATCCTAAGGAAGATCTTCGGATGAGAAGTTAGTTCAACTGAATTAGGCACTGCTCGCCAACAAGAAGACCAATCAATTGACAAATTCATCAGTCAATAGAGAACCCTAGGAGCATTATCACAACTTGCCAGAGTAAAAGAGCAAGTCAAGTCACGTATAGAATGCATAAAACTAGACATTGCATTAGGACTCATTGATCCGAGTATATAGATCTTTCAAGAGTTGATTATGAAAGATTGCAATTTGAAAAGAGTCAAAGTGAAGCTGCTCAACTCTCATATGAACGACTATTTTAAGTCTTAAGAGAGAAATAACAGATATTGCCAAACAAAGAAAAGCGACATGAAGGATCGTCAAAAAGTAAAGAATCGAACCTTCCAATAAAGAGAACATGAGTTATTCTATAATTAAGAAAGTAAAGAAAGAGTTTGGATGATTCAAAGACCACAGGAAACATACTGTTGAAGAAGACTATATTCTTCCTATGATGAATCAATAGCTAGCCGCAAAGAGAACTAAGCTGGCATCCAAAGGAAATACAACAAAAAAGAAAAGGGTATTCTACAGAAGGTGGTCAATGATAATAGAAATTGTCATAAAGAAGACTTATGAGATAAGAGAGAAAGTAATGATATATGGTCTCAATTAGAAATAGTCACTCGATAGAAGAATAACATTATTAACAAAGAGATGATTCTTCATATATTTGAAACCAAAGTAGAAGAAAGCAAGACAAGTATATTCACCATAGGGGCAATTTTAACCTTAAATAGGATGGCCCATACATAATATCGGAAGAATAATGTTAGAAACATAATATCATAAGTATATATAATATTGGATGATAGATCAAGATGCGCAAGGTGTAAGTATACCGGTCAAAGCCCGTTTCATAAATATATATATCATCCTTGGCTTTACGCAAAGTTTTGATTTAAAAGATTTATAGTATAATTCTTCTCAATCAAAAGGGGACAAATAAAAGCATACAAAGGTAAGAACTCTATATTTCTTTTTAACATTGTATTTCTCTTCGAATACTAATAAAATGCAGGCCTTCAAAGTATATCAAATACAAGAGAGTCAATATAAAGTGCCAATGATTATTGCCATATCACCAAATCGTAAAAAATCTCGCCAATGCGGCAATGATTATCGTCGAATCGCTAAAGCTATTATTATCATTATCTTGCGAGCACAAGGCCATTTAAATTTATCGAAATCAATAGTATTGTCAGGTGACAGAATAAGCTTATAAAGCTAAGGACGAGAATATTGACAATAATGACGATCTATCATGTATGACAATGAGAAAGACGCCGCTATGAAGTCGAACATGCATAAGGCTTGGTATTATGGGCGATGGCAATATGGCAAAACTATTCAGGCAACGGTGTTGCATGTGGCCTTAAAAAGCCCAGATAGAGTATCACGCGCACCCATGCAAGCAGTGACCTATGCCATTTGTACAGCTTCAGGCAACATCACGTGGGCTGCCAGAGAGCGCCCCCTCATGAATGGGTTTGACCTGGCAGGTGAAGGAAAAGTGAGTCTTCGAAGCAGGATGACTCTCCATATCCTTGGTTTGAGTTCAATAATAACTCATGGGGGCAAGTCTCTGAAGTAAGATGACAAGTCTCTAAAGTAAGAGACCCCTCATTGTGGACTGGTGGCATTGGATTTGGTACCCCACGGTAGCCTTGCGCCCCCTGTAAATACTAAAGAATTACTATGGCCTACCCTATGCGTAAATCCTATCGAGTTCACTGCCCAAGTAGCTTCATTGGGCCCTTCTGATGGATCGCAGTTTGTGAACTCCCCGGCTGCGATAAGCCCAATGAACTTTAGAGAGTTACAGCGGCCATTCGTGTAAGACCTATCTCCAACTACTTATGAGCTTAAACTGTGATTGCTCCAACTACTTACGAGCTTAAACTATGTGTTGCTCCAACTACTTACGAGCTTAAACTGTGTGTGAGAGTCCAGTTCAGTTAAGTTAAGTTAAGTCCAGTCATGTCAAGTCATGTCCAGTTAGATGTGTGCAGGAACAATATATTTCTTCCCTCGACAAGAGTCGTGGGATCTTTCTATCTTTTACCTTCTTAATGACGAAGAAATATTATCTCACAAAATCCTCAAAGGCGGCAAAGAATAAAATAACAATGAATTATCATTTTCTTCCGAGTAGCTTGATGACTCAAATATATATATTCTTTAAATCCCTTAAAGGAACACTGAGTGTTATCCATCTTTCAAGAATAGCAGCATGCTTTGCTTCGCAAATATTATCTTCCAAAGAAATCCTATATCTTGGTCTTTCTGATAAATTCTTACATGCGGCGGAAGAGTATGTACCTGGACAGGGCATAATCTATCTCTTCAAAGTAACATATACTTTGGTCTTGCTGATAATTTCTTACGAGCGGCAGAAGAATATGTATGGCATAGTCTACTGGGCACACCAACGCATCCAGCAATAAGAAGCATGAGCTGGATAGTTATAGCCGAGAATTATGAAGTGAGATCCAGTATTGATATTCAAAAGTTGCCTTTATATCAAAGTCCAGTTATATGAGTAATGGACCTGATGGAGACAAGGGATTTAGGTTTATATATAAAAAAAGAGATGGAATCATTGTCAATAACTTCTTCTATATCCTCCCAAAAACTAGTAAACGAAAAGCAGCGTTCTCTATTTTTCTGAATCAACAAAGATCCAAGGGAAATATCTCCTAACTAGCCTATGAAGAAATGCCAAGGAGTACAAACTAGAAAAGACACAGCGGTTGAACTTTTAGAGTTGGAAATGACATCTCTGAAAGCACGATATAATGAGCAAAGAATATGCAAAGCACGCTGACAAGCACAAAAAAGGGGAATGACCAATTCATCGTCATATTGCAAATATGACAAATCAATCTAAAAGCTTTCAGTTTATTTTGTAATTATCAATACTTCATGTAACACCCCAGATTTTTGCCAACCTGGAATTAGACGTCCTTAGGCAATGGGTCGATCCTAACACTTTATTAACTTGTTAGAACTGAATCCCACAATCTAAAATCACTCCTTAACCCATTTCCTTCACAAATCCCACCCTTCACTACCTTGTTCTTTCAATTTTTCAAAGCACTTTCGCCCTAGACACTATCTTAAACTAGCTAAGTAGTATAACTTGGATCACTTTAGATACAAACTGCAAAGGACTAAATACTACCTCAGACGGAAATCACTTGGGATTAAATCCTTTAGAATTTTGACAAAGTTAACTGAGTGCTAAACTAGATTAGCTACGAAATCCATTTGAATCGCTTTAAATACGATCTGCAAGACCCAAAACTTGTAAAATCATTGACGCTAGGTTACCCGAAATCTATGATCAATCTCATTACCCGTACCGCTTCTGGGAGCATCTCGAAACTCCGTATCGGATCTGGACCGCACGTCGGGAGTCCGAATAATACGGTTAAGGAATTAGGACCGCCTCGCTGGGCTTGACAACCATCTCGGAAATCAAATCCAGATAGTGTCCCACGGCTGTTCGCTTGAGTCCGGAGCGAGAGAATGTGAAAACACTTTTTCTTTCCAAAATAAATATCTTGAATAGTAATCTGAGACTCGTCGCTTATGATCGCTTTTAAGCAACCAGACCGTCGAATCCGACTAAATTACACCCTCGATCGGAAAAATTTCATAAACATTTACATGTACTTGGAATCTCCGATCGAGATCCACTGACCGTTGAACTGAAACTGGTCCGCCACGCGTGATCTGTAAATCTGACTGAAATGAAAACTTAATAGAACGTAGATCCAGTGTCGGTGAGCTTAAGTCCGACCTTTGGCTCAAGGAGGCCGCCGAAGTCCTTCGTTGAGTGAAAAAAGTTCCGCTTTGGTTATAACCTAGGTGAACCTTGTCTAGAAATCTATTTTGGTGAAGTTTTAGACTATATAAGGACCTTAAACCCTCTCCCATTTTAGCCATATGAATTTGTATTTGAGAGAGAGAAAAGAGAGAGAAAGTGTGGGAGATGTGGGAGGAACTCCCCGCTTTGCCTCCTCGCCGCTATTCGAGCTCCACCGCCCGATTCTTATCGCTTTCCTACGATTCCTGGCCAAGCGTTTCTAGGTAAGAAACCCTAACCCTAACTTGTTTTAGGGTTGTATAGGTTGTAGGTTATGAAATAGCTAACTTGTTTCGTTCTCTAGGTTGCCAAACTCCCGTATACGGAAGCTTAGCGAACCTATCGACTCTGTTACGATTCTATGACAAAAGGTGAGGACTTTAGGTGTATAGGTTACGGTTTTCAATGCTTTCAATGTCAGATAATGGTAGATTCATGATCTGCATGCAATTGCACATGTACAAAGTGCTTTCCGTTTTCTGTTTCGATTAAAATTGTAGAATTTGGAATTTCACATACTCTAGGTATTCGTATAAAATACCGTATAAGTATTTTTTATGGAAATGTGTTTGACATGTTTATTTGTCGTATGGATATATGACATATGGATAAAATACTTATTTGGCGAAAGGATTCGCCTAAATACATGTTTACTAATAAACACTATGTATGTAGAAATACGGTATTGTAAGAAGTACCGTATACATATATATTTTAGCGAGGTGTTTGTCATGATTAATTGTTGTATAAATATATTATGTGCGCATAAAATAATTGCTTGGCGAAAGGAATCGCCGTAATACAAGTTCCCTTGTAAATGCTATGTATGTCAAAATTGGGTATCCTAGAAAATACCCCATGCGTATAAATTTTGCTGATGTAATTATCATGATTATTTGCTGTATGAATATGATATATACGTATAAAATACTAGTTTGGTAAAGGGACAACCCTAGTGCACTTTCCTCTAACATACGTCATGTATGTTGAATTAGTGCATTCCAAGTGTTGGTGAAATTGCTTGTGAGTGTAAGTGCTTAAGTGTTAGTGCCTTAGGTAGGTGCTGAGATGGGGTTCTCAACTATCTTAGACTCATGTATGATACCCTCCATGTGGTTGTTTACTCTAACCACTCACTTATGAAATATATGTATTTGTATCCCTATTTGTATAGTGCTTTACAACATGCTTTTAAATATGCTTTGTAACTTGTTTATTAACATGCTTTATGACATGCTTTATAACATGATTGCTAGTGTTCTTGAATTACCATGTTATCATGCTGTACTTCACATGCTATGGTTAGGAATTGATTGTGTTTGGGGCTATGATTATAGTCCAGACAATCGGTACCAAAATTAGATTTGTGGTCTGATCCATTTGCCACGTGAGATGTGTTCGACGAACCCGAGTCGTACTGCGGTTGACGATAGTGGTTGGCCACACGAAGTGCTTATGCGCTTCATATCATTCAACTTGTTATACGCTCGAGCTAGCCGAGCTCGTCAAGCAACCCGATCTGTCTTATGTATGTTCACCATGTTTGGACGCTACCGCTTGAACCTAGGGTACCAAACTTACCAGTGAAATCCCGTTAACCATGGTACCTCGATCCGCTAAGACTCATGAGCCGGGCATGGTGGTATGGGACACCGTGGTCGAGCTGTCGGCCTACGCTGGGGCCATGTGCCTCCCCGTAGTGACCAGTGAGCAACCAGACTCGTGAGCCGATTATGGTGGTATGGGACACTATATTCGAGCTGTCGACACCTACGGCGAGAGCCGAGTACGGTGAGACCTGTATTCGTGCTGACGGTGACGAGTCCTCTCGTAGTGTCTTCGAGTATACTCTAAGGTCTATGATTGGCGACGAGCCCTTCACAAAGAATCTAGAGCATGAGTTGAGCCAGTACGGTGAGATCTGTATTCGAGCTGACGGCTAGCGATTGAGCCGAGTACGGTGAGACCTGTATTCGAGCTGACGGCCAAAGAATCGAGCCGCATACGGTGAGATCTGTATCCGTGCTGACGGGTGACGAGCCCTTTGTGATGCCTTCGCTACGCCTCTCAAACCATAATATCGTATGAGATTAACTAGGACTAACGACCCTAGAATGGATCATGTTTGGGAATGATACAAGGGAGGTACCTTAGTTTCCCAATACTGTTGTTTGAAATGAACTAATAATTACTTGGTAATCATGCTCATCATCGCACTGCATGTGCCTGGTAGATGTGGAGCACTGAGGGATGGACGCATTCGCGAACGTAAGATGATGTCACATGAGGGTGGTTTGGCAAGGGCATACATCATGTCATTTCATACTTGCATTAAATAAGAGTAGTTAAAATTGTTTGATTGTACTGCTTTATCATTACTGCTTGACTGAATTGATAACATGTTAACCTATGCTTTATTGTTCCACTGAGTTGATCACTCACTCCCACGATACGGACGGTGTTCCGAACACCCACCAGACTTTGTCTGATTGCAGATGGCGATGCTACTTCTAGGCGAGCCGACTTCTATGACGACGAGAATGCTTCCTCGTATATGTCTGTTTTTCGCGCGGCTTCGTGAGAGCCGTGCCTTGATTGTCGGGGCTACGGGATGTTGACTAGATCACACTACACAACTTGGTATAATTTAAAATCATACTTGTAATTATTCAACCTGGTAACTTTATCACACTCTGGAGACCCACCATAGTTTATATATTTTATCTATCTATCACAGTCTTCCGCTTGCAAATTTAACTGTCTCTAGAGTATGATATGTTGTTTTGGCTTAATCTCACTCATGTTCATTGCACTAATACCGATCACATTCAATCATCATTCATTTTGTTGCATAAGTGATGCGTTAGAACTCGGGAGTTGAGTTTATGCTCGACCCCCGATTTTTAGGGCGTTACACTTCATGAGACTAAATTGGAAGATTATTATATCTTGAGATACTAATTCAAATTAATTTGATAGAAAAGATTACCATTCGAAATCTTGGACTATGCAGACTGTGAATAAAGGAGACAATCGAAGAGATCGTTGCAGTAGGAGCAATATTAAAGAACAATTCCCTAGCAACAGAGTTCAAAGAAAGCGTCGTCGAAGTTGACCAAAGAAATCATTATAGTAGCAGCAGTATTGAAAGATAGTTCTTTGGCCAAGATACTCGAAGATGGAAGTCGCCATAACCTCCACAGTGGCAAGTTTCGATGAAAAGAAAGTTATGCAAATAAGGGAGTTGAAGTGGTGGAAAATACAATTGTAGCTCTGTTTGCGGAAAGACGTTTTATGAAGATGGAGTGCTTTCATTACCACATTATCCTCCCTCGATGCTTTTAACTGGAGACATTCAATCTTTCGTTCTTGCGCGATCATTCAGTCTTCCGTTTGAGCGCGATCATTCGATCTTTCGTTCGAGCGCGATCATTTAGTCTTTTGTTCGAGTGCGTTCATTCAGTCTTCCATTCGAGGGCAATCATTCAATCTTCCATTCAAGCATGATCATCCAATCATCCTTCAGTTGTAGTTCATTTGGTTCTTCAGTCAAGCGATTATTCTCCATCATACAACTACATTTCATGAAGAATCCTTCTCTGAAGGGAAGGGATTTTTGTGTAGAAGAAGGTCGATCCTCCATTTGATCTCATAAATCAATCAAAGAAGGATCGAGGGGGCATCTGTTAAGGCATAAAAAATATTTAAATCTCATGTCATGCTTATTACATCAGCAAGGGAATTCCATTTAGCATATCCTTCCTAGGGATGCGTGCCCATAAT
This sequence comes from Magnolia changhungtana, assembly GCA_030180095.1. Lineage (NCBI taxonomy): Eukaryota > Viridiplantae > Streptophyta > Magnoliopsida > Magnoliales > Magnoliaceae > Magnolia > Magnolia changhungtana. The sequence goes on along the minus strand of JASAUF010000091.1, from coordinate 3,274,426 downwards.
AAGCATAAAAGACTTATAAAGCATTGCTCCATGATAGAAGAGATTGTGTGCTCCACATTCTGACGTAGAAGTTTCGATGGATGTCATTTGATGAAGAAGAATGAATGTACGTCATTTGATGAAGAATAATGAATGGGCATCGTTTGGTATAGAGGGGAGCATGGGCGTCGTCTGGTATAGAGGAGAGCATGGGCGTTGTCCGGTATGGAGGAGTGCATGGGCGCCACTTTTAAAGGAGAGGGAGTGTGGTTCTTGTCTTAGAAAGGGATGTACACTGCAATTTAAGGGAGAGCTTGGTGAACACCATTATTTAAGGTAGGTGGTTGGATGTTGTGTGAAGGAAATAGTGGTGGTGATCACCACTATTTAAGGATAGGAGGAGCCTATAAATACCCCCTCCCACTCCTCATTTGGACGGATGGAAGACAGGAGGGCAGTTCGCCACTTTTTTTAGAGTTCAAAAAGGAGTTGTACGCTCCCACGTAACTCAAGGAGGCGAGTTGCGCCACTTTTGTGGAGGCCCACTTTTCGTGGAGTCTAAGAGGAGTTGCGTGCTCCCGCACAACTGATGGAAGGGTGTTGCACATACTTGTCTTAAAGGATATTCCCTGCACCACTTTGTGTGGGATTTTGTCTTGAAGCCAGGCTCTTATGTGCCACTTTTGGTGGAGCATGGTCCTGATGCAAGGCTTTTGCATGCACTTGTCTTGAGGAGAAGCCCTTGTGTGCCACTTCTTAGTGAGACATGTCTTGAAGCCTAGTTCTTACACCATTTTGCATGGGACAGTGTCTTAATGCATGGCTCTTATGCGACACTTCTCTCTCTCTTTTATCCTGAAAGAAGTTGAAATTGCGGTGAAGACCGCACTAGTTGAAGAAGGAATATGCCAATATGTCTTAGAGGGGGGTGAATAGGACTTTTAAAAGTTTTTATGATTTATTTTAAAATCCTATTAGACAAATCCTAACAACAGACATATATTAGGATTACTCAAATGTAACTTTACTGGCTTCCAAGCCTAGTAGAGGATCCAATCATAAACTATTCAAGAGGTAGCAATATATAACTTAGTTTATGATGGATATGACTGTGAATGTGTGTGAGGTGTGATCAGATATATAAATATGAATGCATTGACATAAATTACACACACAGAAGAAGAGCAATCACAAATACAGTCATTTTTATAGTGGTTCGACTACTTATCTACTCCACTCCCGGTAACAGCACTCAACCCTTAAGTATACCGGATTTCACTAAGGAGGTTTCACAGCAGTTCACCTCAAACCTAAGGTTTTAAATCAGGTTCACCTTCAACCTTTATAACCTACACTTAGGCTAACTGTTTATGCTCTCACGAGCAAAGGTCAACACAACGCACCCACTTTTAGGCACACTGGCCAAGGATCTTTCATAAGACCCTACCAGAGGTTTCTATATGGTTCACCTCAAACCCGAGGTTTCATATTGGTTGACCTCAAACCTAAGGTTTTGCTGGTTTACCTTCAATCAGATGTTTATGCTCTCCATATAGCAAGAGTCCACACAATGCACCCACCACGTACACTCCTGCCAGAGGCCTCCTTGAGGACTTCAAAGGGTGAGAACCACTTAAGACCCAATCCTAAAAAGGAATGATGACAAGTATCCTCTTAGACTCTAGATACTTACAAATAAGTTGATGAGTCTTGATAAGCATAATGTCAAAGATCTCCTCCTCCTTGTTGACAAAAAGTCTTCTGCTCCCTTGATCCGCAACACAAAAGGATCTACCGATACATGGTGATGGGTTGGGTCAAGGATATGCTGGAATCCTACTCTTGGAAGGTTTTCATATAAGGAAGATAGAGTAGTTCCAATCATTTAGTCATTTAAGGCATCCCATCTTAATGATTTGTCATTAAGGTAGTAATTGTTGGATCCTTGAATGCGGAAGTTCATTCCCCAATCCACTCTATTGAATATCAATGGTGAGGGTGGATTGGAGGATGAACTTCCTTGAAAAAAGGGCTTTGGGTATATGATCTAAGGTTAAACACTTAAAAGCTCTCTACTTTTTCTCCCAGCAACAATAGACAAGTCATCTATATATAGGCAAAAGGTTCCAATGGATATAAAATGGTCACATTTATGACTGAGTTCGATATCATCGAGCAGGTTCGATAACATCGAGTGTATACTCTCGATAGTATCAATGGTTAGCTCGATGACTCGAACTCAAAGTCATATGCTTTTGAAATCTTTTGCCAGCTGGTCGATGAATCGAAACAATTGTCGATGTCATCGGATTTCGAACTCCAATTCCATCGATGATAGGTTCGATCCATCGATACTTGAAAAACGAGAGAAACTTGATATGAAATATTTTAGGTTTTCATGAATGATCGGGGAACCATCGAAATCATCGGAATTTGAATGTCGATGATATTGATATTAGCGTCGAGGCATCAATAAATCCAACGGATTTTTCATTAAGCTTGTTGGACAATTTATGTCCTTGTTCGATGCAATCGACCTGGTACCGATGTCATCGATATTTGAATATTGATTCAATCGATGGCCCCCGATCATAGTTAAACCACCCTGAAATATTCTAGAAGAAATGCGCGCCCACGATCGATATTATCGATGGACTTCCGATCTTATCGATATTTGATTTTAGATCATATCAAAAATAACATCAATATATTAAAGGAATTTGAAATTTTCTTTAAAAGACAGGGGCACCGGAAACCTACCTATCTTTGATATCGAGTCGACTTCGACAGACTCGAGATTTGAATATTGATGATATCGATAGGTGTATCGATATATCGATAATTCGTCCAGATATGTTATGAGGTTACTGGACATATTTGGTCCTATTGTCGATGGGATCGATGGAGCATCGAGGGCTCAATAGCGTAGGTCGATCATATCGAGATGTATATCGATACAATCGACAGGGCAAGAAAACTTAGAGAACTTTTCTATTTTGAAAAACATTTTCTTACCCAAAAACCCTATGATGTTTTACCTTGTTTTTAAGGGTTTTATTCACCTGGTGTTTTAGGACATGGGATGTGAGGTTTTGATTCACCTGTGGCGAGCTTGCACACATCTGGTTGAGGCAAAAGCTTGAATTGATCTTCCTATCAGGCTCTGTAGATGACTTGACTCAACACTTACGCAACTTGACAAACTAGGGCACTTTCAATCTCCCCCTTTGTTAATTACGTGACAAAATCCCAAAACACCTAGAATACTCTAGACAAACACATCCTAAATTATGTGTACATGCCTTTTACACAATTTTACAATTTTTAGCCCATGTACACAACCAATAGCTGCTCCCCCTAACTGTAAACCCCCTTCGCTTGATGCAGCTGCTCCCCCTAAACACTTGCACAACAATTCAAGTAGATACATAATTTTCCATTTGAGGTGTTTGTAAATGTTCTCCCCCTTTTTTGTCAGTCATTGACAAAGATATAGCAGTTGATATTGACTGAAGAGTGAATTACTTGGGAGAACCAACCAAGCATAAGCAGATCAATTAATGTATAATAATTAACTCAGTCTAAGCAGACATCAATTGCAGAACCTATGGATGTATATTAGATAAAATAGAGCAGTTATATAGTAGTTAAAATATTCATTTAAGATATCACATGTAATCTATAGTAGTCATATGATAAACCGAGGGATTTTAAACATAATCATGGTAGTAAAAATAAGAATTATACTCAACCATTTTCACAATTATCCAAAATGTTTACTGCCCCAGACAACAGTAACTAAGCAGTATGTCCCAATATAGTCAAGCCATCCAACCATTTGAAAGATCCACCAGTTATCATCGTGTATTTCCAAGTTTCTTCAATTTGATCGATGTTGAATATCGGTATCATTGATTTGTTATTGACACTGTTCAGATATCATTGAGACTGTCATAACCTTTCATCCCAAAACTAACATGGTTAATACAAAGAGTTTAGACTTGTCGCTGTTACGTAACCATGAATGTCCCAGTGTCAAGATTTACCTGTGTGGCTCAAGTTCACTGAGATTTAGTGAATGCAGACCCCAATGGATTTTTGAAGGTCACTAAACCTATTTGTATTAAGAGGTTTGGTGAGGATGTCTGCGAGTTACTTTTCTGTGGAAACATAGTCCAATGTGATAATCTTGTCATCAACAAATTCTCGGATAAAATGATGACAGATGTCAATGTGTTTATTTTGAGAATGTTGAATAGGATTCTTTGAAATGTTGATTGTACTTGTGTTATCACAGAAAAGCCTCATCGTGGGTTGTTCAATCCCGTGGTCCAACAACATCTGCTTCATCCAAAGGAGTTGTGCACAAAGAACTCCCAAAGAATGAATGTATTCAAATTTCAGTAGGATAATGATATTGAATTTTGCTTCTTGCTCTGCCAAGAGACTAGACAATTTCCAACATAGAAACATTCTCCTCTTGTTGATTTTCGATCATCCAAATTTCCTGCCCAGTCCACATCAGAGTACCCAGCGATGATGGTAGATGTTTCAAATGGATACCACAGTCCGAAGGAGGTAGTTCCTGCTATGTATTTAATGATCCTCTTAACGGTCGTTAGCCTTAGGATCTCCCTGATATCGAGCACATACTCCAACACTAAAAGATATGTTAGGGTGACTATCTGTGAGATATAGAAGAATACCTATCATACTCCAGTAGAGATGTTAATCACCACTCTTACCATTTGTATCTTTGGAGAGTTTGAGTGTGGTGCTCATGGGAGTGTGATAAGAGCGACCAAATTCAAGACCAAACCTTTTCACCAAATCGTTCGCATACTTGGTTTGATAGATGAAGATTCCATTATATAGCTGCTTGACCTGTAATCCTACTAAGAAGTTTAGTTCACCGACCATACTCATTTCAAAGTCTGATTTCATGAGGTCGGCAAATTTGTATGCGATATCTTCACATGTTGAACCAAAGACAATATCATCCACATAAATTTGTGCAATAAGCAGTGAGTCTTTTGTTCTTTGGGTAAACAGAGTCTTACCAACACTCCCTCTGTAGAATTTATGGTCCAAAAGAAATTTTGTCAATTGTTCATACCAAGCACGTGGTGCTTGTTTGAGACCATAAAGGGCTTTGTTCAGACGATATACATAATGAGGGCCCTTAAGATTTGAAAATCCCTTTGGTTGTTCTACATAGACTTCTTCAGCGAGATCTCCATTAAGAAAAGCACTCTTAACATCCATTTGAAATAGTTTAAATTTTAATGCACATGCAATGGACAAAAGAATTCTGATAGACTCAAGGCGAGCTATAGGAGCAAATGTTTCATCAAAATAAATGCCTTCTATCTGTGAGCACCCTTGAGCTACAAGCCTTGCTTTGTTCTGGATCACATTTCCTGATTCATCATATTTAATCTTGAAGACCCATTTGGTTCAAAGGACATTTGTCTCGAGTGGTCTGGGAACCAATTGCCAAACCTCATTTCTTTGAAATTGTTGGAGTTCTTCTTGCATAGCATTTATCCAATGTTCATCTTAAAGAGCTTCCACAATATTCTTGGGTTCAATCTTTGAGGTAAAGCAAAAATGGCTATAGATATTTTCTATCTGTCGTCGAGTTCGTACACCATCATTAGGATCTCCAATAATTTGTTCTCGGGGGTGATTGTTTATGATGGGAATGTCAGATGATGGTTGAGGTTCACTGGGTGATGTAGTTTTGTTATCAGATTTTTCTATTATGCATGAGTTTACATCATCTTCTAATTCATTCGCAGGTGTATCTTCTTCATGAGGTTGATCATTGATTACCACATTTACTAACTCTTGAATAGTGAGGGTTCTTAGATTGTATACTCTATACGCACGATTATTCATAGCATACCCCAGAAAGATACCATCATCACTTTTAGACTCAAATTTCTTTAGGTGATCTCTGTCTCTCATAATGTAACATTTACTACCAAAGACTCGAAAATATTTCACGCTAGGCAGTTTCCCAAACTAAAGTTCGTATGGAGTTTTATTCAGACCTGCTCTAAGATATACTCTATTTATGATGTAGCAGGTAGTATTGATAGCCTCTGCCCAAAAACTTTTTGCCATATCTTTTCCATTTAGCATAATAGACCTCATTTCCTGCAATACTCGATTTTTTCTTTCCACGACTCCATTTTGCTTAGGGGTTTTTGGGGCTGAGAATTCATGGCGAATTCCTTTCTCATTGCAATATCTTTCGAATATTTCATTTTCAAATTCTCCACCATGATCACTTCTGATGCAATTGATGTCTTACCCCTTTTCATTTTGGAGTCGCTTTGCCAGGATCATAAATTCCTCAAAAGCATCCGATTTTTCTCGAAGAAATGCGACCCAAGTAAATCTGGTGTAGTCATCTACCACCACCAAAAAGTATTTTTTCTTTCCATGACTTTCCACTTTAGTTGGTCCAACTAGATCTATATGTAGTAGATCCAAAGGTTTTGTTGTTGCTATGGTGGTTGTCTTTTTGTGTCTAACTTTTATCTATTTTCCTTTTAGACATTCTCCACAGACAACTTTTTCTTCTTTTCTAATCTTGGGAAGTCCCTTAACCAAATTTTTTGAACTAAGCTTCGCTAAATTTCAGTAGTGAACATGTCCTAACCTTTGGTGCCATAGTTTGGATTCAATTTTTAGAGCCATATTACACTTTGTGGATAGCACACTCTTGCTTGTACTTTCAATGACATAATAGTTATCACTAGTGCGTAAACCTTTTATGAGAGATTTTCCTGTATGATCTAAGATTCTACACACATCCTTTGAGAAAGTGACAAGATGTTCTTTATCACAGATTTGGGAAATGCTAAGGAGATTATGTTTCAAACCTTCTACATAGAGGACATGTTTGATCTTCAAAAGGCCTGGTACAGCTATTGTTCCTTATCCAATAATTTTAGCTGAGCTACCATCTCCAAATGTGACTGATCCTCCATAAAAATTTGACTACTCACAGAAGTGAGTTTGATCACCAGTCATGTGTCTGGAGCATCCACTATCAAGATACCACTTTGAACTGTTACTGACTTTCAGAGCAGTATGAATTACAAGGTAATTATTCTGGTTTGTCACCCCTTTTTGGACATTTTTGAACATGATTCCAACTTCAGTCAAGATTACTCTCTAGGCGGTGAAGCCCTTAAAGAGAGACCTGCTTTGATACCAGTTGAAATTGCAGTGAAGACCACACTAGTTGAAGAAGGAATATGCCAATATGTCATAGAGTGGGGTGAATAAGACTTTTAAAAGTTTTTATGATTTATTTAAAAATCCTATTACATTAATCCTAACAACAGACATATATTAGGATTACTCAAATGTAACTCTACTGGCTTCCGAGCCTGGTAGAGGATCCAATCACAAACTATTCAAGAGGTAGCAATATATAACTTACTTTATGATGAATATGACTGTGAATGTGTGTGAGGTGTGATCAGATATATAAATATGAATGCATTGACATAAATCACACACACAGAAGAAGAGAAATCATAAACACAGTCATTTTTATAGTGGTTTGACTACTTGTCTACTCCACTCCCGGTAACCGCACTCAACCCTTGAGTGTACCGGATTTCACTAAGGAGGTTTCACTGCGGTTCACCTCAAACCTAAGGTTTTAAATCAGGTTCACCTTCAACCTTTACAACCTACACTGAGGCTGACTGTTTATGCTCTAACGATCAAGGGTCAACACAACGTACCCACTTTTAGGCACACTGGCCAGGGATCTTCCATAAGACCCTACTGGAGGTTTCTACATGGTTCACCTCAAACTCGAGGTTTCACAGCGGTTGACCTCAAACCTAAGGTTTTGCTGGTTCACCTTCAACCAGATGTTTGTGCTCTCCACAGAGCAAGGGTGCACACAACGCACTCACCACGTACAGTCCCGCCGAAGGCCTCCTTGAGGACTTCAAAGGGTGAGAACCACTTAAGACTTAATCCTAAAAAGGAATGATGACAAGTGTCCTCTTGGACTCTAGATACTTACAAATAAGTTGATGAGTCCCGATAAGCACAATGCTGAAGATCTCCTCCTCCTTATTGACGAAGAGTCTTCTGCTCCCTTAATCCGTAACACAAAAGGATGTACTGATATATGGTGACGGGTTGGGTTAAGGATATGATGAAATCCTACTCTCTAAAAGTTTTCCTATAAGGAAGATAGAGTAGTTCCAATCATCTAGGCATTTAAGGCATCCTAGCTTGATGATTTGCCATTAAAGTAGTAGCTGGAGGATCCTTGAATGTGAAAGTTCATTCTCCAATCCACTCTATTGAATATCAATGGTGAGGGTGGATTAGAGGATGAACTTCCTTGAGAGAAAGGGCTTTAGGTATATGATCTAAGGTTAAACACTCAAAAGCTCTCTCTACTTTCTCTCCTAGCAACAATAGACAAGTCCTCTATATATAGGCAAAAGGTTCTAACAGATATAAAATGGTCACATTTATGGCTGAGTTCAATATCATTGAGTAAGTTTGATAGCATCGAGCGTATACTGTCAATAGTATCGATGGTATACTCGATGACTCGAACTCAAAGTCATACGCTTTGAAACCTTTTGCCAGTTACTCGATGAATCGAAACAGTTGTTGATGTCATCGGATTTCGAACTCCGATTCCATTGATGATAGGATCGATCCATCGACACTTGAAAAATGAGAGAAACTTGACATGAAATATTTCAAGTTTTCATGAATGATCGGGGAACCATCGAGATTATCGGAATTTGAATGTCGATGATATCGATATCAGCGTCGAGGCATCGATAAATCCAGTGTATTTTCATTAAGCTTGCTGGACAATTTATGTCCTTGTTCGATGCATTCGACCTGGTACCGATGTCATCGACATTTGAATATTGATTCAATTGAAGGCCCCCGATCATAGTTAAACCACCTTGAACTATGCTAGAAGAAATCACACCCACGACCGATATCATCGATGGACTTCCGATCTTATCGATATTTGATTTCAGATCATATCGGAAGGAGCATCAATATATCGAAGGAATTTGAAATTTTCTTTAAAAAACAGGGGCGCCGGAAACCTGCCTATTGATGATATCGAGTCAACTTCGATAGACTTAAGATTTGAATATCGATGATATCGATAGGTGTATCGATACATCGATAATTCGTCCAGATATGCTACGAGGTTGCTGGACATATTTGGTCCTTTTGTCGATGGAATTGATGGAGCATCGAGGACTGGACAGCACAGGTCGGTCATATCGAGATGTATATCGATACAATTGATAGGGCAAGAAAACTTAGAGAATTTTTCTATTTTGAAAAACGTTTTCTTACCCAAAAACCCTATGATGTTCTACCTTGTTTTTAAGGGTTTTATTCACTTGGTGTTTTGGGACATGGGATGTGAGGCTTTGATTTACCTGTGGCGAGCTTGCACACATCCGGTTGAGGCAGACTCTTGAATTGATCTTCCTATCAGGCTCTGTAAATGAACTGGCTCAACACTTAGGCAACTTGACAAACCAGGGCACTTTCAGAAGTCCCATACGCCACTTCTCTCTCTCCTTTGTCCTAAAGGAAGTCTTATGCGCCACTTCTCTCTCTCTTTTGTCCTGAAGGAAGTCTCATGTGCCACTTCATGTGGAATGTTGTCCTGAAGCAAGACTTTTGTTTTGTAATATGCCTTATACCCTCCACATTCCCTGTCTAAGCCTGTGCACTTCCATCTTCGAAAAAATGACTGCCACACCTGTTGGATATCCATTTAGAGAAGACAGTGAGAGTGAGAAGCAAGAAGGAGAAGTGAGAGAAGATAGAAGTTGGAGAGCTTCAAGGAGCTCACAGGAGCAAGAAAGAAAAGTGAAGTATGGTAGAAGATCTGAACAACCTAAGTCTGAGAAATCTCCACCATTTCCTCAATTGTGTACCTGCAGAACTCATCTGCCTTTTCGACGAACATCAGAAGAATCGAAATGCTGCCAAAATTGTCGTTGTGACTATCTATTATCATTCATTGCGATGATTCATTGTACTCTGTTTTAGGATCAAAGGAATACGAGGATGTAAAAGAACTCATACTGAATAAAATACTCTGTGATATCTGTTCTCTTATGCTTTCTTTGTTATCATTGAATGAATTCCCCCAAATTAAATGCTTTTCATTTCTGGTCGAAACAGTAACCATTCATGAGAGTAAAATTAACTATATTTATTATTCCATTAAATTAAAAGAAATCAACAATTTATCAAACGCCCTCTCACTGGGAGCTTATTGCATTATCAAAGTTTACAGCGAAAACAAATAAAACAAAATCATAAACTATTTTCTTATTCATTCAGCATAATCTTCCAATGGGAGATGATCCTATGGATCTTCGATCTGTACGTCACCTGCATCATTTGTACAATTGGAGAGGGTCAATACCCTACTCATAGTGATGGTTATCCTTTAAGATTAGCAATAATTCAAGAGATTCATAAAAGTACTGAAAGGGTTCTGCTATGTCTCATACTCCACTACTATAATAGGTATCAGCATGTGTAACCAATATATATATATATATATATATATATATATATATATATATATATATATATATATATGAATGCATGCCTAGCAAAGTGTATATGGCTCATCATATATAGTGACCTTCACAATGTGGAATATAATTTATAGGAAACCCGACTCACCCTGCATCCCATAATTATGGAGATTCACCGGCATGTCCGACACTACCGTGAATTTACGTGAACACCTCGAGGCAGTACAACAAATGAGTTAGATGAATTATATGACACAATTTGTTCATGGAGTGACTATTTACGGCATCCAATCCTGGAAATAATGTAACACGCATTCTGAATTACTTAAATCGATTTTTGCACCACTATCCAAACCTGTAAAATTACATGTTGACTAAGAGGGTCACTACCTAAAGCACATTAGTTCACGATAAATATTTAAATCACTAGTTGTGATACCTCTAAGACATCACTTGCACAGAAGAGGAAATATATTGAATTATGGGAGTTCTGAAATTCCAAGACACATGTCCAAGCCTTAAAGGGAGGTAGCACTAGGCTAATATGAGAAAGAAGGAGAATAGCAATAAGCTAACTTAATAAAAGAGGAGAATAGCAATGGCTAACTCAACAAAAGAGGAGATTATCAATGACTAACTTAACAAAAGAGGAGGGTAGCATGGCTAACTCAATATGAGGAGAGTAGCAAGGGTTTACTCAACATAATTGGTAAAGGAGAGGGCAATGTTTGTATCCACCGCCCCATATAAATAAAGATCACACATAATTGAAATTATACTTTAACCATAATTCCCGAAGGATAAATAATTGATGGTGAAAAATTAAACAATTGCAGGGAGGATTCACAGTAACATGGTGTTGAGTGTCAAATATTGCATATTTTCTCCCATTTATATCTTGGTTTTATGAACATGATACTTCTTAATGGTATATGTTATACATGTTTGTATTGTAAGGTGAATATGAGAGATTTGATTAAAAAGAATGCTAAAAGCATTGATTTAATGCTCAAGAATCACCAACCCAAAGGTTTGATCTTATAAGATCAAAAATGAAGAATTCACATGCCAAAGATCCAAGAATACCAAGTGAGGAATGAAGAAAATCAAAGATTTAAAGTGAATTTGCGTGATTCTCGACTGGTCTAAGCCCACCTTCAACCAGTCTAAGCTCTGCCTCGACTAGTCGAAGAAACTTCGGCTCGAACTCCAGCAACATGAACTTTTAAATTTGCGTGATCCTCGACTTGTCGAAGATTTCCTTTAATTCGTCTAAGACTACGCAGATTTTGTGTGGACTGCATAAATTTGAGTCGGAGTTTGACAACTGTAAATAGGAGTACCTAGTATGTTCCTAGGCATCTTCTAGGGTTTAAGGAGTGGAATAAAAGTGTGGAGAGCCGCCGTTAAGAGTCTTTCTTCTTCTTCCTTAGTTGTTTCTATGCTTTTCTTAAGAGATTTTAGTTCAATCATGTCAATGGTTGGCTAAACCTCTTACCTAGGGATAAAAGGTTAAGCTTGTAGCATGTTTGAGATGTTTGTTTTGCTTTGATTCATGTTTTTATTCAGCCTTATGGATTCTAATTCTTTATTAAGGAATATTTTAGTTTTTAATAGTATATTTTAACAAATTACAATAGATCTACTATTGCTTCGAATATCTTATTTTCCTGATTTGAGATTGTGAAATTAGTAAGTCTCGTTGTTCACCATCGCCCCTTGGGCATGGTTGGATGATGGAATCCTTCCTAATCTTTACAATTCTCATACGATTGGTTGTGGGATTGGTATATCCTGTTGTTTGTCATTGTCTCATGGGCATAGTTGGGCGATGGAATCACTTCCAATCCTCACAACTCTTATCTATCAAGACTAAGTTCATGAGAAGTTCAAGATCTGACTGTCACTTCTTTCTCTAACTAGATAAGATAGGACTCTGATTCCAGCTGGATCACTTGAATCATGCAAGGTGGCCTCCCAATACCTATAAGTGGATCCTTGACACCCTAGTTCCCACCTTTAAATTTATATATTTTAATTATAAATTCACAATTACTCTTTCAAACAATTATTCAAATTTAGATTTATATCTTCTTCTAGTTCTAGTTACTTTTAGAAACGTACAAGATTAGTCCCTATGGATTCGACCTTAGTCTCACTGAGATTATTACTACATTGCAACCCTACACTTGGGGTTTTGAACAAGTTTTTAGCGACATTGTCGGGGATTAACGGTTGTGTTTTTCTGAATTTAATTAGTTTTAAAACTAGGTTAAGAATAGGATTAACTTTTTATTTTATTTTTTGGCTAGGAATTTTTTTACTTCATTTTTAGAAACTGATGTTGTTTTTTGTTTTGTAGGATTCTAATATATCAACTCTTATTCAGTAATTCTATTCCAACCTTCTCTCTTAACTTTTCTAGATCTCTTTTTTGTTTCAGTTCATCTAGTTTTCCTTCTAGATTTCATTTTTGTTCTAGGTTAGATTTTTCTTATTTTTTGAAAATTTCTAATCTAGGGTTTTTAGAACTTTCTAATTTTAGAATTTTGTTTTTAGGATTTTTCTTTATTTATTTAGGAACTAACATCGTTTGCAGATCTTGTAAAATCTTCAATTATAGTCTTCTCTTCTGGTAACTTCTTCCCTCTACTTACTGTCCATATTCTTGTAAATTTTTTTTTTATAGAATTATATTCAGAATTAGGGTTTCACCATGTATATACAAGAATGGTAACATTAGTATGCAAGAATGGTAACGTTAGTATGCAAGAATGGTAACGTTAGTTCTAAAAAATACAAGATGTTGTGAAGGGCTATCAGATGATTATGTTAGAAAATAACCTATGTCTTAAAAATTTTCTAATAACATAATTGAGAATTGAATGGAATATAATGCTCCACCAATTAAGAAGTCTATACACGATCATATGCGGAAGAACAATTACACTTCACCGATTAAGAGAACGGGACGTGATTATTAGGGTGAGAACAATTATCACCCATCGGACAAAAAGAAAATAATGCGAGATTATATTTTGGGTGATAATGTGTATCAACAACCATCAAACTCTCCCACCTATGACCCGTATGATTATGATCAGTGGAAATGTCAGTATTGGGAAGATGAACTAGCAACACATCATTGTGACGATTCTCTTAGATCCTCTACCTTTAAAATCCAACCAGAAACGATTCAAGAGGATTCACTTCAGAGTTACACAGACTATCTTGCAGGCATTAGAAAAATATTGGAAACCCTTGAATCATGCTTCGATAAGATAGTGGAGACTAGTTTATCCCTACCTCAACCCAATCCAGAAATACAATGCGAGGAAAGGGATCCTAACTCGCTTGTGGAGAACACAGGAATTGGGAATGAGGAGCTGGATTCTATTAATGAGCATATGGTCTAATTTTCCGAAGAGTCGATCTCGATGATTGTCCAAAGGAATGATCAAGAGAAAGTGATATTTTTCAAATATAATGATACTGACACTCTCTATCCACATGACACACTTAATTTCAATGAGGAAGAGGCTAGTTTATTTGAGCCTCAACTCAACTTAGAAAAATAGTGTGAGGAAAGTAGTTTCATCTTATCTGTGAATTGCACTGAATTAGAAAATGATGAGGATTTGGATGACAGTCATGAGTTTATAGCCCAAATTCTCCTGGAATCGATCTCAAGTTTGGTCCAGGTCAATGATCAAGAGGTACAAGAAGTTGTCGACTATAATGATCTACTCCACCTATTGACATATCCGATTTAAATGTGGAGGATAAGCCCCTTTCAACCAACCCTTCCAACTCGTGTGGGGCATGTTTAGACCACTCCCCTGATTTAAATTATAATATGGTTAGGGAAATGGACGAGTTGCTCGATAGGACTTTGGAATTTGAAACCACCCAATGGAGGTCACCATCTGAGTTATCAACCCTTGATGATACAATGCCTTTACTGAGTAGTACCAATGAATAGAGTCTTCACATCAATTCATCGCCTGCTGATCCTCAATCTACCTATGCAGGGCAAGGGAAGATACATCCCATGATGATTTATTCTCACCAAGGTGAAGAGAAAGAGAACATGCTTCCATCCACTTTCGAAGACAATGAAATCCATAGGCAAATCATCACAGACTTTAATATGGAGAACAAGGCCCTCTCAGCTAACTCTCTCAACTCTTTGAATGAATGTGTGGCACACTTTGTAGATTCAAATGATCCCATGATATAAGATCCGGTGAATGTCTTGCAAGACAATACTTTGGTAGTTGACCGAGGGAATCAATTTTTTGAAACCTTTCCTTCTACATATCCTGAATGTTTACCATTAAAGGAGGAGGAGATGACAATAGAACCGAAGTTTAAAACTTCGAAATGTGTTGAGACTACGCCACCTACCAAGAATTTTTTTGAATTTCGTTTACTTGTAGTCTCTGATTCACCATGTTATGCTAACATTGAAACTTTTTTGTCACAAGTGAATCATATATACTTTAGACACCTCAGGGGATTAAAAAGAAACTTTGTGCTGAAGTCCATAAATTTCTCTAGACATTCATGCTTTAAGGCATCCAAGCCTATTACAAAATGGGCTTTTAGATGATCTTATTGAGAAACCTATTGAGAAAGTTATCAAGATATTGTCCAGAGGAGGAATCTTGCTACATGATTGAGTAGATTTCCCTTGCTTTCTTAGTATAGGATTATAATTTATTGCTTTCATATGATTAGGATAGTTTTCTTTTGGTTTGTCTAGTCTTTGTGCTAACCATTTTACATATTGAGATCCTTGGAATAACGTAGATTCTACTTCTTCAGGTCCCTTTCATCACTTCTCCTTTCTTTTCGTTGTCTAATACGCATTGCATGCTTATATCTTTTACATTGAGGATAATATAGATTTTAGGTTGGTGGCGTGGATTAGATAAACTAATCAGCGTTCTCTTAGTTTTGATAAAAAAATTGTGGAAATTTTTCTTTTTTTTTTTCAAGATAAAGCCAGTTTGGAAATCGATAATTTGTCTATTTAAGAATGCTTTGAGTATGATGATAAGATAGGAAGCGAATTTTGAATTGTTGGAGTTTGATCAGCTAAGTAACATATTACTTATGGTTCTTACACTCAATTGATTAAGAGAAAGTTTGAATATCATGTTAATCTAAATCACAAGACACGTTCATTTTGCCTTCTGTGAATAGTACTAGATTTTTTTATTGTTAGTATGATGATCATTAAAAGATTTTCGAGTCCGAAGAATTTTATCCACCTTAAAAGAAGAAAAGGACCAGTTAAAAAATAGGAGATCGACAAAAAGGTCATGTATGGTGAAAAGACTGAAAAGATGAAAAAACTGAATGAATACAAATGACCGTCGATATAAAATAAAAAACTGGAAAAATAAGGAAAGGGGGATAAGTTCGCAATCAGTACTTGAATTTTTAACCAATCTTAAACTGATGAGCATGACTAACATTATGAAAAGATAGTATTTTTATGGCAAGTAAGTTGATTTGCACTGAGTATATTGGAAAACTTGGTATATGAACTTATGTTATGAGTTAAATGATAAAGAACCTACTTAATTTATTGCTTATGTGATTCGGCTCTACGTTTTCACAATCTCACTTTTCTCGCCTTCATCTTACTCATTCATACTTGATTGCATAAAAGATTATTTTTTGAAAGAGGTTTTGAACATTGAGGATTAAAGATTATTTCACGCATGTTTTGCTCGGGACTAGCAAAATGTTGGTTGGGGAGTGTGTTGAGTGTCAAATATTGCATATTTCCCCCATTTATATCTTGGTTTTATGAATATGATACTGCTTAATGGTATATTTTATACATGTTTGTATTACAAGGTGAATCTGAGAGCTTGGATTGAAAAGAATGCTAAAAGCATGGATTTAATGCTCAAGAATCACCAAGCCAAAGTTTGGATCTTAGAAGACCAAAAGTGAAGAATTCACATGTCAAAGATCCAATAAAACTAAGTGAATTTGTGTGATTCTCGACTAGTCTAAGCCCACCTTCAACCAGTTTAAGCTTTGCCTCGACTAGTTGAAGAAACTTTGGCTCGAATTCCAGCAACATGAACTTTTAAATTCATGAGATCTTCGACTCATTGAAGATTGCCTTCGACTTGTCTAAGGTTACGCAGATTTTATGTGGACCGCGTAAATTTGAGGCAATTTTTGGATTTTTTAAACTCGGTGCGAAAGTTGGAGTTTCACAATTATAAATAGGAGTCCCTAGGTTGTTTTTAGGCATCTTCTAGGGTTTAAGGAGTGGAACAAAAGTATAGAGAACTGCCGCTAAGAGTTTTTCTTCTTCTTCCTTAGTTGTTTTTATGCTTTTCTTAAGAGATTTTAGTTTAATCATGTCTATGGTTCGCTAAACCTCTTAGATAGGGCTAAGAGGTGAGCCTTCTAGCGTGATTGGGATTTTTGCTTTGTTTTGATTCATATTTTTATTGAACCTTATGGATTTTAGTTATTTGTTAAGGAGTATTTTTAGTTTTTAATGGTTTGTTGTGACAAATTATAATAGATCTGCAATTGTTTTGAATATCTTCCTTTCCTAATTTGAGATTATGAAATTAGTAAGTCCCATTGTTCACCATGTCCCTTGGGCATGGTTGGGTGATGGAATCCTTCCTAATCTTCACAATTCTCCTATGATTGGTTGTGGGATTGGTATATCTAGTTATTTGCCATTGTCTCCTGGGCATGGTTGGGTGATGAAATCACTTCCAATTCTTATAACTCTCATCTGTCAAGACTAGGCTCGTGAGAAATTCAGAGATTTGGCTGTCTCTTCTTTCTCTAACTGGATAAGATAGGACTCTAATTCCAGTTGGATTGCTTGAATCATGCAAGGTAGCTTCCCAATAGTTACAAGTAGATCCTTGGCACCCTAATTCCCACCTTTAAATTCACAACTTTCAATTACAAATTCACAATTACTCTTTCAAATAATTATTCGGATTTAGATTTACATCTTCTTCTAGTTCTAGTTCTATTTACTTTCAGAAATGTATAAGATTAGTCCATGTGGATTCGACCTCGGTCTCACCGAGATTATTACTACATCGAGACCCTACACTTGTGGTTGTGAACACTTGGAAGTATGTAAAAGTGCAAGATAAATCATATCAACTCAAATTAATGTAAGCTTTAAAGGAATTCCTCACGCTTTATAGTTTAATTGCTTCTCGCCTGCAATTAGGTGCTCTTCAATTTCAACTTATCCTCTAGGTGGAACTCGGCCTGATCCTGCAGTTGTGTCAACGTCTTGGTGAATCGTGGCTGTAGTAACTATGCTCGTTGGCAAGGTTGCTGCCTCTCGTTATCTTTTCCCTTCTTCTTTCCCTCTATGTTTCTTCTTTCTCCTTTTTTCTCCCTTTTCTTTCTCCTCCTTTTGAAAGTGCCCTGGTTTGTAAAATTACGTGAGTGTTGAGTCAAATTATCTACAAAGCCTGATAGGAAGATCAATTCAAGCATCTGCCTCAACAGGATGTGTGCAAGCTCACCACAGGTAAATCTCCCATGACCCTAAACACCAGGTGAAGAAAACCCTTAAAAACAAGTTAGAAATCATAGGGTTTTAAGGTGAGAAAACTTTTTTCAAAATAGGAAAATCTCTAAGTTTTTCTTGCCTTATTGATTTTATCGAAACACCCTCGATTTGATCGACCTGCACTATCGAGTCCTCGATGCTTCATCAATACCATCGAAAAGATGACCAAGTATGTCCAGCAACTTCATAACATATCTGAACAAATTATCGATGTATCGATACACGTATCGATATCATCGATACTCAAATCTTGAGCCCATCAAAAGTGGCTCGATAAGATCAACAGGCAGTTTTCCGGCACCCCTATTTTTTAGAGAAAATTTTGAATTTCTTCGATATATCGATGTGCCTTCCGATATGATCTGAATCAAATATCGATAAGATCGGAAGTTCATTGATGACATCGATCGTAGGTGCACATATCTTACAACAAATATTTTAGGTTATTCTTAACTATGATCGGGGGCCCTTCGATAAAATCGATATTCAAATATAAATGAGATTGGCATCAGGTCGATTGCATCAAACAAGGATATAAACTGTCCAGCAAGCTTAAAGAAAAAGCCGCTGGATTTATTGATGTCTCGACTCTGATGTCGATATCATCGACATTCAAATTCCGATGATCTCGATGGTTTCCCGATCAATCATAAAAACCTGAAATATTTCAAAGTCAAGTCTCTCTCATTTTTCAAGTGTCGATAGATCGAACCTGTCATCGATAGAATCGGAGTTTGAAATCCAATGACAACGACAATAGTTTTGATTCATCGACCAGTTGGCAAAGAGTTTCAAAAGCGTATGACATTGAGTTCGAGTTATTGAGTAGACCATCGATGCTATCGAGAGTATACTCTTGATGATATCGCCCCTGCTCGATGATATCGAACTCTGTCATAAATGTGACCATTTTATATCCGTTGGAACTTTTTGCCTATTTATAGAGGACTTGTCTTTTGTTGCTGTGAGAGAAAGAAGAGAGTACTTTTGTGTGATTCAACTTATATCTTATATCCAAAGCCCTTTCTCTCAAGGGAGTTCATCCTCCAATCCACCCTCACCATTGATATTCAATAGAGTGGATTAGGGAATGAACTTCCGCATTCAAGGATCCTCCAGCTACTAGCTTAATTATAAATCATTAAGCTGGGATGCCTTGAATGCATAAGGGTAGACCTACTCTATCTTCCTTATAGGAAAATCTTTAGAGAGTTGTATTCTATCTTCACCTTGACCCAACCCGAAGCCTAGTATTGGTACATCATTTTGTGTTACGGATCAAGTGAGCAGAAGACTATTCGTCACCAAGGAGGAGGATATCTTCGGTGTTGTGCTAAATGGGACTCATTAACTTATTTGTAAGTATCTAGAGTCCAAAAGGACACTTGTGATCATTCCTTTGTAGGATTGGGTCTTAAGTAGTTCTCACCCTATGAAGTCCTCGAGGAGGCCTCCGACGGGAGTGTATGTAGTGGGTGCGTTGTGTAGACCTTTGCTCTGTGGAGAGCATAAACATCTGGTTAGGAGTGAACCAGTAAAACTCTAGGTTTGAGGTAAACCATGTAAAACCTTGGGTTTGAGGTGAACCGTGTAAAACCTCGGGTTTGAGGTGAACCGTGTGAAACCTCAGGTTTGAGGTGAACCGTGTAGAAACCTCCAGTAGGGTCTTATGGAAGATCCTCGGCCAGTGTGCCTAAAAGTGGGTGCGTTGTGTTGACCCTTGCTCATAAGAGCATAAACTATCAGCCTCAATGTATGTTGTAAAGGTTGAAATTGAACCTGATTCAAAACCCTAGGTTTGAGGTGAACTACTGTGAAACCTCCTTAGTGAAATCTGGTACACTCAAATGTTGAGTGCGGTTACCGGGAGTGGAGTAGACTTATCATCGAACCACTATAAAAATGATTGTGTTTGAGATTGTTATTCTTCTGATTGTGTGATTTACTTTAATACTTTCATGTCTGAATATCTGATCACACCTCACACACCTACACAGTCATATCCATCATAAACTAGGTTGCATATTTTTTATTTTTTAAAATAGTTTGTGATTGGATCCTCTACTTAGCTTGGAAGTCAGTAGAGGTATTTTTTAGTAATCCTAATGTGTGTCTATTGTTAGGATTAGTGTAATAGGATTTGAAATAAACCATAAAAACTTTTAAAAATCCTATTCACTCTCCTCTAGGACATATTGGCATATTCCAACTTCAACTAAAGCGGTCTTCACCGCAATTTCAATTGGTATCAAAGCGGGTCACTCTTTAAGGGCTTCACCATTTAGAGAGTGGTCTTGACTGAAGTTGGAAATATGGCCAAAGGAGAGGGCTCCTCAGTCACTAGACCTCCAGTATTTGATGGCTTAAATTATGCATACTAGAAGGCTAGGATGCACTACTTTCTGAGATCTTTGAACCATGATGTTTGGGATATAGTTGAAAGTGGATATGTGTCACCTACTGAACAAATTGTACTTGACAGGGGCACAACAATCACAAAACCCAAACCCAAAGAAAAGTGGACAACATTCGACAAAGAAAGACAAACATCTGAAGCTAAGGCTATGAATGTCATCTACTGTGCCATGTCCCATGATATATTCAATTCGATAAGTATGTGTGGGATATCCAAGGAAGCATAGGATCTATTGGAAACAACCTATGAAGGCACAAGCACTGTGAAGAGGTCCAAACTACAACTTCTGACCTCATAGTTTAAAGGTCTCAGAATGGAAGAGCATGAGATGTTTATGGATTTTTTCACCAAGTTAAACATTATTTACAACTCCATGGGTGGATTGGGAGAGAAAGTCCCAGTACAAAAAATTTGTAGGAAAATTCTAAGATCCCTACCGGAATGATTTAATCCCAAGGTGACAACAATCGAGGAGTGTAGGAACATAGATGAAATGAAAGTAGAAGAAACGGTAGGTTGCCTACAAAATTTTGAACTACACTTTAAACAATCCCAAAAATCTAAAAACACTATTTTAAAAGCCTCAAAGAAAATGATTCATGAGGACAGTAGAAGTGAAAAGGAAGATGAAGATGAAGAAGTGGCTTTGCTAGCCCATAGATTCAGAAGATTCTTTCAAAAGAATCGTGGTCGGCCTTTCTGAGAAAGAAAGGTGAACAACAAAACTTCTACAGGCAAATTTGGTAAAAGAACCAAAGAACCACAATGCTATCCCTGTCAGGAGTATGGACACTTATCAACTGAATGCCCAAACAGGAAAACTAAGGGCAAGGCAATGGCTGCCACATGGGATGATACTGAGGAGTCAAATTTAGAATCCAGTGACTCATAGAGTGATGGAGATCAAAAATCTTTAAAAATTCTCATGGTCTCCACTACTCAAACCATTCCCACATAATCTGAAAACGAGAGAGAACAGCAAGCCACTGAATCATCCTCATCTGACAATGGAAAAGAAGAAGAAGAAATCGAGAAGGATAAACTACAAGATGCTTATAATCAACTTTATATTCATAGCATCAATATCCTTAAGAGACTAGGAATAGCAGAGAACAAAAGTAAGTTGTTGTAGAAAGGTTTGGATAAATCAATGGAAATCAACACACAATTAATAAATGACCTGCAGCAATACCATACGGATAATGATAGACTTAAACGAATTAATACTTCTCTTAAAAATGAGTCTGATAAACTGAATAAACAGGTTGAACTGCTAGAAAATACAAATAGACTTCTTTGTAATGAAAATCATACACTCCTGTTTGATATAGAAGAATCCAAGAAAATGGCCAAGTTAAACTACACGTTTTCCCAGAGTGGAGAAAAGCTAGAAAAACTGTTAAGAATGGGAAGACCTGGAAAGGATAAAAGTGGCCTAGGATTTGAAAACTTTAAGCCAAAGGCTGAAAATGCAGCACCAAGAACTGAAAAATCTACTGCTTCTGGGAGTAAAACCAGAACAACTCCAGTATGTCTTTTGTGTGGTTATTCAGGTCATGATAAGGATGAATGCATAACACCTAGGACGACTAAATTTAACTCTAGTCAGAATTATGTTAACGAATTATAAACCAGAGAAATACAGAACTTCAAAAGTCCTCTTAAGGATATGGATAGAAGCATTGCCCTTGCACCATCACTCAAATCGGTCAACAAAATGAAATGGATAAGGAAAAATTAGTTCAGATCATGCATTAGAATCTGAACCTGTGTGAAAATGAGATTTTTTTTGTTGAGCTTAAAATGATATATCTGAGGTTCCTTACTTCAATCTTTTGTATAAACATTCAAATGTTTATAATTTTGTTGTGTACAATATGTACATAGTTTTTGTTGAGTATATTGTTGATAGAAATAAGAAAAGTATACTTGGAGAGTCATTTGAATGCTGAAAATTGGAAATCTTCATTTTCGATATGACCGTCGATATGACATTCTCGATCTATCGATAAAAGGTCGATATCATCGACACCTCTTTAGAATATGATTAGTCCGGGGGGGGGGGGGGGCTACGGATAAAAGTCTATGAAACGAAAAAAAAAAAGGGGGTTTATTTTCTCAAGGGTTTCACTGTCACCTTCACTGCTCGATCCTCTCGACCAAATCAGTTGGAGCCACATCGGAGTACTCAAATTGTTCCACAAATCCAGTAATACCCCTTTAACACATCAAGAGTCCACCTTCTTTTGGGTATTTGTCGTTTTTACCAAGTTTTTTTGTCGCCTTTCTCAAATCGTTTAACACTCTATCTATCAGATGGGAAAGGACAAAGGGGTAGCATGCGGCCCTAAGGAATCTTCAATAGCTACCCGATAAAAGGTACTCGCCTTGAAAGGCAGAACGAGGGCCCCAAAAAGTGGGATCCCCACATGGTAAAGAATAAGACAGACTCTACGTGGTGGGTCCCAGACAGAATTTTTAGCACCTCCCTAACCGGTACCACCTCCTCCGGTTAGTTAACGCCCAACAAAATACACCGGTAGAAAATTGATCCATGCAAGAAAAGTTTATAGGAGTTGCTTAGTACCTTACAATTTGGAACCTTTATTGGCTGCAATCGGTTGGTTGCCTGTCCTAGATTTCGGGGGGTCATGCCAACTTGAACTAACACGCAACTTCTTGTCCGTGTGTCACTCTCCCGTATCTAATCGTCTCTCATTCGTGGTCGATCTGGATGGCGATGAGGTGGTAATCACCCCTGCTACAATAGCTAACACTCTCAATCTGCAGATGGCACCAGAAGGCCTTCCAAAAATGGATCTCGGCCTTCCTGATGTTCGATCCATGGTAACCAAGTATCTATGTAATGGTCGAGACATCCCATGGCATCAAGGGAATGCATTCAAAGCTAAATTCATGGAGCCTCGATTTCGGATTCTGCGTGGTATGTTCACCACAAATGTATATCCAAGAAGCACCAACAGATCCGATATCACTGGACTCATGGTCATGATAGTTTATTCTATTGCAAACGGGACAAGGATGTGCCTTCTAACTTAGCTCGTCAGTCAGTTGGTAAATGTTATTCATACCTCTAGGGATCTTCATCTCCCATATCCTTGGATCATCAGCAGGATATGCAATACCATCGGTTTCCCATCTACCACTGACCCAGTACTCCCACTTCAAGTCTTCAATCTAAAGAACATGTACAAAATGGACTTTAGGTTTCACGAGTATACTGAAGATGAAGAAGAAGGCGTCCAAGAAGAGGGAACAGAAGTTAGTGCGTCTCATGCTGAGGAAACAGAGATGCCAGGAGATGAATCCTCCAGACCCGATCCGGCCCCATCAGCGTTAACAGCTGGACATGCCAAAAGATATAAGTTAGACTGAATCGGGACACTCCAGAGAGATATCGAGTTGTCCACAAAGTGCAGCAGTTTATACAACAGATGGTAGATTTGATGACGTGTCGACGGGATGACACAACACCATCACACTCTGCTCCATAGTACTGATCCCTGAATGTTGTCACTCACACACACCGCCCAACTCAGCGTATGAACATTAATATCTTTTTAAACGTTCTACGCTCTTGTGAGTGCGTGGGTAAGCTCTCTAACCTGCATGTTTTTATTTTTCTTGCCCCGATATGGGATTGATACTGGTATTCACTTATGAGTGCACTTACATGGGCTTGTTTTTTTTTTTTTTTTTTGGGGGGGGGGGGGGGGTGAAGTTACTACCAATATTAGGCGACTTTATTTTGGATAGGTGGATATTTTGATTTCCTTTTGGATATGGCTGAGTATAATTCTTATCTTTACTACCATGATTATGTTTTATGTTCCCCTGGTTTATTTAGTTTCTAATATGGAATACACGAGATATCTCTAATGAATATTCTATTTGTTGTGCATTCATAAATTCTAAAATTAATGTTTGCTTAAAGTGAGTTAACTGTTATACATCAATTGTTCTGATCGGTTCTCCCAAGTAATTCACTCTTTAGTCAATATCACTTTATCTATCTTTGTCAATGACTGATAAAGGGGGAGAACATTGCAAACATCTCGAATGGAAAATTGTATATCTATTAGTTATTGTTGCGGGTGTTAGGGGGAGCAGCTGCAACGAGCAAGGGGGAGTTAGAATTTACAAGACGGGGGGAGCATCTATTGGGTGTGCACAAGGGCTAGAAATTATAAAACCGTGTAAAAACATGTACACACAATTTAGGGTGTGTTTGTCAAGATTGTTCTAGTGTGTTTTAGGATTTTGTCACATAATTGACAAAGGGGGAGATTGAAAGTGCCCTGGTTTGTCAAATTACATGAGTGTTTAGTCAGATTGTTTACAGAGCCTGATAGGAAGATCGATTCAAGTGTCTACCTCAACCGGATATGTGCAAGCTCACCACAGGTAAATCTAAAACCTCACATCCCATGACCCTAAACACCAGGTGAAGAAAACCCTTAAAAACAAGTTAGAAATCATAGGGTTTAAGGTGAGAGAACTTTTTCCAAAACAGGAAAATCTCTAAGTTTTTCTTGCCTTGTCGATTTTATCGAAACACCCTCGATATGATCAACCTGCGCTGTTGAGTCCTCGATGCTTCATCAATACCATCGAAAAGAGGACCAAATATGTCCAGCAACGTCACAACATATTTGAACGAATTATTGATGTATCGATACACATATCGATTTCATCAATACTCAAATCTCGAGTCCATTGAAAGTGGCTCGATAAGATGGACGGGCAATTTTCTGACGCCCCTGTTTTTAAGAGAAAATTTTGAATTTCTTCGATATATCGATGCGCCTTCCGATATGATCTGAAATCAAATATCGATAAGATCGGAAGTTCATCGATGGCATCGATCATGGGTGCGCATATCTTACAGCAGATATTTCAGGTTGTTTTTAACTATGATCGAGGACCCTTTGATAAAATCGATATTCACATATCGATGATATTGGCACCAGGTCGATTGCATCGAATAACGTCATAAACTGTCCAGCAAGCTTAAAGAAAAGCCGCTGGATTTATTGATGCCTCAGCTCTGATCTCGATATCATTGACATTTAAATTCTGATGATCTCGATGGTTCCCTAATCATTCATAAAAACCTGAAATATTTCAAGTCAAGTCTCTCTCATTTTTTAAGTGTCGATGGATCGAACCTGTCATCAATAGAATCGGAGTTCGAAATCCGATGACATCAACAATAGTTTTGATTCATCGACCAGTTGGCAAAGAGTTTTAAAAGTGTATGACATTGTGTTTGAGTCATCGAGTAGACCATCGATTCTATCGAGAGTATACGCTCGATGATATCGACCCCGCTCGATGATATCGAACGCTGTCATAAATGTGACCGTTTTATGTCCGTTGGAACTTTTTGCCTATTTATAGAGGACTTGTCTTTTGTTACTGTGAGAGAAAGAAGAGAGTGCTTTTGTGTGTTTCAACTTATATCTTATATCCAAAGCCCTTTCTCTCAAGGGAGTTCATCCTCCAATCCACCCTTACCATTGATATTCAATAGAGTGAATTGGGGAATGAACTTCTGCATTCAAGGATCCTCCAGCTACTAACTTAATTGTAAATCATTAAGTTGGGATGCCTTGAATGCATAAGAGTGGACCTACTCTATCTTCCTTATAGGAAAATCTTTAAAGAGTAGGATTCCATCTTCACCTTGACCCAACCCAAAGCCTAGTATTAGTACATCATTCTGTGTTGCGGATTAAGGGAGCAGAAGACTCTTTGTCACCAAGGAGGAGGAGATCTTCGGCGTTGTGCTAAACAGGACTCATTAACTTATTTATAAGTATCTAGAGTCCAAGAGGACACTTGTGATCGTTCCTTTGTAGGATTGAGTCTTAAGTGGTTCTCACCCTTTGAAGTCCTCGAGGAGGCCTCTGGTGGGAGTGTACGTGGTGGGTGCATTGTGTGAACCCTTGCTCTATAGAGAGCATAAACATCTGGTTATGAGTGAACTAATAAAACTCTGGGTTTGAGGTAAACTATGTAAAACCTTGGGTTTGAGGTGAACCATGTATAACCTTGGGTTTGAGGTGAACCGTGTAAAACCTTTGGTTTGAGGTGAACCGTGTGAAACCTCGGGTTTGAGGTGAACCGTGTAGTAACCTCCAGTAGGGTCTTATGGAAGATCCTTAGCCAGTGTGCCTAAAAGTGGGTGCATTGTGTTGACCCTTGCTCGTGAGAGCAAAAACAGTCAGCCTCAGTGTAGATTGTAAAGGTTGAAGGTGAACCTAAGTTAAAACCTTAGGTTTGAGGTGAACCGCTATTAAACCTCCTTAATGAAATCCGGTACACTCAAGGGTTGAGTGCGGTTACCGGGAGTGGAGTAGACTTATCGTCGAACCACTATAAAAATGACTGTGTTTGAGATTGTTATTCTTCTGATTGTGTGATTTACTTTAATACTTTCATATCTGAATATCTGATCACACCTCACACACCTACACAGTCATATCCATCATAAACTAGGTTGCATATTGTTTACTTCTTAGTGATCCGGTCGTTTGGAAGTGGTGTTTTGCGAATGACCTTTCCATGCCATGTAGCTATCTTGGGTGAGGATTTAGCATTACCGCAGTTTTTCCATTCTCTTTCCTTTCTTTCGGACGTTATGGAGGGAGTCAGAACTCCATCTTCTTTGGTTTGGATGGCTCAGATCAGAGCCTAGTAATCGTCCCAAGTTTTCCTACGCATGAGGAAACACATCCGGTTTCTTCGCTGGCGTTGTTTGCAGCAGGAAATATCAGTTTCAGTTCCTTACTTTAGCCAGTGGGGTCCATTTCTGCTAGTTCTTGGGAGGATCTGCTCCGTTTGTTTAATTAGCAGGGGTATTCCAGATCATTGCCCAAATTATGCAGCCGATCTGAGTTTTGTTGGCCCCCATGGCTGATCGTGGTATGGTTCTCGCCTGGCCCTTCATTGGGTTTTGGTCAGCAGTGAGGACTACTCATAATGGGCGGTTCAGATCAACTACATGATCCAAAGTGGTGGGCCATGGATCGTCGTTATGAAGACTGTCTGTTTGAATTGGGTCTACGGCGAGAAAGGAGGGAGCGGTTTCCTCTTTGGTTTGGTTTGGGTCAACCTCGGTTTGACTAGAGTTGGGTGTGGTATGACGCGAGTGCACCCCTACTAGTGCACTTCGTAGGTTATCAAGTGGGGTCCATAAGGTTGTACTGGAAGACTCTTTACTCTTACCCGGGTGGTAGACTCCATGGTAGACTCTTACCCGGGTGGTAGACTCCATGGTAGACTCCATGGTAGACTCTTACCCGGGTGGTAGACTCCATGGTAGGTTATCAAGTGGGGTCCTTACTCTTACCCGGGTGGTAGACTCCATGGAGTTTCAACACCGGGTCAAGGGTTCTGGTGGTGAAATCCCACAGATCTAAAAAAAAAAAGGTTGTACTAGAAGATCTAAATCGTCCATTCACTCCAACAGCCCCCTAAAGGGACGTTAGTTAGAAATGGGACAGATTCATAGCTTAAGTGGGCTACAATGTTCACTTGATGCATCAAATTGATGTCTTCCTATGATCCCACGATCAGACTCTTTCCATAACTAATCATTTGAACATCTAATGGTTCCTAATCCAGTTTAGGGATGTTTTGATAGTTCCATCTATAAGCTAATGTGTAGATCATTCATATCCCTTAATTTTGGCTGATTAGACCGATACATAAAGGAGGAGATGTTTCGTTAAACCAAAGTCTATGTTTGTAGTAGATTAAGTCCTTTTATATATATATATATATATATATATATATATATATATATATATATATATATATATATATATATATATACACACACACTCTAGCATTGACAATTACAGGGTGTTACACGGTAGATCCTTGAACGAACACAGGTTACCCTTGAAGGAAGGGTACAGGCTGTATAAACAACCGCCAAGGTGGATGATGGCCTAGGTCACTATCAAGATTAAGGAAGAGATCGAGTGACTCATAAATGATGGTTTCATTCGACTGATTTTAATATAGAAGAATTTTTTCATAAAAGAATTCTAGATCTACTACAACATCCATCTCCTTCGCATAAAAAGCGTTGCTTCTTTCCCATAATTCGTCCATCAAACCAAAGCGGTAAGATTGCAATGTTCAAAGCATTGTTCCATTGAATTGATGTGACTAAGTACAACATAAATTGTTGTACCAAGCTAGTTCATATTTACCGCTCATATCGAATGAGTCCTTCACAGTTGTATCTTGCTGTTCCAAATAACATGCATTCATATCACGAAGATAGTGCAATCTTTCATAACGATCTCCTTTGAAAGTTAACCATTTCAATTTCCTGAGTAGTCATGCATATTTGTCAATCATTCAACTAGACTGAAGGATGAAGATCAAGTGAGCAAGAAGCATTAATAACAAATATCCTAACATTGGATGGCAAAAAGGAGAAAGAAAAATCTTTCAGGCTATCATCGAAGATCTCCTTGAGAAAGGATTCAACGTCGACAATGAGAGAAGGTAATTAAATAGCCATTGTGAAAAATTAAATTCAAAAGGATAACCGAAGTAAGGAACTCAATTCTATTTAAATAGTAGGGTCTAAAATCCCACTTTCCGCAAGAGGCATGGTGAGAGGGAGTTGCACGTTTCATTTTTTTTAAAAAAAAAAAAAAAAAAAAAAAAAAAACAAACTTTGGTAATTAAGGCATAACATTCAAGAACGATCCACGTTTCGTTAAAAATCAAGGAAACACTTAGAAAATAATTACAAGCAGTTACTCAAAGGAGTCATAAAAGACTCATCGACTATTCATTCACATAAGAAGATGTCACATTTAGAAATCAAAAGATAAAATTCTACAAGAATGCCATATCCATTTCCACTCGTCTTCTAGCAGTCCACAATGTTGCTTCCCTTTTTGCTGTCGATCAAGACAATTGGTCGACGTCTTCAGCTTGAGAATGCACTATAGCAGCCAACTTGGAAATCTCATCTATGGCCTTGAGGCGTTCTGTGCATTTTTCTGCCAGATTTTGTCTCAGTGTAATCAGCTCAGCATCCAAAATCATGATCTTGACTTTTCAGTTCTCAATTTCCATCTCAGAAGCCTTCACCACATCCTTCTTGTCTATAAGTGCTTGGGCGACCTCTTACACACTAGCCTTCTTGAGATCGGCCGCTCGTTTTTCAACTTCGATACGAGCAACGACTGCGTCAACTTCACAATACATATTAAGTATTCCTTGAATCTCTAAGAGAGGTGGTATTGTAGCCGCTAAAGTTGGATCTGATTGAGACAGGATGTAGGCCAAACAAACAAATCGGCCGATCTCGTCGATTAATTTGGCGTCAAAGGATTCAGATAACCCTTTTCAGAGGAGGTTGTGTAACTATACCTGTAAACTTTGCAGATTATCAAGATGAAGGCGAGATTTTTTTTGTAGACATCTCTCTGACAAGAACTTTCTCAAATGAAGAAAGAATGTCATCGACGGGATGAAGATCGGCAAAAGCAGATGCATCATCCCTAGGAATAATAGTCGAGGAAGATGGCAAAGAACTTGCATCAACCATTTTTATCTTAGTCGGTGCTATAGGGATCTTGACAGAAATAACTTCAATCGGCTGCCCAACATCGACTAATTGTTGTTTCGTAGTCTCAGTCAAGACTTGTTCAATCACCTCATATGAATTTTTTATGATTGTTTCTTCATCATTCACGATTCTCTCAGTTTCGACCAACCCTTCTGGCATTATTGCTACATTTGCTATTTCATATTCGACTGGAGTTGGAATCTCCTCGATCATAGTGGGTAATGGAGGAACTGAGGGAGTTGGAACTAGCCTAAAAGGTTGAGTAGGAGATATCATGAGTTGTCATTAGGTAGTTGGTGCAGGTGGAGAAGGGGTCTTTCGCACATGCTCTGAGTCAGCAAGAGCATTGTTAACTCCAGGCGGGCTTCTGGAAGGAATGCCTTTTGTTCCAGTCATAGTCTCTGAATCAAGAGACACCACCTCTCTAGTCGCCGAGGTAGGAGCCTTCAAGATTACTGGAGTGATCATTGCTCGGGCCACTGTGTCGGTGGTGCTAAAAATGGCCGCAGAACTACAGTCAACTACTGGTATCAGCGGCATATCCTGTCTTTGGACCGCCATCGTCTTGGGCAATTCCTGAGTCACTAAAAGGATCAAGACGGTATGATTGAAGGTATAGGTAAGGGAATTAGTTTAAGAACATATATAAGTAGTCTTCACCTAAATTAGACCGAACTGCTTGGAAAACGGTTTGATTCCCAATACTTTAGAGATTTTTTATCACAGTCACTAATGGTCAAACGAAATTAGGGAATGATGATGGTTTAGGCGATAAGGGGTGAGATACTTTTCATTGAATGGGAGGTTAGGAGCGATCAACCTTTCTTTATCCCACCACCATTTAAGCCATCACTTATTGAAATGAGCTTATTTGTGGCATTTTATGCCTTCATCAATCTCGTGTGAATAATCATTTGACACCAAGACCAGGCCAATATTGGGTTTTTAAATATTTTTCAAAAGTTGACAAAGCCTCTTCTAAAGAAGTACTTGACTTGATCGTAATATCGGTCGATCTCTTGGCTTCGATTGAGATATGGAAGGTTTTGTGCGTTGAAAAGAAACAGTAAGTGGTTTTAGAGGAGGACAGAGTATACCTCTCAAATCTAAAATTTTCTTTGCAGCCATCTGTTATAGCTGAGCGGTCGCAAGGATATTAAGATGTTCCTTGGTAATTCACGGGACGTATGGGAAAGGAGTTTTAGCTGTTATAGTGGAAGAAGTAGCGACTGATCTTGTCTTTACCCTCACCGTTCTTATTGTTGTGGTGAATGGTGGCGCAGGGGCACTTCTTTTTCTGCTCTCTATTAAACCCAATTGAGAGCAAAACTAGGATGAAAGCTCTGTGGTACTTCAATCGCCCAAAAACTTTAACATACTGTCAATCCTACCATGTTACAAAACTGTTCATGGCTTCAGGAGACTTTAGATAGGTTGGAATCTGCAAGGCGACTGACTCCTTACAATAAGAGTTGTTAAGGGAGGTATATAGCCTTTTATTGGTCATTATCACAAGATAGTAAGGAGGTAGGAGGTTAGTTGTATGTTTTATGGGTGAGAGGACAAGGGATGTACTGCATCAAACCCAATTGGCAAGCAAAGAGGGAAGGATGATATTATTCGACCACTGCTTTCACATTTTTTCCTTTCTTAATTATGCTGCCATAAGCTAAGTCATGGCTAATGACATAGCAGGTCCAAGCTTGATGCAATCGACCAGCTAATTGGTCATTTTTAGGACAAAATCACCTTGTGAGTGATTTAAGCCCGTAAGCCTTTTCTTCCGTAAAGGGTGTGAAGGATTGGTTGTCAGAGGATTTGTCAAGAGAGAAGAACCATATGAGGTATTCATTGACCGTATTATTCTCCAAAGAATTATGGAGAATTAAGACACCATTGGAAGAAAATGATCGGCCAGTATGCTGCTTCCCCCCCCCCCCCCGCTTATAATCCTTTATGATTGACTTCATAAAGACCTCTATACAGATGGCTGAGAATGAATGGTGCTAAGGCTATGCGTTGTAGTTTGATAAGAAATTCGACCAAGGGAATGTATTTGGTCGTGACTTACTGGGTGTTGACACATAACAAATGATGGCAGATCCGGAAGAGAAGGAAGGAGAGGTGTTCATCTTCTTCTACCGGTCCTTCGAAATTGCGATAGTCATTCATGAAAGTAGTATAGCTTTTGGCGGTCCTACTGGGAAAGTTTTTGCATTGTCATGTCTCAGCCTTTGCATGGTATGTCATTCCAAAGGGCAAAAGCTCAGTCAGATGACATATGTCCTTTATGGTAATGCACATCAAACTGCAACCAAACATGAAGGTGTTGGTAGAAGTACTCTAGAATGACAATAGAGTAAGAAGAAGAGATGCGTTCGGTGCATATTCTTGGGGGGGATAGTTTGATGTGTTCGTATATGACAAGCCTTTCCCATAAATTTCCATATTAGGTCGATACTCGCGCAAACCTATCTTCTTATCCTTGAAGTGGTTCTGACCACAATCTTGGCTTCTGTAATGCATTTCTGCATCAGGGATGACTTCAGATCTGATAAGAATATTATCTCCCAGGTAGATTAGAAAAATGGATCCAAAGGTTGCAATTCATCAGTCAAAATTTCAAGAGAAAATATAGGCTGATACAAAAGGCTTCTTCGCCCAAAGGAGATTTGAAGATTCTCCTCAGTGCATTTGTTGGTGAACAGATCTATCATGACCATTATGTCTTTTTTATCGAATGAAGGTTCAGACGATGAAGAAACCATTGAAGAGAAACGAGAGAAGTAGAGATTTTGGAAAGTGAGAAATATAGAGATTGGTAGCAGTTTGGAAACATAGTGAGATTACATTTAAAGTGGCGTATATATAGATGCGAACGAATGAAAGGATGCATTTATTACATAATTCGTAATCAGTACAGAGGGATGGTTATAAAGGACATGTGTAGGCCGGAATTCCTTCTAACACCACGATTCGACACGACCAATGGTAAAGCAATCGGCCGAAGGTGGTTTGTATTGGGCATCACGTGCGAACGTTTGAAGGAAACATTAATGAAAACTCAAACATCGATGTCACTTTCTCCGAAAGGACATCGACGAGGGGGGTAATGTTTGTAACATATTTGGTCAAGTTTTGTTTTCAACCAATCAGAGTTGATTACGCATGATATATATGGAATGCATGCAATGGTTGCAGGATCTTCTACGGATATGTACTGTTGCATCTCGAGAAATGGCGACACAACGTATCAATCGCATTAAAGTAGCCAAGATGTATGCAATCGGATTCAGATGACCAAGTACAGATGATTAATGCTCAAATTTGCATAACTATCGAATAGGTGGTTGAAGAATGATTCAAAGAAGCGGAACATGGGAAGTGTTTATAAGCAGAGTAATGGAGAAACAATTAACAGAACCATCAGAACATGGGAAGAATCCAGGATGCTGGATCAGAACTATAAATAGCAAGGCAAATCAAGCAGAAAAACCTTTCTTACCAAACCAATCAAACCAAATATATCTTTCAATTACTCTTGTCAATTTACATTCCTTAGTGTGATCATTTACCTTTTCTGTCAAGCAAATTAATTTTCTAGCGTAATAATTTATCTTCATCACTCGTTGTTTACATTCCTTAGAGTAATTTGTTCACAACTCCAAATATAGGGTCACGATGTAGTAATAATCTCGGTAAGACCGAGGTTGAATCCACAGGGACTAAACCTTGTACGTATTCTGAAAGTAACTAGAAGAAGATGTATTCTAAATCTGGAGAATTTAAGAGAATAATTGTAAAATATTTAACTAAAACTTTATAAAATTCCAAGGTGGGAAACTAGGGTTTCCAAGGATCCACTTGTAGAGATCAGGGAGATCTATGCTTGATTCACGAATACAATT
This sequence comes from Magnolia changhungtana, assembly GCA_030180095.1. NCBI lineage: Eukaryota > Viridiplantae > Streptophyta > Magnoliopsida > Magnoliales > Magnoliaceae > Magnolia > Magnolia changhungtana. Next base: position 3,240,321 of record JASAUF010000091.1, on the reverse strand, counting down.
GGAATCAGAGTCCCATCTTCATCCAATTGGAAGATATTTTATTAAAAATCAAATTTGAACTTCCTGTGATCCGGTTCTTAATGACTGATAGGTATGAGAACTAGAAGTGATTCCATCACAAAACCATGCCTATGAGACAAAGCAAACAATGGAATTTACCAATCCACAACCAATATGAGAGAAACGTTAGGAAGGATTCCATCATCCAACCATGTCCATGAGATGATGGTGAACAACAGGTTCCCAAGTTCACAATCCCTATAATAAAAAGAACATACTCAAAGCTATGGAAGTTCTATTATAATTTAAGTCACATCAAACCATTAAAAACTAAAAGTATTTCTTATAATTAAATTAAAATCAAGGTTAGGTTCAACCCAAACATGAATTAAAGCCATAAAACACATCCCATCACGATACAAGCTTCACCTCTTAGCCTTAGCTATGAGGTTTAGTCAATCATAGACATGATTAACCTGGAATCTCTTAGGAAAATCATAAAAACAACTAGAAACAGGAAGAAAACTCTTAGCTGACCGGTCCACACATTCTTCTCTCTCTCTCTCTCTCTCTCTTTCCACATATTCTCTCTCTCTCTCTCTCTCTTTCCACATATTCGCACGTCCACGACTGCCCCCTCTACACATCCATTCTCTCATCCTCTCTCTCTCTCTCTCTCTCTCTCTCTCTCTCTCTCTCTCTTTATAGTTGTTGGGAGGTTAGGTCGGCTTGAGTGGAGAATCGACTCCACTTTCGCACCTCTCTCCTTACACAGTGAAAGTACGGAAATGAGTCGCGCTTGGAGTGATTTTTGGAGAATGAATCATCCACTCCATCCATTCTGACTCCATAGGAAGGGTCGTGACCCCCTTCTCCAGCGTTTGGACGATCCGGATCATTGATCGAACCGTGATCAAGATCACATAACTTCCCACAGTGGGTCAGATGGCATCCGCACGCTGCCTTGTGTAATGCATGCAGATATCAGAAGTTCCGTAACCAGTGGGGCCCATGATCAATGTCCTCTAGAAAATCCATTCCGTCCATTGGACTCGCGGTGAGATTTCAGTGCGGGAGGGACAGTTTTCAATTGCTGTTGATGCGGCCCATGGGATTTTTCTTCCTGCTGTCCATCCTGTGTTTGAACATGATCTTCTTGTATGCACGTGCATGGCAGTATTTGGATGCCATGGTTTTGGTTGCCTCCATCGTCCGGTTCTGATGGACAGTTTGTATCGGGCTTCCGGGTCCATCTTGATGGCCCATCACCACGTCCAGCGGATGTGGCTCTTTCATTTCACAAAGGGAATGAAAATGGAAGTCAGGTCAGCGTGCGCTGACAAACTTCCTATTTTGGGTGCGACGTAGGAGCATGTGCAAGTTGCGCATGCACTTCCCAAGTAGGGCCCACCGAGATGTATTTGGGAAATCCACACTCTTTTCATCTATCTTAAGGGCTTGAGACCAAAATTAAGGCATATCCAGAGATCAAGTGGGCCCTAAATCAGCGATTTATGGTTGATCTATCCATTGGACCACTTCCACAGATATCGAAGGGCTGCAAAAACGGTTACTTTATGATACTCAGGCCAGATATAAGGTTTCGTGCCAAATGAATGGTGGGAACCATATGATCTTTCATTCAGGATGATTTTCAGGCTTCTTTATATTCAATCACTTGGCTTTCTCAAATCTTTGGCGCGTGAATTCTTCAATCTTGGTCTCTTGAGATCTGTCTCTTACCCTAGTGAATTTTTAGCATCAAATCGATGCTTTTAACACCATTTTTAGTCCAAGCTCCTAAATTCACCTTACAACACAAACATGATTAAAATAGAGTATTAAAGCATTATCATGTACATAAAACCAAGTAATATTTGGGGTCTAATATGCAATATTTTACCCTCAACACAATCCCTAACTAGCATTTTGCTAGTCCTGAGCAAAGTATGTAAAAAATATTTTGAGAACCACAGGACAATTTGTATAAACTCAAGTGATTTTTGAAAAACAATCCATATAATAGAATTCCAAGATGCATCAATGTTGGGCATTACCTTCTCCTAAACTCAGGCGTATGGTAAACTTCATGGTCAAGTTTAAAGTATTAATCCATCAATTAGAACAATTCTAAACATTGAGTTCCATGGGTGCAGTGCAACCTCTACTTATCATAATTAAGGGTCCAATTCTCAATTTACATGAAAATATTGACGATTGAAAAGAGCATTTAAGATAACTAAAACCACCAAAACTTACCTTACAATTCAGCGTTTTTTCTTCTGGCTTTTAATTTTCCATCGATGGCTTCACGCTATGTTAACCTTTTTAAAGATCTTTAATAGGTAGCCATTTTTTATGACAACTATTTTTTAGCAGGGTATTCTCTCTCTTTTTATTTTTGAACATGATGGACAAATTCCCTAGGTTGGTTCCTTTCATGCTTAGTGATTACCAAGTTAACAATTCAATATCGAATTGACACCTTAATGTGTATGCTAGATGTGACATGTGAAATCATGACTCAATCAATGTTTAAAACTTCTAATCATGGATTTATAATCAAGCTTAACTGTGAAATCTAACAGGTAATTGATTCCAAGAGTCACAAGTTACCAACATTAAATATCTAATACTTCTCAATCAAGAATATCCTTCAAAATTACTCGAATTTACAAAAAAAAAAAAAATCACAAATTTTTTGCTCAAGACTGAGAAAACACTGATTAGGTAACCTAATCTCCCATCCCCAACCTAAAATTTACATTGTCCTCAATGTAAAAGAAACAACCAAGATTTGCAAAAGAGACAACGTAATTGAAAGAAGAGTGATGGAGAGAGAGTACCTGATGAAGAAATTTTACGGCTTTTTCTAAGGATTTCGGCGTGAAGGTGGGTTAGCATAAGAGTTTATCAACGAAAAATAAACTATCCTAAAATTGCAGAAAACAACCTACCATAAACAGTATAAATCCGACTATCCTAGAATGGCATAAAGTAAACTATCCTAGAACGGAAAATAGAAAATAGAAATCTTAACTATACCTCCATTAAACTAGGAGATCAATCCTAATAAACAGGATCATTCAGAGGTATGGACATATCCTATGAATCAAATTGTTCCACAAATTGATTTAATCGATGTCCATTTACTTTAAACTCATTGCCATTGGTTGGATTCCTAATCTCGATAGCCCCATGAGGATAAACATTGGCAACAGTAAAAAGGCCGGTCTAACGAGATCAAAGTTTACCCAAAAAAAGATGTTACCGAGAGTTATACAAGAGAACTTTCTGACCTACTGTGAATGATTTCTGAAGAATGTGTTGGTCATGAAACACCTTTAGCCTGTCCTTGTAAATTCTCGAGTTCTCATACGCATCGTTTTGGATTTCTTCGAGTTCATTTAACTAAAGTTTGTGCAGCAAGCCAGCGTTGTCCAGATTGAAGTTCAAATTTTTGATTGCCCAGTAGGCTATATGTTCTAACTCCACAGTTAAGTGACATGCTTTCCCATAGACAAGTCTAAAGGGAGATATTCCAATAGGAGTCTTAAATGTGGTACGGTAAGCCCATAAGGCATTAGTCAATTGGAGTGATCAATCCTTACAATCAGGGTTAACCATCTTTTCCAAGATGTGTTTAATCTCCCTATTGGAAATCTCAACTTTCCCACTTGTTTGTGGGTGGTATAGAGTTCTCACTTTGTGGGAGATGTCATATTTCTTCATTAAATTTACAAATGGCCTACTACAAAAGTGTGAGCCCCCTTCACTAATGATGGCTCGAGGCGTTCCGAACTAGGAAATGATGTTTTCTTTTAAGAATTTAGTGACCGTTTGGTGGTCATTGTTCTGGCATGGAATTGCTTGGATGAACTGCATTGCTGATATTGACCCCAAAAAAGAAACGGTAGGTACAGCTAGTCCGTGAACAGGCAACCATCGCAGACCCATTTAGTGACATAGTCTACTGCTAGCAAAATGTATAGATTTTCAAAGGATTGGGGGAATGGTCCCACGAAATCGATGCCCCAGCAATCAAATGCTTTTATGATAAGAATGAAGTTCAAGGGCATCATATTTGGACGGGACAATGATCCCAATTTCTGACAACACTCACAAGCTTTGCAAAACTCATGAGTGCCCCTGAACATAGTGGGCTAGTAAAAGCCACACTATAGAATCTTGGCCATGGTCTTTTTAGACCACCATAAGCCTTAGAGTGACAGAAGGAGATGACGCTTTGGTATTCATTGTCTGACACATATCTCCTTAAGATTTGGTCCAAGTAATATTTAAACAAATACGGATCATCGAAGAAGAATTTACACACCTCGGTGAAAAATTTCTTCTTATCTTGCATAGTCCAATGTGTCGGTGTGAAACCTGTGGCAAAATAATTAGTATTGTCAGCAAACCAAGGTAAATGGGAGACTTTAAACAGTTGTGAAAAGGCCAAGCTATATGTCCTAGAGGGGGAGGGGATGAATAGGACTGTGCCAAATTAAAATTTAACAGCGGAATTGAAATAGGATAGCCTTATAAAAATAAAGAACAATACTTTAAATAAATCAAAGTTTGAAATGTAAATCAATCTTAAATAAAGGGCTTGATACTAATGTTGTTCTAAGGACAACCTTTGCACTATAAAAACTAGGGGTTTATGGCAGGACAACCTTACTGGAACAAATTGAATATCAAAACTCAAACAGAAAGGAAATAAAGGAAATAGCAAGAAATAAATTCTAAACTATTACAACATTCCCCACTTTGCTTGAAATCTAAATATTACAACATTCACATCCACATATACATTCCACAAATCTGAATGTTAAAGATATAGAAATTAAAAGAGCATTCAAATCACAAAATACACCGATATATAGTGGTTCGCCTGTGTGTTCACCAACTGTTAAACAACAGCCACACAACTTGCTACTCCACTTCTAATATCCTCACACAGGGGATATCAGTGTTCACTATCAAAATAGATTTCACAGTTTCACCTAAAACCTTCATAATTGTGTCTTTTTAACTTGGGCTTACACAATCCAAAAACTCACACTTTCTGAGTTTTCTGGCTCTCCTCAGATAACCAACACAATGAGATTTTTCTGGCGAATCTCAAACAAAACCAAAATAAATGAATTTACAATAAATGTAAAAATACTTGGCTTTCTCCTTTTGTAGCAGCCCGGTAGAACCAATCAGAGTATAAGTTCGAATCAACGTTCAATGTTCAATACTCACTTAAGAAATGGTTCTAGGTTCTAATTCATTTTAAAATAAACCAAATTGGGCGTAGCTCTTTTTTTTTTATTTTGATTTCAATGAAGAAGGAATACAACAATTCATCTTTTTCAAATAGGATTGGAATTTAGGAATAAAATCAAATAAGAAAAGCTAACAAAAATAATATTAAAAATGCACAGCGTAGCTTAAAATTAACATAACTTATCTTAGAGTGGAGGTTTGAATTTTCTCAAATTAATCGATGATAAACTTTTAAATTTGTGTTCAATTTATAGAAGCAAAGATCGCGTCTATGACTAGTTTTAGGAACCCTTCGACTGGTCGTAGCACCAACGACATTTTAAAATTTTAAGCGCAATCTGAAAAATCCGTTCTACGACTGGTCTTAGGATTCTACGACTAGTCTTGGACCACCTACGACTGGTCGTAGCTAACCCATGACCGGTCGTAGGTAACCAGAATAGGTTGCTGGAGTTTGAGTCGTGGTTCTAGGACTGGTCGAAGGATGAGTCGTGACATCCCTACGACCGGTCGAACAATCTCCAGGACTAGTCGTAGAATAACCAAAACATTCAGAAAAATTGAAACAACTTAGGACTGGTCGTGGAATTTCTTGGACTAGTCGAACCAGGTCTAAGACTAGTCGAACAAGGTCTAGGACTAGTCTTAGAACAGACCAACTTCATGTAAAAAGATTCATCTTGAATTATGTATACAAAATGAGCTACCCTAAGGTCAAACTAAGGTCTATCATACCTAGGACATGAAGTATGAACATTGAACTTCATTCTTTCAGATAATGGTTAATCTTTGAAGCTTGAGATCTCTACTTGATGTAGCTTGATCTTGAGATCTTCTACAGCTTGAATTTAAACTTCAACTTGAGTTGCACTTGAGTCTTGAAATACATTTGAGTCTTGAACAAATACTCTTCTTATCGATGTAGCTCTGAACTTTGAAGCATACGAAAGAGGATAAAGTACATAACCTTGCTTTTCTTGAAGCAGAGCACCGTACATGTCTTGAACCATTGATGTCGACTTAAATCCATATAAACACAAGACACACAGATAGAGGTTTTGGCACAATAAGAGGTTTTGGCACTACAAAATTTGACAATCAAAGGAGCATGAGACCATAACACTTACAAGTTGTTCATCAGGGAACATATCATTGATAAATGTCGTCTCAAGGGAGTTAGGGAGATCAAGGCAAGAAAGATGGTCAGCCATTATGTTCTCTACTCCCTTTTTATCTTTTATTTTCAAATTAAATTCTTGGAGTAGGAGGATCCATCTAATTAGGCGGGGCTTAGCATCATTCTTAGAAAGAAGATACTTAAACATCACATGATCTGTGTAAATTATAATCTTTGATCTAATCAAGTAGGACCTAAATTTGTCCAAAGCAAACACTACGGCTAAGAGTTCAATTTCCATAGTTGAGTAGTTCACTTGGGCAAAATTTAGAGTTCTACTTACATAATGAATAACGTAGGGCTTCTTTTCTTCTCTCTAGCCTAAAATCACCCCAAGAGCATAATCAGACGTGTCACACATAAGTGCAAAAGGAAGGCTCCAATTGGGTGGCTGCATGATAGGTGCAGTGGTTAACATGCCCTTAAGCTTAGTAAAAGCTTCCTGACATTACTCAGTCCACTAGTATGGTGCATCCTTTTAAAGTAGGTTACATAGAGGATGAGAGAGATGACTAAAGTCTTTTATGAATCTCCTGTAAAAACCAGTGTGTCTTAAGAAGGATCGCACGTCTCGTATGTTCTTAGGTAGAGGTAGGTTAGAGATAAGATCAATTTTAGCCTTATCTACCTCAATTCCCTTGGACGAAATGATATGTCTAAGGACAATTCCCTTACGAACCATGAATTGACACTTCTCCCAATTGAGTATCAAATTCTTTTCCTCACATCGCTTCAATACATTCTTTAAATTTTCCAAGTATTCGCTGAAGGATGGACCAAAAAATTGAGAAATCCTCCATGAAGACCTCTAGATATTTCCCCATTATATCAGAAAAGATATTCATCGTACATCACTGAAAGGTGGCGGGAGCATTGCACAGTCCAAATGGCATCCTTTGGTAAGCAAAAGTGTCAAAAAGACATGTGAACATGGTATTTTCTTGATCTTCAAGGGCTATCTCAATCTGATTGTAGCCCAAATATCCGTCAAGGAAACAGTAATATAAATGACTAGCTAGCCTTTCTAAAATTTGATCAATGAAGGGCAAAGGAAAGTGGTCCTTCCTCATGATGGTATTCAACTTCCTATAGTCAATGCACATTCTCCAACTAGTAGTAACTCTAGTTGATACGAGTTCATTATTAGCATTGGCTACGATGGTGATTCCAAACTTCTTGGGAACCACCTGAGTTAGACTCACCCATTAGCTATCGGATATATGGTACATGATACCCACATCCAACAGCTTAAGAACCTCGGCCTTAACCACTTCCTTCATGTTTAGATTTAGTCTATATTGTGATTGCTAAGAGGTCTTCGCATTATCCTCAAGATAAATGTGGTGAGTACAAATCGAATGATCAATTCCCTTGAGGTCTGCAATTGACCATCCAAGGGCTGCCTTATGCTCAATGAAAGTAGAGATGAGCATACTCTCCTGTTCTTGCTTAAAGTGGGATGAAATCACCACCGAGTATGTCTCATCTTAACCTAAATAGATATATTTCAAATTTGAGGGCAATAGTTTTAGGTCAAGCTTTGGTGCCTTGAGGTTAGACGGTAGAAGGACTACATCAGTTTAAGGTAACTCTCAAATTGTGGCCTCCACTGGTTAACTTCAAGTATCGGCACATCATCAAGCATGACACTCATCTTCCTAATCATGTCATCATCAAAATCATGGGAGTAGGTCAGGCATGTCTTTAGATGGTCAAAGAATAAAGTCAAAAGTGTTATATCTTCCACGAAAGAGTCAATCACGTTAATGTCATGGAAATCGTCATTATCGTCTAATCGTTTACCTGTGTTGAAAAAGATATTCAACTCCAATGTCATAATCTCGAAAGACATACTCATGACTCCATTCATGCAATTAATGAATGCATTTGAAATAGCAAGGAACAAGAGATCAAGAATGATGAAAATTTGAGTGCTCATATTACTGATGGGTTCCATATCCAAGATGATAAAATCTACCGAGTAGTAAAATCTGTAAACCTGGACCAATACATCCTCAATTATCCCTCTCGGTACACGAATTGAGCGATTAACGAGTTGTAATATGGTTAGGGTGGGTTCCAATTCACCTAAACCTAACTGTTTATAGACTGAGTAGGGAATCAGATTTACGTTTGCTCCTAAGTCAAGAAGTGCATGCTCAATTCGGTAGTTTCCAATTACACAAGCGATGGTTGGGCTACTAGGATCTTTGAATTTCTGTGGCACATCTTTCTTAAGGATGGCACTTACTTTTTAAGTTAAAGATTTTATTTTAAATATTTTACCATCTTTTGGTCGTACGTAAGTCTTTTAGAAATTTGGCATATGAAAGTATTTGTTTAACCGCATCCAGTAGAGGAATATTGACCTTCACTTGTTTCAACGCCTCTAGAATGTCTTGAGAGTTAAAGAAAGGTTTTAGTGCAACCAACCGTTGGGGAACTGGAGCAATCGGCTTGCCTTGAAGTTCCGGTTCTAATTCTTGTGGATCAATGATAGGTCTATCCTCGTTGTCCTCTTCTGGGTCCTTAGGCTTTTCTGTCCTAACCGGAATAGTTTTGTCAATGGCCTTCTCACTCCTAAGAGTGGTGATAGATTTAGCTTACTCTATCTGATTTGAAGAGCTCGGGTCACTAACTTCATATTACGGTTTTGGATTGGGAAAAGGTTGAGCTGAAAGCATCCCCTTTCCCCCAATCGTTAAGTGCGACTCTATCCTTTGAACAGATGATGCAAGCATTCCCAATGTTGATATGATATCCTAGAATGCTTTTGTCGAATTCCAATTTAGTAGCTCTTGGTCTTGAATATGCTTTAGAATCAGATCCTCTTGAGGTTTCCCTTGATTTATAATTTGATTAAAGAAACCTTAAGGGGTAACGGTTTGTCCATTCCTCCAATTGAAATTTAGATGATTTCTCCAACTGGTATTGTATGTATTGGAGGTAGGTCCATTGAAAGGTCTTTTGTAATTATTCACAGCATTTGATTACTCATTCAACACCTCTTTAAAGGCAGGTATTGTTAGAAAATTTTCAGTTGTGTGAACGTTGCAAGCACAAATACTGCAAAGAGTTTCCTTAACCTTATCCTTCTTTAGTTCCATGGCCTCAAATTTCCTTATGAGATTAGACACTTTAGTATTGATATCATCACCTGTTTCAGAAGGTATAATATACCCCTCCCCCCCCCCCTTTGATTGAGTGGGCCTAAAAGTGGTGCTTGATTTTGGGTAAGTGTCCCATGATTGTGTGTTTTCAACAAGTCTATCAAAGTAGTCCCACACATCATTGACATTTTTATTCATAAATTCCCCATTGCATATTGCCTCAACCAATTAGTGCATGAAAGATGTCAGACCATCATAGAAAAAGTGTGTAATGCGTCACATTTTAAAACCGTGTTGTGGGCATGAACTGACAAGATCCTTGAACTACTCTCAACATTGGAAGAATGTTTCATCCTCCTTTTGGGCAAAGTTCCTGATTGACTTTCTAAGAGTGTTCGTTTTATGATGTGGAAAATTTTCTTTATGAACTCTCTTATCATGTCATTCTATGTACCAATAGATCTGGGACGTAGTGAATGCAACCACGTCTTAGATTTCTCTTTCAAAGAAAAGGGAAAGAGTTTTAGTCTGACCATGTCCTTAGACACATTTAAAAGATATAAAGTGGCTATGATCTCATCAAACTCTTTCAACTGCAAATATGGACTTTCATATTCAAGTCCATAGAATTTTGGAAGGAGTTGGATCACCCTTGTTTTGATATCCATGTGTCTCATATTTTCTGGAAAAAACAATACATGAGGGCGTGCTCACCCCCGCCAGTTGTAAATAATCTCACAAAGTACGAGGCGGACATGCTTAATGCACCTCATTCTCATCCTGGACTTCCTAAGCCCTAGGTTGAGGTTGTTGATTTACTGGTTAATTTACAGCATCACTTCAATTAACTCTGAGGATCTCGAGTAGTGTCTAATCCTGCAATTGACAGATAACCCCTTAACCAATCCTCCTACACTCAAAAGACGTCGAGTGTTATCATGGACCCACTTGGGAATGAAGCACACTCAGCCCTCAAATTCAGATTCTAACCTAAACCTAAAAAGAGAAAGGAAATAGAAATCTAGAAATAGGAAGAGTGGGAATTAGAAAGAAGTTACCAAATTAGATGTTTCTAATTAAAATCTTGCAAAATAGAATAAAATTAGTCAGTTTCTAAAAACAGAAAATAACACGTTTCTAAATCTAAAATTAAAAAGTAAGTTAGTTTCAAAAAGAAATCCTAGAATTAGAAAGTTGCTAAAAACTGAAAGAGATGAAAATTAGAAAGAGTTTACCAATCAGAAGTTTCTATATTGAGATCCAACAAAACAGGAAAGTTAGGTTAGTTTCTAAAATAAAACAGAAAAACCCTAATCCTAAAAATAAAAAATAACAAACCCTAATTTTAACCTAATTCTAAAACTAGCTAATCTCATATAAACGCAACTGTTAGTCCCCAGCAATGGTGCCAAAAACTTGTTCACAACCCCAAGTATAGGGTCGCGATGTAGTAATAATCTCGGTAAGACCAAGGTCAAATCCACAAAGACTGAACCTTGTACATATTTTGAAAGTAACTAGAACTAGAACTAGAAGAAGATGTATTCTAAATCTGGAGAATTTAACATAATAGTTGTAAACTATTTAACTAAAACTTTATAAAATTCAAAGGTGGGAAACTACGGTTTCCAAGGATCCACTTGTAGAGATCAGGGAGATCTATGCTTGATTCACGAACACAACTGGAATCAGAGTCCCATCTTCATCCAATTGGAAGATATTTCATTAAAAATCAATTTTGAACTTCCTTTGATCCAGTTCTCAATGACTGATAGGTATCAGAATTAGAAGTGGTTCCATTACAAAACTATGCCTATGAGCAAAGCAAACAACAGAATTTACCAATCCACAACCAATCTGAGAGAATTATGAACGTTAGGAAGGATTCCATCATCCAACCATGTTTATAAGACGATGGTGAACAACAAGGTTCCCAAGTTCATAATCCCTATAATGAAAAGAACATACTCAAAGATATCGCAAATCTATTGTAATTTAAGTCACAATAAACCATTAAAAACTAAATGTATTTCTTATAATCAAACTAAAATCAAAGTTTGTTCAACTCAAACATGAATCAAAGCCATAGAACACATCCCATCACGATGCAAGCTTCACCTCTTAACCCTAGCTTAGAGGTTTAGCCAATCATAGACATGATTAAGCTAGAATCTCATAGGAAAATCATAAAAACAACTAGAAAAGGGAAGAAAACTCTTAGTCGGCTGGTCAACACGCCCTTCTCTCTTTGTTTCTCTCACTCCACACATCCACACATCAACGGCTGCCCCCTATACATGTCCATTCTCTCTCTCTTTATAGGTGTTGGGCAGTTAGGTCGGGTGGAGTGGAGAACGAACTCCACTTTCGCACCTCTCCTTGCGCAGCGAATGCGCGGAAACAAGTCGCCTTTGGAGTGATTTTCAGAGAATGAATCATCCACTCTGTCCATTCTGACTACATAGGAAGGGTCGTGACCCCCTTCTCCAGCGTTTGGACGGTCCAGATCATCGATCCGACTGTGATCAATTTTACACAACGGCCCACAGTAGGTTGGTCGGCATCCACACGCTGCCCTGCATAATGCATGCGGAGATTAGAAGTTACATAACCAGTGGGCCCATGATCTGCGTCCTCTAGAAAATTCATTCCATCCATTGGACTCGCGGTGAGATTTCAGTGCGAGAGAGACGATTTTGAATTGTCGTTGATGCGGCCCATGGGATTTTTCTTCTTGCTGTCCATCCTGCATTTGAACATGATCTTCTTGTGTGAGCGTGCATGGTGGTATATGAACACCATGATTTTGGTCATCCCCACCATCTGGTTCGAATGGACGGTTCGAATCGGGCTTTCATGTCCATCTTGATGGCCCATCACCACGTCCAGTGGACGTGGCTCATCCGTTTCACGGCGGGAATGAAAACAGAAGTCGAGTAAGCGTGCGCTGATCAACTTCCTATTTTGGGTGCGACACGAGAGCACGTGCAAGCTGCGCACCCACTTCCCAAGTAGGGCCCACCGAGATGTAATTGAGAAATGCACACCGTACGTTCCTCTTTCCATCTATCTTAAGATCTTGAGCCCAAATTTAAGGCATATCCAGAGATTAGGTGGGCCCCAAATCAGTGATTTATGGCTGATCTATCCGTTGGACCACTTCCACAGAGATCCAAGGGTTACAATTTTACGTGTACTATTACTTTATGATAGTCAGATCGGATATAAGGTTTTATGCCAAACGGATGGTGGGACCCTATGATCTTTCATTTATGATGATTTTCAAGCTTCTTTATCTTCAATCACTTGGTTTTCTCGGATCTTTAACATGTGAATTCTTCAATCTCAGTCTCTTAAGATCCGTCCCTTGCCTTGGTAATTTTTAAGCATCAAATCTATACTTTCAGCACCCTTTTCAGTCCAAGCTCCTAAATTCACTTTGCAACACAAACATGATTAAAATAGAGCATTAAAGCATCATCATTTACATAAAACCAAGTAATAACTAGGGTTTAATATACGATATTTGACCCTTGCCATAATTCGTAGTGATAATCCAATAGTTGATAAATGTAGTGGTAATTGGACTTTAAGATCGTTCGTTGAACCTCATTTGATTATCGGAGGAGTGTAAGTGCTTCCACTCAAGCACAATTTAATTGTCAAATTTCGTAGTCCTGAAAGGATAGGAAGCTCTCATGAAGATTCACTTCGACAACTCATGAAGATATATTATCGACTCGATCAAGCATCTCAGGGAAGACTCAACATCTCAAGTTATGAAAGTACATGGTTTGAAGATCGAAACACTCCGTGTGAGTCAACCATCATGTGGTATAACCTTAGATTTCAGGCAAAGGGTTCAGTTGGCCTAATATGCCTGAAATCTGAAAACATGCCATTGCTGGAAACATGACCAAACAAGTCCGGGCTGGCCCAATCAACTGTAAGGCATTCTCTCTCATTTCACTTTATCTAAACTGAAAAGTCCTTTTTTTTTTACATAAGGCAATAGAGTGATCCATCATCAGAGGATGAACCCCACCCTCTGACTACGCCTGATCTATTTAGACATTGAGCGAGTAGCCGAATAGGCAACCGATCTTCTCAGACTTGGTTATACCCTATGTCTGCCTACTTTGGCAGTAGAGGTTATAGTTGTTCGGTTTGAATTGGAGACATAATCCCAAGCCTAGCATGCCCGTGCTACACCTTCGCTAGGAAAAAATGAGCCAACATGTACAAGTTTGGATATTTCTCATGTGGTCAGTGTTGTTAGCAGATACATGTCTAACCCTTAAAAGGAACACTTGGAAGCAGCGAAATGGCTACTTTGATACATTCGAGGTATGCAGGACTATGTCTAATCTTTTAAGAAATCAGGGGCCAAGTTAGTATGCTATGTAGATTCTGATTATGCGATCAATATGGATACCAGAAGGTTGACTTATGGTTACTCGTTTGTGATAACAGGTGGAGTGATCAGTTGTATGTTGAAGCTTCAGTCTGTGGTGGGTCTTTTCACAATTAAAGCTTAGTATATGACAGTGATAGAGGCATTCAAGGAATGTGTTTCATTGAGAGGTATGATAAATCAGTTAGGGCTTCAGTAGGAGGTCGTGCCGGTTAATTGTGATAGAGAAATTGTGATCAATATGGCTAAAAACTCTGTTTATAACTCATACATGATACATATTGATGTTTGTCACCATTTTATCTGACATGTACTTGAGGAAGGAGGCATGACTCTAGAGAAGATTCACATGAGTGTGAATTCGATTGACAGGTGTGTTTTGGTTGGCTACTTCCCTAGGCTTGGCGAATGTTTAAATTCTCTAGGTTTGGCGAATGTGTAAAAGGAAGATGGAGTGTGCACAAGAAGTGGTGGTGGAACTATGATACAAGGCGTAATTAAAGATGAGGAAAATAAGTTATGAAGAATAACAATTGAAGACATGGTAGAGATTCTTATTGATGCCTTAAATTTGTAAATCAACAAGTCTGTCAATCCCATCAATAGACTGCTCGATGCCATCGAACAGGTGCTCGATGGCATCAAAAAATTTAGAAAATCCATCTTTAATCGCCAGAATGTTTGGTGTTTTCTTGATGCAATGAAGGGGTGTCATCGATAGTTTGTCGATGCCATCAAAGTCGCATTGAAGGTACCATCGAGCGCACGCACAAAATGGCGTAAGTGCGGGATTTGTTTCCAATTTCGATTGTAATATTCTTGTATGTGATATATATATGGGTGTAATCAGGATTTGTGGTATCTTAGAGCTTTCAATTTCACTCTAGGGTGTTGAGGGTCAAATATTGCATATTAGACCCCAGATATTACCAGATTTTACGAGCAAAATACCGTTTAACGCCCTAAATTAATCGTGTTTGTGATGCAAGGTGACTTTAGGAGCTTGGACTGGAAAAGGGTACCAAAAGCATGGATTTAACACTCATAAATCACCACAGCAAGGGACGGACACCAGGGGACCGAGATCGATGAATTTACACGGCCAAGTTCTGAGAAAATCAGGCCACTTATGTTAAACAGACCCGAAAATTGTCCAGAATACAAGATCACAGGGTTCCTACCATCCATTCAGCTCGAAACTTCAGATCTGGCCTGAGAACCATAAATTAACCGTATACGTCGAATTTCAGCCCTTGGATCCCTATGGAAGCGGCCCAACAAACAGATCAGCCCATGAAATATTGATCTAGGGCCCACCTGATATCTGGATGCACTTCAATTTTGGTTTCTACTTTTTAACTAAGGTGGCAAAATGAATGGTCGGAGCGGATTTCTCATATACATCAAGGTGGGACCCACCTTACATGGTGCGTGTGCACAGTATAAGTGCACTGGATGAACACTACACATGAGGAATCAGTCAACAGAGCTTTGACCGATCCTTTCTAAAAGGAATTTAAAGTTCTATTTTTCCGCCACTACAAACGCTGAACAGAGATTGTGGATGGGCATTGTGATGGCCCAGATGATGAATCTGGATCGTCCATTAAAATCCCATGGCCCATCTTACTAAGACTTAGGTGACGAAATTTGAATAAATAAAAAGGATGGGATCCTAGCCGACAGCAACGATAAATAACTAGGTGGCCACATCGAGAAGAATAAAAAACTGCCCATCTCTGACTGATTTTTCAAGGAGAGTGCAGTCGACGATGTGGATTACTCAACCGATGCTGATCATGGGGCCCACCAAGCAGCCCAGCACAGTAACGTGCGCAAGAACATCCCCGCTACCAGTTTCACGGCTGACGTGGCCCACTGTCAATGAGTCCGATCAGTGATCTGGACCATCCATCATGAAGGTCTGTCAAAAACATCCTAAGGGACGTTGTATTTTTAGAAAGAAAGTAAGGGAAGGAAAGGAATGTGGCACCGTTTTCTTGGTGCAAAAGTCCTTACGCATAGCAACCGCCTTCTGCTGCATAGACTTATGCATGAATCCAAATTTCTCACTGCCTCTTTGTGCGAATATCTCCTCTCCACCACCCTTTCATTTCTATAAGAGACACGAGAGAAGAAAGAAGGGGGCATCCAATCCAATCTTGGACTGTCTGTATAAGAGAAAGAGATAGAGTTTTTCTTTCTTTTATTTTTTTTTATATTTTTGTTTAAGAGAATTACCTTAATCATGTCAGGCTAAACCACTTAGTTAGGGGTAAGAGGTGAAGCTTGTAACATGATGGGGAGATTTTACGGCTTGGATTCATATTTATGAACTGATGTTTTGATTCTAGTTCAATTAATAGGAGTATTTACAGTTTTTAATGATTTGTTATGACTTAAATTACAATATATCTGTGATGGCTTTGAGTATTTCCTTTTCCTTATTTTGATTGTGAAATTAGGAAGCCCTGTTGTTCACCATTGTCCCTTAGACATGGTTGGATGATGGAATCCTTCCTAACATTCATATATCTTTTGATTGGTTGTGAATTGGTTTAGTTTTGTTGTTTACTTTGTCTCATGGGCATGGTTCTATGATGGAATCGACTCTAATTCTCATACTTTTCATCTCTTTGAAAACTAGATCAAAGGAAGTTCAAATTAAGCTTTAGTGATATATCTTCCAACTGGATGAAGATGAGACTCCAAGTCCAGTCCAGTTCATGAATCAAGTGTAGATCTCCCTAATCTCTATAAGTCGATCATCTGAATCCCTAGTTTCCCACCTTTGAATTCTACAAGTTTTAGATTACTATTTTTCCATTATTCACTTATATTCACCTGATTTAGATTTCATCTTATTCTAGTTCTAGTTCTGGTTACTTTCAGATTAAGTACAAGGTTCAGTCCCTGTGGATTCGACCTCGGTCTTACCGAGATTATTACTACAATACAACCATATACTTGGGGTGTGAAGAAGTTTTTAGCGCCGTTGCCGGGGATTAATGGTTATGTTTTCTAAGATTAATTAGTTTTAGAATTAGGTTAAGATTAGGTTTTTTTTCTCATTATTAGGTTATGATTTTTCTGCTTGATTTTTAGAAACTAACGTAACTTTCCCGAGATAGATTTTTATAATTAATTTTTAGTGGCGGAGCCCTTCCCTTATAGCTGGATTTTTTCCTTTTTCCCCTTAAATTTATCATTCATTTCTGATGTGTGTGGCCCACTTAGGGGCCCGGGAATATCCAGACCATCCAAGCAAGGTGGACACCCATGGTTGTCCATTCCTTAGATGTTGACACTCTATTTGCTCTTATTTAGATGCATGTAATGGGTTTCTGTGAAGGGGTTTTGTCTAAAAGTTTGTGGGGCCCACTGAGGTGGACCACAACACTAATCTTTTGGGGTATTTCCCCCTTTAATCAGTGGTTATGATCAGTTATTTCAAGACATACCTTGCTGTCGAGAAAACTTTTGAACTGTTTTTGGGTTGTTTTTGACACAGTTTATGGACTGATTTGGAGGATGTTTTACCATCATTAATTGATTATTTCTAGAGGTGTGGACCCCACCTAGAAGCATGTTAAGTTTCAACTTCATTTGTCCCTGTTTGATTACCCAAAAGGGTGGGCCAAGGAGGGTGGACAGTCTAGATTTTTTTGGACTGTCCAGCCACACTGTTTGCTGGAAAAACATAAATATCAGCATGATTTTGAAATGGTGGGCCACCTTTGTAGACCCCACCTTGATATATACTTGTATATGAAGGTTGGCATTGCATTTTCCCAAACTTTGACGGACCTGGGCCCACACTAATGGGGTGCACAAGTCAGGGGCAGCAACATTGTTTCAGCAGCAGATTTTCTTTTTTTAAATACCTTGCTGTCAACAAATTGCAGGAGTTAAATAAAAAACTTTTACTATTCTAAAAATTCTAAAATTTTGTAGAGAGGGATCCCACCCATGGTAAAACCTACCTGCAAAATGTTAGGGCCAATGGACCTCATTTGGGCATCCAAAAGGGTGGGCCAATATAGTGGGCTACCAGAAATTTCTGTTGTGCAGTCCAGCAGCATAGTTCCATAAAAATAAATTTTTTAAAAATATTTTCTCAAAATTTAGGCCATATTTCTGGGCCCCACATTATTGTAAACTTGATGAGGGACCTTGGGTCTAAATTTTAGATATTTTATAGGCCCAGAACACACCTATTTGGATGGCCCAAATTCAGGACAGTTATTTCCAGCTACATCTCTTCCTGGATAGACTGTAACTCTGTAATTTATTAAAATACTTCTGAGTATCCAAAAATTATGAAAATTTATAGGGAGGTGTCTCACCCATAGTATAACCCACCTAAAAAATTTTTGGGTAAATAGACACCTATGCACACCGTTCCTAGGGCCGGACTGGCCCACCACGTTGGGACGTCCAAGTCAGTCCGATTTTCTAGATAGTCTGTCTCATTTAAATTAATTAAAATATTTCCAGGTGTCCAAAAATCCTGAAATTTTGTAGGGGTGTGACCCACCTATGGAAGTGTCAAACTTTTAGACCCAAGGGACATTCGAGCTGACCGTGGTACGTCCTACAAATTGGGCCAGTTTTGGGCCAAATACCCAGGCCCGTAGGACTACCCATAATGGGACGCCCCTACCTTGGGCTGAAGGGCCTGCATTCCAACGGCATGGCCCACTTGAATATATGTGTTGTATATTTTCCCTCTCATCCGATGGGGCCCACATTGATGTGTGTGGGTCATCAGAGTAATAAATATACTACAAATTTTTTTTATTGAATTTCCAACAAGCCCAGATAGTGGGTAGGCTGGAATTTTAGCATTTGGCCCTAGGTTGCTACCCACAAATTTATGTCTTGGGGCAGCATGGCCCATTATATTTAGGGACATTATTACACATATCTTGCCCTATCTTGATTAAATTTTTAGGCTTAATTAGTACACTCTTAAGGCCCACCTTAAATGGATTTTATTAGAACAATATTCATAGTTGGCTGTTGGGTTTCCTAGGCCCAATGTCTTGAAACTTCCTTGATAGACCCATGACCTTTGGGCCTATATTTAATACACTACTATGATGGGTTTTATGGGCCAAAATACTCAGGTAGTTGGGCCCTTGCTTGCCCATTAAAGTAACCATACTTGGGCCGAGATGTGAGGCCCAACTTGTTTTAAATATAAGGATCACCCATATGTTGGAATAATGGGCTGCCTATTAGGCTCACCACAATGAATGGACTCATGATCTTTATGGTTGAGCCCAACCTTGCTTGAGGGCCCACCATATTGTCTATGTGTTGGGCTTTGAGTATAAGCCCACTAGGCCATGGATTGCCTTAGGCCTTGGGCCTTAATTCATGTTCGAGTAGTTGCAGGCTACCTCTTGGGAACCAGTTGAGGTTGGATGTCCTCCTGGGTGGTCCTAAGGTAGGCCCATAGGTTCTTTTATGGATGGTTAAAGGCCCACCATAGGCCCTAGGCCGTTTATTTGAGTCTCAATGTGTATATATATGGAACCTACCTTAACGCATGTTTAGTGTTCGCTCCCCAAGTATAGGGTTGTGATGTAGTAATAAACTCGGTAAGACCGAGGTCGAATCCACAGGGATTGAAACCTGTACGCTTTCTAAAAATAACCAGATCTAGAACTAGGCTAAGATGAAATCTAAACCAATTATGATTTGAGGAATAATGGTGAAATAATTAATCTAAAACTTTAGGAAAAATCAGAGAAGAGAAACTAGGGATTCAGAGGATCCACTTATAGAGATCAGGGAGATCTTATGCCTGTATTACAAATCAGAAAAATTAACTGAACTGCCATTGATATAGATTTCAAGAGATGAAAGGTGTATGAATTAGAATGGATTCCATCACCAAACTATGCCCAGGAGACAAAGCAAACAACAGAATTAATCTAATTACCAACCAATCAACATGCCATGAAGGTTAGGAAGGGTACCGACATCCAACCAGGCCCAGGAGACGATGGTGAACAACAGGGATTCCTGACGTCATAAACATAAGAGAAAAAGAACATGCTCAAAGCCATTGCAGACCCATTGTAATTTCAGTCACAACAGATCATTAAAGACTGAAAACATTCCCTTAATAAATTAAATCAAAATCCATTCAGTTAAACAAAGGGCACAAGCAAAGAGGCCTCCCATCATGCTACAAGCTTCACCTCTTAGCCCTAGCTAAGAGGATTTAGCCACACATAGACATGGTGGATTAGCACTCTTAAAAAATAAAATAACTAAAAGAAAAAAACTAAACAACTTCCCTTTTCTCTCTGTCTCTCTCTCCTCACGTCTTCTGCCCTCTCCCTCCTCACGTCTTCTGCCCTCTCCCTCCTCACGTCCCCCTTTTATATAAGATGCCAGGAGGTCGAACGGGCTGCTAGAGACCTTGCTGGAGTCGGAACCTTTGATCAGCTTGCGCAGGAAGGGACTTACGTGACAAGATTGGGCCCCCCCTAACTCTCCCGTTCCAGTGACTCTTGCTAAAAAAATATTGTCTCTTGGGATGTCTCTGTGTTGCTTACACGATGGACGGTGTGGATTGCAAAGATGGCGTGCGATGGTGGCCCATGTGCCATGTAAAAACACGTACTACGCTCGGATGCAACAGGGCTCACGTATCGATCGCACGGCGATGGTGGGGCCCACTTCATTATGATTTTGAGAAATCCACCCCGTTCATCTTGTTCTCCTCGAAACTTCGACCAGAGATGGTCAGCTTTGATTGTCTGTTAATGCGTCCGAAAGACCTTCTGCTACCGTCCATTCTTCTATTTGGATGAATGGAAATTGATCTCTGTTGTCTTCTACGATTCGGCCTCCTAGGTCATGTTCCTCGGGACCCTTAAATCCTGATTGACGGTCCAGATTCATTATATGGACCACGATTGAGGCCCACAGAGAACAACCGGAACCTCTGCTGCGAACAGAGCTCGCGGACGCTACTGCTATGATGTTGGTGGGCCCCATTCGATGTCTGTTTGATAAATCCACTCCATTCATTAAGAACCTCAAGAAAAACCGTTCAGACGCAAGATTTTTCTTCTATTTCAGTGTGGCCCACCGAGAATTACAACTCAGCCGTCCATCTTGTGTTTAACGGCCATGATTCTACGATCGCTTGCATGAGGCAAAAATTCTGCCTTGATGAGGTTAACACCCCCTATTTCCATACAATGGACGGTTCTAATTATAATTTCAGCTGACTAGTGAGCCCCACTACACAGAACCGTCATCGGTTCGCAAGACGCTGTGCGTCTTTATGATTTTTTCGAAAGCGTGCGTCGGTGGCCAGGGCGCCGACCGACCTGTTCTGCCGTGCGATGCAGAGTGCACCACACTGTGTACTCACAGCCGAACAGGTGGGGTCCACTGTAGTGGTTATGAGAGATCCAATCCGTCTATCTCTTTTGTCAGCTTATTTAAAGGGTTGAGACTTGATTTGAAGCTGATCCAAGTGCCAGGTGGGCCCCAGTTTGACGATTCATGGGCTAATCTAGCCGTTGGGCCACTTCTATAGCGATCCGGGATCTGAAATTCAACATGTACGGTTCATTTATGGTCCTCAGGCCCTGTATGAAGTTTCAGGCCGAATAGATGGTGGAAACCCAGTGATCTTGCATTTTGGCTGTCAGGCCACTTGAGCTCCACTTTCTTGATTTTCTCGAATCTCTGGTGTAAAAATTTGCCGATCTTGGTCCCCTGGAATCCCGTCCATGGCCTTGGTGAATTCCGAGCATTAACTTCATGCTTTTAGCGTCCTTTTCGGTCCAAGCTTGCAATTACGTCCTGTATCACGAACACGATTAAAAATAGACTGTTAAATGGTACCAGGCTCGTAAATCCAGGTAATAATTGGGGTCTGATATGAAAATTTTGACCCTCAACACAACCCCCAACCAGTATTTTGCTAGTCCCGAGCAAAATATGCGAAAATTAAGTTGAGAATTACGAGACGGTTCTTATGAAGCCGAGGGATATTTTGAAAAACAATCCAGATATGAGAAATCTTGAGATTCGTGAATGTTGATTATCAATTTCTCCTGGCCTCTCATGCACGGTGAATTCCATAATCAAGTTCAAATATTATTCTATAAACTAGAATAATTTTAAACATTGAGTTCCATGGGTGTATAGTGAAATCTCAGCCTATCATCATTAAGAGCTCAAATTGTCGATTTCATGATATCATTAGTAATCAATCAGAAAATTCATAACAACCATCACCTAAACCAGAACTTTGCCTCACAGATCATTCTTTTTTTCTTTTCTTCTTTTTTTTTTTTTTTTTTATGTCAAGATGGGAATCAAATTTTCACTTATAGGGAGCAAACCTATGGTGAAACTAGTTGCCCAACTCTTTCTAACTGTTAATCATAGAGAATCAAATCCTCACCTATAGGGAGCAAACCCATGGTGTAATTCTCTTTTTATACCCTGATGGCCAAATCTTTTAGGCTGGTTTCTTTCATGCTAAGTGATTACCAAATTAATCATTCAATATCAAACTGAAATCTCAATGTGTAAGCGAGATGTGACATGTGAAATCATGACTCAATCAATGTTTACAACTTCTAATCATGGATTAATAATTCAAACTTAATCAGAAATCTAACGAGCAACTGAATCCAAGAGTAGTAAATCACCAACATAACGTATCTTGAAATTCTAAATCCAGGATAGTCACAAAATCACTTCAAATGCACAAGAATTTCCGAAAAAATTTAAAAATTTTCACAATTTTTACTCAAGACCAAGAAAACACTGATTAGGTTACCTAATCTCCCACCCCCAACCTAAAATCTACATTGTCCTCAATGTAAAAGATATGAGCATGGAATGCAGATGGGACAACGAAAGTAAAAGAGAAGTGATGGGAAGATAGTACCTGAATGATGAATCGTGAGAGACTTTCCAAGAGATCTCAACATGAGAGCGGGTGAGAACAAGAGAAAAAGCAACACAAAAATAACAAGAAATAAAATCCTACCTATACCACTTTCGCAGGTGCTCTCGATTGCATTTAGCATATGCAACAAGCCTTTAAACCCCTAGGTTACCCCTAGTGGACGAGTTGTAGTCTCGTGAGGGTTTGCAGTAACGTTACCCACAAACATTGAACTATCTAGGAAAATGAAATAAATGGAAAAGCTGGGTTGCCTCCCAGGAGCGCTAAGTTTAACGTCTTCAGCCAGACCAAAGCAACTAGTCTAGTCCTATGAAAGCAATAAACCTACCTATACCTCCATCAGACTAAGAGATCAGTCCTGGTAAACAGGATCAGACAAAGGCAAGGACATGTCCTCTGAGTCAAATTTCTCGACAAATGGCTTTAAGCGATGTCCATTTACTTTAAACTCCTTGCCATTGTCAGAATCTCTTATCTCAACGGCACCATGGGGATATGCAGTAACAACAATGTAAGGGCCGGTCCAACGAGATCGAAGCTTACCCGGAAAGAGATGTAATCGAGAATTATACAAAAGGACTTTCTGGCCTGGCGTGAATGATTTTCGTAGAATATGTTGGTCATGAAACGCCTTCATCCTGTCCTTGTAAATTCTCGAGTTCTCGTATGCGTCGTTCCGGATTTCTTCAAGTTCATTCAACTAAAGTTTGCGTAGCGAGCCAGCGTTGTTCAGATTGAAATTTAGATTTTTGATCGCCCAGTAAGCTCTATGTTCCAACTCCACAGACAAGTGACAAGCCTTCCCATAGACGAGTCTAAAGGGAGACATTCCAATAGGAGTTTTAAAAAGCGCGGTGCGCCCATATAGGCATCGGTCAATCGAATTGACCAATCCTTACGGTCGAGGGTAACCGTTTTCTCCAAAATGTGTTTGATCTCCTATTAGAAATCTCACTTGCCCACTTGTCTGTGAGGTAGTATGGGGTGCTCACTTTATGAGAGATACCATATTTCTTCATTAAACTCTCGAATGGCCTATTACAAAAGTATGAGCCCCCATCACTAATAATGGCTCGAGGCGTTCCAAATCGGGAAAGGATGTTCTCTTTTAGGAATTTAATTACCGTGCGATGGTCATTATTCCGACACGGAATCGCTTCAACCATTTAGTGACATAGTCTATGGCAAGCAAAATATATAAATTTTCATAAGATTGGGGGAATGGTCCCATGAAATCGATGCCCCAGTAATCAAATGCCTCTATGATAAGAATGAGATTCAAGGGCATCATATTTCGATGGGACAATGCTCCCAATTTCTGACAACGCTCACAAGCTTTACAAAACTCATGAGTGTCCCTGAACATAGTTAGCCAATAGAAGCCACACTGCAGAATCTTGGCCGTGGTCTTTTTTGCAGAAAAGTGACCACCATAGGCCTGTGAGTGACAGAAGGAGATGACACTCTGATGCTCATCGTCTGGCACACATCTCCTCAAGATTTGGTCTGGGCAATATTTAAACAGATATGGATCATCCTGGAAGAATTTACAGCACCTCGGTGAAAAATTTCTTCTTATCTTCTTGTGATCCAATGTGTCGATGGAACCCGTAGCAAGATAATTAGCAATATCGGCGAACCAAGGTGAATGGGAGACTCGAACAGCTTGTTCATCGGGAACATGTCATTGATATGGGTCGCCTCAAGGGAATCAGAGGTATTAAGGCGAGAAAGGTGATCGGCCACTACGTTCTCTACTCCCTTTTTATCTTTAATTTCCAAATCAAATTCTTGGAGTGGAAGAATCCATCGTATCAGGCGGGGCTTAGAATCATTCTTGGAAAGAAGATACTTCAGTGCCGCATGATCTGTATAGATAATGATCTTAGATCCGTTCAAGTAGAACCTAAATTTGTCCAAGGCGAATACCACGGCTAAAAGTTCATTTTCCGTAGTCGAGTAGTTCACTTGGGTAGGATTTAAAGTCCTACTCGCATAATGGATGACATAGGGCCTCTTATCTTTTCTCTGGCCTAAAACCGCTCCAAGAGCATAATCAGAAGCGTCGCACATAAGCTCAAAAGGAAGGCTCCAGTCGGGTGGTTGCATGATGGGTGCAGTGGTTAACATGCCTTTAAGCTTGGTGAAAGCTTCCTGGCATGGCTCAGTCTACTCGTATGGAACATCCTTTTGAAGAAGATTACATAAAGGACGAGAGAGGAGACTAAAGTCCTTTATGAATCACCTGTAAAATCCTGTGTGTCCTAAGAAGGATCGCACGTCTCTGATGTTCTTGGGTGGAGGTAGGTTAGAGATAAGATCGATTTTTGCCTTATCTACCTCAATTCCCTTGGACGAGATGATATGTCCAAGGACAATCCCCTTATGAACCATGAAATGGCACTTCTCCCAATTAAGTACCAGATTCTTTTCCTCACATCTTTTCAGCACACATTTAAGACTTTCCAGGTACTTGCTGAAAGATAAACCATAGACAAAGAAATCGTCCATGAAGACCTCAAGATATTGCCCCACCATATCAGAAAAGATACTTAACATACATCGCTGAAAGGTGGCAGGGGCATTACATAATCTAAATGGCATCCTTCGATAAGCAAAGGTGCCATAGGGACATGTAAATGTGGTCTTTTCCTGGTCTTCAAGGGAAATTTCAATCTGATTGTAACCCGAATACCCGTCAAGAAAACAGTAATAGGAATGACCAGCTAGCCTTTCCAAGATTTGATCGATGAAGGGCAGAGGAAAGTGATCCTTTCTTGTGACGGTATTCAACTTTCTGTAGTCAATGCACATTCTCCAACCAGTAGTGACTCTGGTTGGCACGAGTTCATTATTAGCATTGGCTACGATGGTGATTCCGGACTTCTTAGGAACCACCTGAGTTGGACTCACCCATTGACTATCAGATATAGGGTATATGATACCCACATCCAATAGTTTAAGAACCTCGGCCTTAACCACTTCCTTCATGTTTGGATTTAATCTACGTTGTGGTTGCCGAGCGGTCTTCACATTTTCCTCAAGATATATGTGGTGAGTACAAATTGAGGGATCGATTCCTTTGAGGTCCGCTATCGTCCATCCTAGGGCTCTTTTATGCTCAATGAGAGTAGATATGAGCATACTCTCCTGTTCTTTCTCCAGGTGGGCAGAGATCACCACCGGGTATGTCTCATCTTGACCTAAATAGGCATATTTCAAATCAGAGGGCAAAGGTTTTAGGTCAAGCTTCGGTGCCTTGAGGTTAGACGGTAGAGGCATTACATCAGTTTGTGGCAATTCTTCAAATTGTGGCCTCCACCGATTAACTTCAAGTACCGGCGCAGTATCAAGCAAGGCACACGTCTCCCTAATCATATCATCATCAAACTCATGGGAGTGGGCCAAGCACGTCTCTAGAGGATCAGAGGATAAGGTAAGGGGTGTCCTATCTTCCACGAAAGTATCGATCATGTTAATGTCGTGGACATCGTCATCATCCTCTGCGTTGCTGCCGTTATTGAAAAAGATGTTTGACTCCAATGTCAAATTTTCAAAAGACATAGTTATGACACCATTCCTGCAATTGATGATTGCATTTGACGTGGCAAGGAATGGGCGACCAAGAATAACGGGAATCTGAGTGCTCATGTTGTTGATGGGTTCGGTGTCCAAGATGATAAAATCTACCAGGTAGTAAAATCTATCAACTTGGACTAACACATCCTCAATAATCCCTCTTGGTACACGAACAGTTCGATCGGCAAGTTGTAGTGTGGTTAGGGTAGGTTTTAACTTACCCAATCCTAACTATTTGTATACCGAGTAGGGAATTAGATTGACGCTCGCTCCCAAGTCAAGAAGTGCGTGATCAATTCGATGGTTCCCGATTACACATGATATGGTTGGGCTACCGGGATCCTTGAATTTCTGCGCACGTCTTGCTTCAGGATGGCACTCACTTTCTCGGTCAAGAAGATCTTCTTTTGAATACTCTGTTTGTTTTTGGTCGTACATAGGTCTTTCGAAATTTTGCATATGAAGGAATCTTTTTACGACATCAAGTAGAGGAATATTGACTTTTACTTGTTTCAACACCTCCAAAATATCCCGAGAGTTAGAAAGACGTTTTGGTGCAACCAACCGTTGGGGGAACGAGCAACCATTCGTAGAAGTTCTCGTTCCAATTTTTATGGGACATCACTAGATTCATCATTATTGTCCTCTTCTGTTTCTTGAGGCTTTTCGGGCCTAACCTAAGGGTTTTATCAATGATCTTCCCACTCCTAAGAGTGGTGATGGATTTAGCGTGTCCCATTTGATTTGAAGAGCTGGGATCATTTATCTCGTATTGCGGTTTAAGATTGGGGAGCGGTTGTGCAGGAAGCATCCCCTTTTCTATAACCGTCATACGTGAATCTATTTTCTGCATAAAGTCTGTGAGTCCACGCACTGCCTAAGTCAGCTCTTGTATGGGATTTTGAACCGGTTCTTCTTGAGGTTTCCCCTGATTTGGATTTTAATTGAAGAAACTTTGAGGGGTAGCAGTTTGTCCATTCCACCAACTAAAATTTGGATGATTTCTCCAACCAGGATTGTATGTATTGGAGGTAGATCCATTGAAAGGTCTTTGATAGTTATTTACGGCATTGGCTTGCTCATTCAACAATCCTCGAAAGGCAGATATGGTATGACAATTTTCAGTTGTGTGAATGTTGCAATCACAGATGCCGCAAACAATTTCATTAACCTTCTTCTTCTTTCCTTCCATGGCCTCGACTCTTTGAGTGAGATTAGTCACTTTAAAATTTACATCGTCCTCTTCTTTCAGGAGATATACTCCACCTTTCTCCTTAGATTGAGTTGGCCTAGGCGTGGTGTTTGCTTTTGGGTAATGGTCCCATGATTGTGCATTCTCAGCAAGTCTATTGAGGTAATCCCAAACCTCGTCGACCTCTTTATTCATGAATTCACCATTACACATTGTCTCGACCAGTTGGCGCATGGAAGATGTCAGTCCATCATAGAAAAAATTTGTAATGCGCCACATTTCAAAACCGTGTTGTGGGCATGAACTGACAAGATCCTTGAACCTTTCCCAACATTGGTAGAATGTTTCATCTTCCTTTTGGGCGAAATTCATGATTGCCTTTCTGAGGGTAATTGTTTTATGGTGTGAGAAAATTTTCTTTATAAATTCCCTCTGCAAATCATTCCATGTGCCAATGGATCTAGGACGCAGTGAATGTAACCACGTCTTAGCCTTCTCTTTCAAGGAAAAAGGAAAGAGTTTCAGCCTGATTGTATCCTCGGATACATTGGGAAAGTATAAGGTGGCTATAATCTCATCGAACTCTTTCAAATGTAAGTATAGACTTTCTAATTCAAGCCCATGGAATTTAGGAAGGAGTTGGATAACTCCTGGCTTGATGTCCATATGTCCTGTATTTTTAGGAAAAATCATGCATGAGGGCGTGCTCACCCCCGCCGGTTGTAAATAAGCTCGTAAGGTACGAGGCGGGGGTGCTTGAAGCACCTCATTCTCATCATGTACTTCCTCATCCATCTGTTGAGGTAGTGCTTGAGGTTGATTTTCAGCCATAACCTCAATTAACTCGGGGAATTCGAGCGGTGTCTAATCCCGCGATGGACAGATAACCCCTCAACTAACCCTCCTTCAGTCAAGAGACGTCGAGTGTCGTCACGGGCCCACTTGGGCATGAAACACTCGCAGCCCTCAGTTAAATTCTAAACTTAATCCTAAGAAAGAAAATGAAAATCTAGAAAGAAAGAGAAAGTTTGAAGGAGATTACCAACTTGAAGTCCCTAAGCTAAAGTCCTGCAAAACAAAACAAAATAAGTTAGTTTCTAAATAGAAGAAATTTCTAAAGCAAATCAAATCTAAAGAGTTAGAAATTCTAGAAAATCTGAAAGAGTTTACCAAATTAGAAGTTCTATCTTAACAACCTACAGAATAGAAAATAAGTTAGTTCTATGAATCAAAATTAAAAAACAAAATTAAAAAGTAAAATCCTAATCTTAAACTAACTCTAAATCCAATTAATTTCAGAAAATCGTAGCCGTCAGTCCCCGGCAACGGCGCCAAAAACTTGTTCGCTCCCCAAGTATAGGGTTGTGATGTAGTAATAAACTCGGTAAGACCGAGGTCGAATCCACAGGGACTGAAACCTGTACGCTTTCTAAAAATAACCAGATCTAGAACTAGGCTAAAATGAAATCTAAACCAATTATGATTTGAGGAATAATGGTGAAATAATTAATCTAAAACTTTAGGAAAAATCAGAGAAGGGAAACTAGGGATTCAGAGGATCCACTTATAGAGATCAGGGAGATCTTATGCCTGTATTACAAATCAGGAAAATTAACTGAACTGCCATTGATATAGATTTCAAGAGATGAAAGGTGTATGAATTAGAATGGATTCCATCACCAAACTATGCCCAGGAGACAAAGCAAACAACAGAATTAATCTAATTACCAACCAATCAACATGCCATGAAGGTTAGGAAGGGTACCGACATCCAACCATGCCCAGGAGACGATGGTGAACAACAGGGCTTCCTGACGTCATAAACATAAGAGAAAAAGAACATGCTCAAAGCCATTGCAGACCCATTGTAATTTCAGTCACAACAGATCATTAAAGACTGAAAACATTCCTTTAATAAATTAAATCAAAATCCATTCAGTTAAACAAAGGGCACAAGCAAAGAGGCCTCCCATCATGCTACAAGCTTCACCTCTTAGCCCTAGCTAAGAGGATTTAGCCACACATAGACATGGTGGATTAGCACTCTTAAAAAATAAAATAACTAAAAGAAAAAAACTAAACAACTTCCCTTTTCTCTCTGTCTCTCTCTCCTCACGTCTTCTGCCCTCTCCCTCCTCACGTCTTCTCGCCTCTCTCCTCCTCACGTCCCCCTTTTATATAAGATGCCAGGAGGTCGAACGGGCTGCTAGAGACCTTGCTGGAGTCGGAACCTTTGATCAGCTTGCGCAGGAAGGGACTTACGTGACAAGATTGGGCCCCCCTAACTCTCCCGTTCCAGTGACTCTTGCTAAAAAAATATTGTCTCTTGGGATGTCTCTGTGTTGCTTACACGATGGACGGTGTGGATTGCAAAGATGGCGTGCGATGGTGGCCCACAGCTGCCCGCAAAACACAGACTGCGCTCGGATGCAATAGGGCCTGCGTATCTGATACGCAGCGACGATGGTGGGGCCCACTTCATTATGATTTTGAGAAATCCACCCCATTCATCTTGTTCTCCTCGAAACTTCGACCAGAGATGGTCAGCTTTGATTGTCTGTTGATGCGTCCGGAAAGACCTTCTGTGCTACCGTCCATTCTTCTATTTGGATGAATGGAAATTGATCTCTGCTGTCTTCTACGATTCGGCCACCTAGGTCATGTTCCTCGGGACCCTTAAAGCCTGATTGACGGTCCAGATTCATTATATGGACCACGATTGAGGCCCACAGAGAACAACCGGAACCTCTCGTTAACAGAGCTCGCGGACGCTACTGCTGTGATGTTGGTGGGCCCCATTCGATGTCTGTTTGATAAATCCACTCCATTCATTAAGAACCTCAAGAAAAACCGTTCAGACGCAAGATTTTTCTTCTATTTCAGTGTGGCCCACCGAGAATTACAACTCAGCCGTCCATCTTGTGTTTAACGGCCATGATTCTACGATCGCTTGCATGAGGCAAAAATTCTGCCTTGATGAGGTTAACACCCCCTATTTCCATACAATGGACGGTTCTGATTATAATTTCAGCTGACTAGTGGGCCCCACTACACAGAACCGTCGTCGGTTCGCAAGACGCTGTGCGTCTTTATGATTTTTCGAAACAGCGTCGGTCAGCGGGCGCTGACCGACCTCGTTTGCACCGGTGCGATGCGGGAGTGCACCACACTGTGTACTCACAGCCGAACAGGTGGGGTCCACTGCAGTGGTTATGAGAGATCCAATCCGTCTATCTCTTTTGTCAGCTTATTTAAAGGGTTGAGACTTGATTTGAAGCTGATCCAAGTGCCAGGTGGGCCCCAGTTTGACGATTCATGGGCTGATCTAGCCGTTGGGCCACTTCTATAGTGATCCGGGATATGAAATTCAACATGTACGGTTCATTTATGGTCCTCAGGCCCTGTATGAAGTTTCAGGCCGAATAGATGGTGGAAACCCAGTGATCTTGCATTCTGGCTGTCAGGCCACTTGAGCTCCACTTTCTTGATTTTCTCGAATCTCTGGTGTAAGAATTTGCCGATCTTGGTCCCCTGGAATCCCGTCCATGGCCTTGGTGAATTCCGAGCGTTAACTTCATGCTTTTAGCGTCCTTTTCGGTCCAAGCTTGCAATTACGTCCTGTATCACGAACACGATTAAAAATAGACTGTTAAATGGTACCAGGCTCGTAAATCCAGGTAATAATTGGGGTCTGATATGCAATTTTTGACCCTCAACATTTGGTCCAGGCCATCCAAGCCTTGGATCACCCGATTATGATTGCACTCTTTGCCTTGGGTTGCTGCTGGACTCACAATCTAGTAGCAAGCCCACTTGATGTTTACATGATATATACACACTCTCCATCTGGTGGGATCCCCCACTGATTATAGTTGGCCTTCATGAGATTATTTTCACATAGTTAACTAATTTTTGGACCTTAACAGGTCCAGGAAGTCAAACGGGCCAAAAGTTTATCAAAGGACCTTAAATGAATAATTTTATAGTTAAAACTTTATTTTCTTATAATCCTTGGGCTTAATTAGTGCATTCTTTTGGATCACCTTTAGTGATCACATGAGGACCCCATCTTAGATCAGATTTTTGGGGCATCCCATGGGGCCAAAGTGGGTTGGGACGTCTCAGCTTGGCCTAGCCATAAATTGGGCCAACTTCCACCATTTTGATGGACTTGTAGGCTGAGATAGGGATAGTATTGGGCCCTTGGCTGCCCACTTAAATTGTTAGTTATTGGGCTGATGTAGTGGGGCCCATTTTATCCAAACTTAAACTTATTTTTAGGCCGTATATTGTGTACGCGGGCTGCTCACCAAGTCCAACTTAATGCATGGATTCTATGGCCATTGGAAACTGAGCCTTAGACCTTAATTTCCCTCTTGGAGCCCATGTTATTAAAAGTGGTATTATATCTTTTTATGGCCTATTATGAGGAATATATGTATGTGGTTACCTTTATTTTTATCTTAAATGTATGCCTTGGGCCTCCTATCCATATAGTTCATGGTTGATATGCCTTTTTGGGGAATGGTGGTTAAATGTCCCCATTATAGACCCTCTAGGCCCAGTTGTATTTAAGAGTGATTGGATAATCATCTTAGACTCTTGCTAGGCTCATTTCTATATTACTTAGACCCTAAGTTATATACTTAGTCTTGTGGGCTACCCGAGGTATATGGGCCCCCACTAGAAGTTGGACTTCCTTAGGGATATTGTCTAAGTACCTAGTCTTGGTTCCTTCTTGGATAGGAGGAATGTAATATACATTGTATATCACCATATAGTATGATTAAATTCATCCTCATAACCATGTACATTATTGTATGCTTGGTTGACACTGTGTGTAGGTGATCATATTGTGTCATTGGGCATTACATGTTACCTTCTCTGAGGGACGTAGTACTCCCTCTTGAGCACGTTGGATACTTAGAATTGATGCATGGCTGATTGTGTGATTCATGCATCTGGCATTACATAACATGTGAGCATTATCACCCTTACTTCATTAGGGTTGTAGCCTCCACGAATACATCGTGGATGGTCATGTTTGGACACTAAAAATGTTACTTGAGCATACCGGGTGTATAAGATGCCCATTGATGAAATTTTTAAAACTTTCATGGTACCAAGGATCTGCTCTAACGTCGTGACCGGGTGGAATATATGAGTGCACAAGAGCCTTATACCGTTAGGCCGTGACTCCCACTATCGTGTAGTCGGTTGGATAGGGGTGTGGCCTTGCTCTCCTGATGTAAAGGAGCATTGCTAAGTCGAGTCTGACCAGCTCATGAATGGGTCTTCTACGTTTAAGCCTTGTTGGTGATTAGCTATCCGCAGGCAGGGTAGTGAGGTCTCTTATGCTCGTTTGACTGTGCAGGGTCTGTAGAGCGACAGTCATCCAGTAGTGTAATGGACCCCGGTGATTTCCTTATGATGGAAATGTACTTGATATGTGGATTGGATATGAACATGGCGCCTAGTACTCATTGCATTATATAGCCTTGGTATAGTTTTCCGTATTATTGTACTACCTTAGTATAGCTTCTTGCGTTCATGACAGCCTTGGTAAGGCTGGTGTTGTTGGCTTTGATCATGTTTCCTTCCTATATCTCTTATTATTCTTTTGTGCACTATTATCACACACTTACACCACCCTCTAAGCTTCTATAAGCTTATGCATGATTGATGCGTGCAGGAGATCCTAGGCAGGTGTCGTAGTAGCAGAGGGTGGAGTAGAGTTGAGCTTGAGGACTCCAGTGTTGCTGACTCTTTTCTCTCTTTTCCCATTATCATATGTATGTCCTTTTGAACCTGATGTAAGCTAATAAAAGTTCAAATTCTTAGTGGATTTTGTGATGTGTATCCTTTATTATTTCCAGATATACTTGGTGTGATCTTGGGTATGCTCGTATTGGAATGATTATACTATTATGAAAATCCTCCTTGTAAGATCCCAAGATCGAAACCTGCTTCAGGAGCTGAGAATGGGGTACTACGGAGGCTATTGCAGCCAAAACCAGCCATTGGGTTCCTTGTGAGTCCGGTTACTGGGTTTTGGGAGTGATAGTGACTAAGTAGATTTCTCATACTTTCACAATTGAGGGTTAGAATTTATTGCTTTCATAGGACTAGGGTAGTTTTCTTTCTGTTGTTCTAAGATAATCGGTTTCATGCCATTAGGTTAGTTTGCTTTCTACATTGTTTTGGAATAGTTTGCTTTTGTTGGTTTCACTCTTGTGTTGACCCGCTTTCATGCTGAGATCTTTATGGAAAAGCCTCTTAATTCTTTCGTCCAGGTACTATCTTTTGTAAGTGCTATGGTCTCATGCTCCTTTGATTGTCAAATTTTGTGTTGCCAAAACCTCTATCTGTATCTTGTGTTTGTATGTTGATATGATCAAGACATTGCATCACAATGGTTCAAGACATGTACAATGCTCTGCTTCAAGAAATGCAAGGTTATGTACTTTGTCCTCTTCTGTAAGCATCAAGGTTCAGAGTTACATCGATAAGAAGAGTGCATTTCAAGACTCAAGATTACATTTCAAGACTCAAGTGCATTGATGAAGTTTATTTCAAGCTTTCGAAGATCTTAAGATCAAGCTACATCGAGCTAGAGATCTCAAGCTTCATAAGATTCAAAGGTCAACCATCATCTGAAAGAATGAAGTTCAATGTTCATACTTCATGTCCCAGGTATGATAGACCTTAGATTGACCTTAGGGTAGGTCATTTTGCATACATAATTCAAAATAAATCTATTTATATGAATTTGGTCTATTCTAAGACTAGTCCTGGATCTTGTTCGACTAGTCCTAGACCTAGTTCGACCAGTCCAAGAAATTCCACGACCAGTCCTAAGTTGTTGAAGATTTTCAGAATTTTTTGGTTATTCCACGACCAGTCCTAAGACCTGGTCGACCGGTCGCAGGGTTGTCACGACTCGTCCTTTGACCAGTCCTAAAACTATGACTTAAACTCCAGCAACCAAACCTAGTTATCTACGACCAGTCCTGGGTCTGCTACGACCAGTCGTAGAACAGTTTTTAAGATTGGGCTAAAAATTTCAAAATGCTGTTAGTGCTACGACCAGTCGAAGGGTTCCTAAGACCAGTCGTAGATGTGATCTTTGCATCTATAAATTGAACACGAATTTCAAAGTTTTTTATTGATTAATTTTAAGAAAATTTAAGCCTCCACTCCGAGATAAGTTAGTGTTCATTTTAAGCTACTCTGTGCATATTTAATATTATCTTTTGTTAACTTATTTATATTTGATTGTATTCCTATATTCTAATCTTATTTGAAAAAGTGGGATTGTTGTATTCCTTCTTCTTGGAATCAAAATCAAATAGAGCTATGCCCAATTTGGTTTAATTTAAAATGAATTAGAACCTAGAACCATTTCTTAATTGAGTATTGGACATTGAACATTGATTCAAACTTCTACTCTGATTGGTTCTACCAGGCTGCTACAAAAGAAGAAATCTAGGTATTGTACATTTATTGTAAATTCTATTATTTTTGTTTTGTTTGAGATTCGCTAGAAAAATCTCATTGTGTTGGTTATCTGAGGAGAGTCAGAAAACTCAGTAAGTGTGGGTTTTTGGATTCTGTAAGCCCAAGTTAAAAAGATACAATTGTGAAGGTTTTAGGTGAACCTGTGAAACCTATTTTGATAGTGAATGCTAATATCCCCTGTGTGAGGATATTAGGAGTGGAGTAGCAAGCTGTGTGGCTGTTATTTAACAGTTGGTGAACACGCAGGCGAACCATTATATATCGGTGTGTTTTGTGTTTTAGATGTTTACTTAATTTCCATATCTTTAATCATTCAGATTTGTCGAATGTATATGTGAATGTGAATGTTGTAATAGTTTAGAATTTATTTCTTGCTATTTCCTTTATTTCCTTTCTGTTTGAGTTTTGATATTCAATTTGTTCTAGTAAGGTTGTCCTGCCATAAACCCTTGGTTTTTATGGTGCAAAGGTTGTCCTTAGAACAACATTAGTATCAAGCTCTTTATTTAAGATTGCTTTACATTTCCGTTCATTGATTTATTTAAAGTACTGTCTTTTATTTATCCGTTTATAAGGCTTTCTTATTTTCGATTGAATTCCGCCGTTAAATTTTAATTTGGCATAGTCCTATTCACCCCCCCCCCCTCAAAACATATAGCTTGGCCTTTTCATCTTTCCGTCACTCCTCTTTTACTTTCGTTGACCCATGTGCATTGCATGCTTATTTCTTTTACATTGAGGATAATGTAGATTTTAGGTTGGGAGTGGGCGATTAGGTCACCTAATCAGTGTTTTCTCGGTCTTGAGAAAAAATTGTGAAAATTTTTAAAATTTTTCTAAAAATTCTTATGAATTCGAAGTGATTTTGATGGTCATCTTTAAATTATAATTATAAGATACAGAGTGTTACGGATTTACATCTCTTGGATTTAGCCATCTGATAGAATTCACAGTTAACTTCAAATTATTAATCCATGATTAGAAGTTTAAACATTGATTAAATCATGATTTCATATGTCACATCTTACTTAAACATTGAGATTTCAGTTCGATATTGAAGGATTAACTTGATAATCACTAAGCATGAAAGGAACCAGCCTGAGAAAATTTACCATCATGCTTATAACACTACCAAAAAAAGGGGCAAAGGATTCCGACCACGTTACTTTTTTGTTATGGATATAAACCTTAGCTATAGTTGCTACGGTTTTAATCCGTAGTAAAAAAGTTGATACACCATTAATAATTAATAGTGTTGTAAGGGGCTTTATGAGGCCTACAAAAAACTATATATTCTATCTAAGTTGTCTATATATTTATAAATATTACTTTAGAGGTTAAAATAAAAAATCAGCTAGATTGAAGGCTTAAGTGGACCACACGGTAGAAAACATTGATATTAAATTACAGTTGCTTCTTATGGTGTGGTCCACTTAGGCCTTCAATATATCTGAAATTTGGTATTTAAAAGTAAAATAATATATTAAAATTATAGATCGGAATGGATTAATGAAATACATCATGGTGGGCCCCACGGAGTCCCTGATCGGACCGTCAACGTTCGTCCGTCAGAGGAGCCCCAAATTTGGGCACGCGCTCAAAACAGAGCCGCGCCCAAGACTCCCTCTCTCTCCCTCTCTCTCTCTCTCTCTCTTTTCCTCGCTCTCACTCTCCCCACCAATGATTCCCCTCTCTCTCAGCCCCTAACTTTTCTCTCTCTCTCTTTGTGTGTGTGTTTGTGATCCAAAGAAGCGAGGGAGCCGAAAACCTAACCCTATCTTTAAATGCAGATCTGATCCCGTTTGGAGCATTTTCTGACAAAATTCCACTTTCAGGTATGATTTCTGAGAGGTTTCAACTCCTGTGGAGATTCTTTTACTTTTCAGATTTAATTTGGAAGTTTCAGCTCTCGAATCTAGGTTTTTGCTCTCTAATTTAGGTTTTGTGGAATGTTTCTTTTGGTTTGCTCATTTTTTAAGGAGTTTCTTTCAATTTGAGAACTTATATGCGAATATGCACGTGCTTCCTTTTTTCAGTTTTGAGAGGATTCAAATAGCGAGATTTCTTTGGATTTTACTGGAGTTTGGGAAATCTTAATGAATTCCTCTTTCTGGAAAGATAATGTATCGTACTGGTTTGAGAAAGCTCAGGTTTAGAGGATTGTGTTCGGAAATATCTGATTTACACACTGGAATTAGGGTACTTTTTCTCTGTTTTCGCTTGGAATTTTGCTTTAGATCTTCTTTAATGGAATATTTTGATTTTTCAATCTTTTTTCAAGGTAGAATATGTGAATCTTTACTGTTTTATTTGTTTTGATGGGAAAATTTTAAAAAGATCATAGAAATAACAAATTTTATTATGTGATTTCCAAGTTTAAGAAAATGTAGTGTGGATTTAAATAGGGTTTTAAATTTTCACTACATTTGAATGATTTATTGTTGTATTGTGGCTTAGTTTCACTAACAAAATTTACTATTGTTGTATTGTGGCTCAATTTCACTGCATTTGAATGATTTACTGTTGTTCATTTGAATGATTTCCATATCTCATCCACTTGTACCATGCCTATAAGTTGAATTCTATAAAACCCATTCCCTGATGAATTTAGTTTGATTTGATTTTATCTGATGCTGCTGAACTTTCTACAAAACTCCAACCTTTTTAGGTAAGAATTGTTCACTCACCCATCTTTCATATTTGTCGACAAACTGTTTGAGCGACCTAGCTGACTGTGTTTGTTCACTTCCACATGATCATCTGATGAGTTAGTCTCTTGAGAGGCTTGTTTATCAAAAACAGGAATCTGCTTACTACGCTGGCATTTTGAGAATGCTCTAATTGGTATATATTACTATGGAAACAGGTAGTATTATTACAATTTTTAAAAAAATAGCTACGAATATAATTCATACCCATAGTTATGGCTTTTGTCCGTAGCTATTGGTATATATTACTACGGATATAGTCCGTAGCTATTGGTATCTATTGCTACGGATTATATTTGTAGCTATTGGTATCTATTGTTATGAATATTATTGGTAGCTATTGGTATATATTGTTATGAATATTATTGGTAGCTATAGATATCTATTGTTACGGATATGATCTGTAGCTATTGGTATATATTACTATATGGATATAGTCTGTAGCTATTGGTATCTATTGTTACGAATATTATTGGTAGCTATTGATATCTATTGCTACAGATATGATCCGTAGCTATTGGAATCTATTGCTACGGATGTCATCTGTAGCTATTAGTATATATAGCTACGGATATAGTCTGTAAATGTTGGTATCTATTGCTACAGATATAATCTGTAGCTATTGGTATCTATTGCTATGGATATAATCTGTAGCTATACCTTTAGCTACCCCATCAATAGCGATGGACGTGCTACGGATCATATCCGTAGCAAAAGGCCTTTTGCTATGATTTTTGGCCGTAGCCTTTTCCCGTTTTTCTTGTAGTGTAAAGAAGAATTGAAAGGGTTGGGTGACTATTCTTCACCGTAAGTTTGCTCCCTATAGGTGAGGATTTGATTCCCCTCGTTGGCGTTATTTTTAATGAAAAAATTAAAAGTTGGTAGAATGAAAGGATGATCTTTGAGGCAAGTTTTGGTTTAGGTTTTGGTTGTCCTGAATGCTCTTGTTAGTTACCAATGATATCATGATATAATGAATTGAATCTTAATGTTGATAAGCCGAGATTACATTATACACTCATGGATCTTAATGTTTAGAAGTTTTTCTAACTGATGGATTAATACTTTGAACTTGATTATGAAGTCTACCATCCGTTGTAGTCTAGGAGAAAGTAATCCCCACATTCATAAATCTTAGAATTATAGTATTAGGATTGTTTTTGAAAAATCACTCGAGTTTAGAGATATTGTCATGTAATTCTCAACTTATTTTTCGCATACTTTGCTCGAGACTAGCAAAATGCTGGTTGGGAGTTGTGTTGAGGATCAAATATTACATATTAGACCCCAGTTATTACCAGATTTTATGAGCATGATACCGTTTAATGCTCTGATTTAATCATGTTTGCAATGCAAGGTGACTTTAGGAGCTTGGACTGGAAAAGGGTACCAAAAGCATAGATTTAACGCTCACAAATCACCAAGGTAAGGGACGGACCCCAAGGGACCGAGATCGATGAATTTACATAGCCAAGATCTGAGAAAATCAAGCCACTCATGTTAAACAGGCCCGAAAATTGTCCAGAGTACAAGATCACAGGGTTCCCACCATCCCTTCGGCTCGAAACTTCAAATCTGGCCTGAGGACCATGAATTAACCATACACGTCAAATTTCAGCCCTTGCATCCTTGTGAAAATGGCCCAACAGACAGATTAGCCCATGAAATATTGATCTAGGGCCCACCTGATATCTGGATACACTTCAATTTTGGTTTCAACTTCTTAACTAAGGTGGAAAAACGAATGGTCGGAGTAGATTT
The DNA here is from genome assembly GCA_030180095.1 of Magnolia changhungtana. Classification (NCBI taxonomy): domain Eukaryota; kingdom Viridiplantae; phylum Streptophyta; class Magnoliopsida; order Magnoliales; family Magnoliaceae; genus Magnolia; species Magnolia changhungtana. The sequence continues at coordinate 3,200,629 of JASAUF010000091.1, read as the reverse complement.
CTCATATACATCAAGGTGGGACCCACCTTACATGGTGCGCGTGCACAGTATAAGTGCACTGGATGAACACTGCACTTAAGGAATCGGTCAACAGAGCTTTGACCGATCCTTTCTAAAAGGAATTTAAAGTCGTGTTTTTTTGCCGCTGCGAATGCTGAACAGAGATTGCGAACAGGCATTGTGGGCCACCATTGTGGTCTAGATGATGAATCTGGACTGTCCATTAAAATCCCACGGCCCATCTTACCAAGACCTAGGTGAGGAAATTTGAAGAAATAAAAAGGATGGGATCCTAGCCGCTCAAATGTAGGATGGACGGTAGCAAGAAACAACTAGGTGGCCACATCGACGGGAATAAAAAACTACCCATCTCTAACTAGTTTTTCGAGGAGAGTGCAGTGGACGGTTTGGATTACTCAACCGATGCTGATCATGGGGCCCACCGAGTAGCCCAGCGCAGTAACGTGCACAAGAACGTCCCAGCTGCCGGTTTTCATAGCTGATGTGGCCCATTGCCTGTGAGTCCGATTAGTGATCTGGACTTTCCATCATGAAGGTCTGCCAAAAACGTCCCAACAAACGTTGTCCTTTTAGAAAGAAAGTAAGGGAAGGAAGGGAATGTGGCACCGTTTTCTTGGTGCAAAAGTCCTTATGCACAGTAACCGCCTTCTGCTGCGTAGACTTATGCATGAATCCGAATTTCTCACCACTTCTTTGTGTAAAAATCTCCTCTCCACCGCCCTTTCATGGCTATAAGAGACACGAGAGAAGAAAGAAGGGGACTTCCAATCCAATCTTGGACTGTCTGCACAAGAGAGAGAGATAGTTAGAGTTTTTCTTTCTTTAAATTTTTTTTTTTTAATGTTTTTGTTTAAGAGAATTAGCATAATCATGTCAGGCTAAACCTCTTAGCTGGGGCTAAGAGGCAAAGCTTGTAGCATGACGGGGTGATTTTACGACTTGGATTCATGTTTATGAACTAATGTTTTGATTCTAGTTTGATTAATAGGAATATTTATAATTTTTAATGATTTGTTGTGACTTAAATTACAATAAATCTGTGATGGCTTTGAGTATTTCTTTTCCCTTATTTTATTTGTGAAATTAGGAAGCCCAGTTGTTCACCATTGCCCCTTGGACATGATTGGATGATGGAATCCTTCCTAACATTCATACATCTTCTGATTGGTTGTTGATTGGTTTAGTTCTATTGTTTATTGTCTCATGGGCATGGTTTTGTGATGGAATCTTCTCTAATTCTTATACCTTTCATCTCTTTGAAAACTAGATCAAAGGAAGTTCAGATCAAGCTTTAGTGTTATATCTTCCAACTGGATAAAGATGGGACTCAAAGTCTAGTTGCATTCATGAATCAAGTGTAGATCTCCTTGATCTCTACAAGTGGATCCTCTAAATCCCTAGTTTCCTACCTTTGAATTCTACAAGTTTTAGATTACTATTTCACCACTATTCACTCATATTCACCTGATTTAAATTTCATCTTATTTTAGTCCTAGTTCTGGTTACTTTCAGATTAGGTACAAGGTTCAGTCCCTGTGGACCCCAAGTATAGGGTTGTACTGTAGTAATAATCTTGGTAAGACCGAGGTCGAATCCATAGGGACTGAACCTTATATGTAATCTGAAAGTAACCATAACTAGAACTAGAATAAGATGAAATCTAAATCAAGTGAATATGAGTGAATAATGGTGAAATAGTAATCTAAAACTTGTAGAATTCAAAGGTGGAAAACTAGGGATTCAGAGGATCCACTTTTAGAGATCAGGGAGATCTATACTTGATTCATGAACTCAACTGGACTTCGAGTCCCATCTTCATCTAGTTGGAAGATATATCACTAAAGCTTGATCTGAACTTCCTTTGATCTAGTTTTCAAAGAGATAAAAGGTATGAGAAGTAGAGTCGATTCCATTACAAAACTATGCCTATGAGACAAAGTAAACAACATAACTAAACCAATCCACAATCAATCAAGAGATGTATGAATGTTAGGAAGGATTCCATCATCCAACCATGTCCAAGGGGCAATGGTGAACAACAGGGTTTCCTAATTTCACAATCAAAATACGGGAAAAGAAATACTCAAAGCCATCATAGATCTATTGTAATTTAAGTCACAAAAAATCATTAAAACACTGCAAAAAATATAGCTATTAGGGGCATTTTTATCACAGGCCGCCACAACAAACCGCCACTGTAGACGAAATAAGGGGCATTTTTATGTGGCCGCCCATTTATAAAATGGGCCACCACTGCTATTTTGAAATTTAAAAAAAAAAAAAAAAAAACCCAAATTAAAGCCCTATCCTGCGTGGCGCCCTATCCCCAAATATCTAAAACTGTGTACGCGTGCCTATCTGAAATACATCGCGCCTCTTCTTCTCCCACCTCTTTTCTACCAAAACCCATCTCCCCTTTTCTCTCCTCCCTGCAATATCCTAACGAAAGTCTCTCTCTTTCTCTCTCTCCCTCTCCAACATCTCTCGACCTTAGGTGCTCCTGGTTATGATAATGGGAGCCTTCTCTCTCTCGCCTCTGGTTTTTGGATTTTCAAGTTCTCTGTTGTCTTGAAAAAAGAAGAAAAGGGTGAAAAGCTTTGATCCTTGACATCTATGGCTGATATTTTGAGAAAAAGCAGCCTCTTTTCGCCATGTCCCTATCTCTGCACCTCTCTTTCTCCTAAGAAATCCTCATCCACTTTTGGGTTTCCTTCCATTTAGTTTCCATCCCTGAAATCTTCTTCCAGTAGCGATTTTCCTGGCCGAAAGATGGTTCTACTAGAAACTCAAATGATACCCAAGAGAGGAAATCTCCAAGCTTGTCAAGCACAGGTGTAATCTCTATCCATTCCTTGTTATTGTACATTAAAAAAAAAAACAAATTTCAAGAGAAGAATTTTGTTTGTTGGTTCCTTCTATTACTCTCTCTCTCTCTCTATATATATATATATATATATATATATATATATATATATATATATATATATATATATATATATATATATATATATATAAAGTCAAAGGGGGATTTTTGGAATCTCCATCTGTTTCTAAATTCTGCTAAGATATTATGATTTTTGTAGAGTTATTGTTCCGTTTTCATCAATGTATGATTTCTACCAAAGTTCAAGGCTTTCAAGATAAAATTGAAATGGACTTAACCCTTTTCGATTCTTCGGGCTGTTTTCCATTCCCTGATTCTATGGTTTTTCTTTTTCTTTTGTGGTTTTTATTGTTGCTTTTATTTGCATATGATTCTTTCATTGTCAGATTTTTGTTATTTTTAGGAGCTTTAATCCACATATATGTACTATTAATGCTTCAATTCCTTCAAAGATCAGACTTTTTATTGGTTTTTTTGTGTATGCTTATCTTTTTAATGGAATTGCAGATGAGCCTTTGTATTAGCAAAGCTCTAAGATGGTGGGAGAAAGGGATATTTAGATTTTTTGCTAATGGTTTGTGTTCTATGTCTTTATATATGCAGCCCTATGTGAAGATTCGGTTTAGAGTCTCATCTTTTGCAATTCAGTTACTTGAGAAGGGAACACATGTTTGTTTCTTCTTCTATATCACATGATTCTACCAATAAAAAATCAAAAAAAAAAAAAAAGAAAAAAAAAAGAAAGAAAAGAAGACAAACTGATAGAGATGCACTCAGAAATTTTATGTGTCATATGTAGGCCCAAATAAAACCAACTAATTGTGCAACTGTTCTCAAGTCACAAGATCAAGATCAAATTAGTTGAACAATCCTAACCACTTTATACATTTTCTTAGACTTTGTATTCCAGTTTTTTAGGTGACAACCTCTTAACAGTTCCTTAAAACAGGTTTTTTTTCTCAAAAAAAAATAATAATAAATTTAAGGCCATGGCAACTTGATCAGTGAGCATTTCTGTTTTGGGAGGATGTAATTTTGAGATGACAAGGAAAAAGTACAGATTTGGCAATTTAGGCAATATAAAGACAAAGTCATTGCAACGTGGTCGGACGTGGCTGGGGAAAATGTTCTGTTTCTGGATGCTCAGAGATCCGTGTAAATGATACAGACAAAGTAAGATGATGACATGATTTTTTGTATACTATACTCATACTTGTAAAGAGAAATGTATCGTTCCTCCAGGCCTTACATGAATTGGGTTGTCCTGATAGGTTATGGCAAATGCTGACAATGGATCAGACTTTGTAAGACAGAGCACATGGTAAATAGAAAATATATTTGTTCATTTTCACAATATTTACATTGACTTTTGTTGGTGTAGAAAATTTCACAATTTGTGTAAGTTAGATGGCTTTCCTTCATAAATGCTAGTTGGAATGCATTATATTTAATTGCCTAAAAATCCAAAGATCCCAATCATGTTAACCTCATAAAGATGGCTATACTAGGATTCTGATCATGCTACTCTCACAAAGATAGCTGTGAATTGCCCTGTAGTGAGAATATTACAACTATAACGTGGGATTTAGAGTCCCATGGGATTTATATGAATGGTTTGGATTGTGCCACACGACGCTTGCCTAATACCTACACACCTTTCATACATCTCTAAGGTTTTGCTGGAAAATGGTGCCAATCATACCACAGCTACCAAGCAGGGCTGAATCATCTTAGATAATCATTTGAAATTATATTCTAATGTTGCAGGGGCCATATGAAGAAACATTCCTTTGTGCCCTTTTGAATCTTCCACATATTTGAAATCCTTAATAGTCTTTTAGACTATTTTAAAAAATAAAATAAAATTAGTTAATGCATTAGAACACATACCCCCACTGTTAGCCACACCCTACTTGGGAATTGAGGTTATTTTCATTCAGTCTACCACTTGAGGTATGGATTGGTGTGTAAATTAGTCCTGAAAGTAGCTATTAATCCTAAAAGCTATGGTATTGTCGACATAGAAAGTAGCAGTTGGTCTTGAAAGTTGAAATTTTATTTGCTTAATTAAAAGAACGTTGGTTCGTTTTTGAACTATGTTGATTAAAATAACTATTACTTTTTTCATGTCCACATTTTAAATTGCTAAATTCATATACCATGTTTAGATTGGTAGAATTTACGGGTTTCTTCTTCTTCTTCTTCTTCTTCTTCTTCTTCTTCTTCTTTAATTACCATGCACCTAAAATGATTTCTTTCATTAGTTGTAATTGTTGTTTTCAAGAATCTAGCTCTTGGCTGATATTGCTGAACTTTCAGGGATGTGCTAGGTATACTGTACACCCACATTTGAAACTAGCCCACTAGGAAGCGGAGTCTTCAATAGTTTGAGCAGTGGGGCCTATGGTTTTAATGATCCTATCATCAATTTGTTTGGGCCACAATATATATGGGTAGTCACCCGAGCTGGAGGGTTACGTCTTCATTTTATCCATGGCAAGTGTTACATGTATATTTGTTCATCACATTCAACACATGTAAAAAGGTTATCTAATGATCCTATACTATATTTAACTCTAGTAGTTGGATTTTGACAGTGGTTGTTTGTTTCAGTACTTGATTTAATTTCTGACCAGTAAATATTGCTTATCAATAGGGGTTGGCAAAGTATGGTTCCATTAGTTGGTGAAGGTTATAGATATGTTTACTTGTGAACTATATCATTGATGAAAAGTTTAAAAGTAATGAAATGATTAAGACGAAAACCGTTCTTATTATGAAATACATGGTTTTCAACCTAGTCTCTTGGTTGGGCTTTTGTTATGAAACACTAGTGCTAATAGCTGGGAGCTAATCATGTCAATATTATCTATATATTTTGAATTTCTTGCACTCATTCTCTTCGGGTCTTGTAGCGAGAGTACATTCGTGGAATCAGTGCATGGAATTTTAATCTGGAGGATTTGAAAGCTCAAGCTGCCATTGTAAGGAGGTTCAATTTTAGTTAGATATTAATGCTTAAAACCATGAAAAATGTCTAGAAATGGTTCATTTTGGTAGTACATGGAAGTACCTCAAATTGACGATGATTGTCTATGTGGTGATTTCATGGGATACCACAGAAAATGAATCCTGAATGGTGAATTCTGTTTTCCTTTTCCCTGCCGTAGAATATTATTCCTTTAAGTTTCAAGGTACTTGAAGCGAACAAAAGATTCTGTTGACAGAAAAGCATTCTATAAAACCATTATATAAAAGTATATGAAGGACAAAGGGTGCATGATTGGTGTAAAAATAGGCAGTGACTTAGATGAGTCGATTGATCAAGGCATGTACTAGCAATGGTAAGAGACATCATTATCATAATTTTTTTGATAGATTGTTATAGCTTATTTTTTCATTTTATTTTTTTCTTTAATTTCCCTTTCTTTGTTTATTGGGCTGTTGTTCTTTGAGCTCCTAGTTGAGAAATGTGAAAGAATCCATATTGGTGTGGTTTTTAGGCTCTCACGTTGACACTTGTCATTTGATACATTTGGCCCAATCATGCACATTGAATATGGACCAAAGATCAATTTTTTTTAACCATCCATTCCTTTTGAGGACGTGTGACCAACCTGATGAGTGGATTGCCCTGATTCCTTGGCCAGGGCATGTCCACATGGAGCAGTGCAACTGCTGCTAGCAGTGATAATGCTGTTTTCTTATATTCCCATGGGTTCTGTACTTTTTTTTTATTGGTTAGCATGTTAGTGCACACACCCCACTTAGGAATCAATACCAAGATCTCAGTAGTGTTGAAATGAGGTTATTTTCATTGAGTCTACCACATGAGCTATGGATTGGTGTGTGGGTTTTGTACTTGTACTTGTATGTTTATTGGTTTCTTGTCTACTGAATTTCTACTTATTCTAAAGACTGACATGTTGTAGAATCTGAGGAAGGAAATCAATGTGGTGCTGAAGAAGGAATCAGATTACTTTGGCGACATTGTGATTTTGTCATTTATGGACCGTTATGAGTTTGTGGTTCTTAAAACCATTGCCATCTGTGAGTATGGGGTGAGTAACTTTTATGTTTCTTTTGCTAAGTGTTTTTTTTTTCTTGGAATGATTATTTGATTCAGATAAGTTGTACAGTCCACATAGAATTATTGAATGTCATAAAAAGATGGTTTTGGTTTGCTTGGGAGTCCAAGTTTCTAGAATTGGGAATCTTTGATTTTGTTTTACAAATGGGTTGTATTTCTCCACTGCATTGTAACAATTAGCAAGAATTCCGCTACTTTATTCATTTATTTGACTATAAAGTATATTTTCCCTAGAAACATGAACTGTGTTCATTTCGCTTTTTTATGTTTCTACCATTTCATTTCTCTATTATTGCCATGCCAGAAGTGGCAATTTCTTGAGTCTAGAATGGACTGAAAGATCGGTTTTCAGTAAATTGTTCCCTAAATTCTTTTCTTATAGGAAGATCAAGAATTACCAATAGGCATGCAACATTTTCCTTTAGAAGGGCACATGTTTTCTAAGAGGCATGTCTTGCCATGCCAAATAATTTGTTCCTTAAAGCTAACCAATGTCAAAGTTAGCCTTAAAGTGACTCTACTATTATAGTTGTGAACATAATGATTTGAAGGAGAAATGTTATGCATGTTTTCTGACATGAGGTTGAGGGTTATCTTTGCAGTAGATGTGTGCATGACAGGGCTATTCATCAGGTGGGTCTCACCATCAACATGCCTTACCCTAAAAACTAATTTGATCCACTCATTGGTTGGGCCATTTACATGTGTTGCATATGTACCATTGGTCGTGTTTTTCCTATATGTCCACTTTTCTCATACACTACAAATAGGGGACTAATGCAATTGAGAATGTAATGGAGGATTTAACAGAAATTTTTGTTGGTTTGTTTTCTGTAGGGATTTATCCAGTAACTTGCTATATGGAGATATTCTGTTCTTGACATCTAGGCTCAAACAACTTTCTATATGAAGATATTCTGGTAACTTACTATGTAGGACCTTGAAATGAAACCCACCTTTGTTCTTAAGTCTGTCAAGGCTATTGCCATGTTATTTTGGCAATCTCAAAATTTAGAGACACTGTCAAACACCTGACACAGCAAAACATCCATCACTAAAGATAAATATCAATCAAAATGCATCAAGAGTCATGCACTATTTACGACTACAAATATGAGAGCAGATAAGAATTGGACTACCTCTCGTAGCAAGCAATAGCTGATTCCAAGTCCCCACGGTTTTTATATATAATACCCATGTTGCAATATGCTTTAGCATACATAGGCCTTTGTAGTGTAGCTTTCTTATAGCAGCTAAGAGCCAAATCATATTGCAACATCTCATAATAGACCACCCCAAGGTTGTAATATGTAGGCTAGATTTGAAACACAACACACCAAGAATTAACAAGGTTGCTGTGAAATATAAAATATATGAATTAACAAGGTCTTGACCCCATCTTTTCTTTCATTCTCCTACCTTTGGAGGGTGGCCTCCACACTCCACAGTATTTGGAAAGCACCAATCCATATTAGGCTATCTGCGTTTAATGGGAACAATGAGGTAGTGGATAGTAACTCATTAGGCGGGAATTTTCATTTCGTACCTAATCTAATTACCTCTGCCGAGATACCTCTTAAGGATTTTAGATTCTGGTAGCTTCCATTAGATTGTTGTAATGAATGTTAGATGAAATGGCTTTTTTTTTTAATGACGAAAATGCTTCTCTCTATAAGGACAAACTTGAGTAATTTGATACGCTGCATATCCATTAATCGAGTAGTTAATGTGCGCCTATTTATCACGCTGTGCCACAACTATTCTAGGGCCTGGGAATAAAAAAAATGTCGGCCTGCTTTAATAACATAACCCATTCTCAATCTCTCTCATGGCTATCAACTAGTTCCAACTTGTAAGAGGTTGTACAGAAAAACTGTACTTGCTTGACTTCATTTAGCATTCTTTTGGTTACAGCATAATGTGGTTGCTTGTGAACCTACATCAACTCCCTCATACTGCTTAGCTACCATGACATTTTTGCAACCAATTAATGTTTTTTTTTAATCTTTTATTTTGCATGCTCCAAAGAAATCTATGTAAAAATGTAGAGGCAATGAGTACTCTATTGCTTACTCTGTGATTAAATTAAATATCTAGAGATTCCATTCTTCAATCTCTTAGGGAGTAGGCTAGAAAACCAGCTGAACAATTATTTGTAAATAGTCCTGTGGTGTTTCTGCATCTTTTTACAGCATGCATAAATTGGTTCAGATCAGTTGGTACAAACAATAAGGTTCTAATGCTCATGTCGATCCTCTATTTACTTGCACTTTTAGATGCTTCTTTCAGATGATTTCTTTCACGCTATACTTATTTGTATGCATGTTGCATTAAATATTTATGAAAGTACGCATGGATGTAAATGCATGATGTATAAGTGTGAGAAAATGCATGATGTATAGGGACTGTGCATATCTGTATCGGCAAAAAACAAGGAAAAACAACAAGCTATAGGAAATAAGGAAAAACAAATACTATAAAAAACTGCCCCACGGTAGCCAAACCCTGCAAAAACAACATTACGGAGCCCAATCCTGAAACAGAACTATCACCGTAGAGAACACTCCTGTAGCTGAGACTGAGGAATTCCTAAAGCAGTGATTATTACACTCTGCCCATATAGCCCAAAAGACAACAAGAAGAATGATATGCCATTTCCTTTTGCCCAAAAACCGAACTTGCCACGACAGAGGCTAACATTATTTGATGCCCTTTATTTATTTATTTATTTATTTATTTATTTATGTTTTCTTTTTTTGGTAGATGAGATACAAATGATCATTGAATGCAGGACAATAGCTTAGAGTCTCATCAACATTTCCTGATATTTGGAGGAGGTTACAGGCTATGCCTTGGCAAGGTATTGGCTATAGTAGAGATTTGTACATTCCTTCATTACTTTGTGACTAAATACAGGTCAGCTACATGATTCTCATGTTACCCTTTCTAAGTTTCAATATGAAATTAGAGTTTGAAGAGGACCTTCCAAACATTAGGTAGGGCTTGTTGTGAACCTTCTTTAGTCTAGAAATTAGGATTATCCACAAAAAACTTTGACAACATGCCTATATTGAATATCTACATTAACTTTCATTCTAACTGTTTTAATTTCTCACATAAGTACATGCCACTTGGTAATCACAACAACCTCACTTAGATATAGGTATGATTATGATAGGCCCCAGCTGATGATTGGGCATGTTCTTGCACAAGTCTATGACTGGTACGTGTGCATGCAACTGAGTATCATTGCTTGGATCACCTTGGCCTTTCTCTAAGGGACCATTAGGTTTTGATCAATGTTTGATGTGAATATGCATATTGGGATTGGATGACTATTAAAGTGTAATTCAAACAAATTGATGATAGAACTACATGGACAGTAAGGTTTTTAACTTGCATAAGCTACATGGATGAGTTGCTTTAAGTCAATCATCCAATTAAGTGCATAAAGTACTTATTTTGTAAGCATGCATAGACCATGCGCCACAAGTGACGCTGTCCATCCTTAAGAACCTCACATGCACTGCACTCAACATTAGAAAGCCCAACATTTATTATATATAAGCCAATGTGCCTGTGTGTACAGACACCGCATATTTCACCATGCATCTTCAAGTGCTTCAAATGTGCCGATATTTTCAAGTAACCAACGTGTGATACTATCAATTTGCACGCAATACTCCCATGTTTGATGGTTTCTCTCCCTATTTAAAAATTACATGCGCATCAAATCATTAGGTGGGCCACACATGTATGGTAGAATGTTTCTGGTATCCGCCAATAGTATTTCTTTGCCTCGAGTAATAGGTGTTCCATATCTGCATTACTTGATATCTGTTAGTCTTGTTACCAAATAGGGGCTTGTCATATAAGTTTTGTATATCGATAAATATTTTTAATTGAAAACCTTTGAAGCTATCTACCTTGTAGTTTGAAGGCTTGCTTTAATGATTTAAATAGGAGTCTGTTGAATTTTGGGCCAGGTTACTCGTCTGGTTCATTGCCTTTTCATCTCTATTTTCATTTTAGTTTTTATGAAATTGGATTATTGGGTAATCTAAATTCTTGTTATTCAGTCATATGGTTTTAATAGTTATGCAGATAGAGATTTAATAGTTAGTGTCATGCCCCAAACCCAGAAATCGGATTCACAGGAATCCCGATCGCCGAATCCAGTGCCGACAGCCCCTATAGTACCCCATTCTCGACTCCTAGCACGCATCCGCCAGATTCCGATCCAGGGATCCTATAAGGAGGTTTTTTATTTGTACATTTAACTCGTAATAAACAGAACCACAAGTATACCCAGATCACAAAGGCAACATCATCATCACATATCCACTAATATAATCATTTGATTACAATATTGAATGGAAATACATAAATTGATAATCAAGCTCCAGAAGACTGTTGCATGCTCCAAGCTCAACACTGCTGCACCCTAATATCAACTGCATGCATCTATCATGCATAAGCTTATAGAAAGCTTAGAGGGTAGTGTAAGTGTGTGCATAAGGTAAGTGCCAAGTATTCAATACAATGCCATCATCATATAGTACCAAAAATACTGGTAATCCATAAATCGTACAATATCGGAATAAGCAGAATTACTAACAAGATCATGAATTACTAGAGTAAGCAGAAACACTAACAACATCAAGAATTATCAAAGTAAACAGAAATACTGGCAAGATCATAAATTATACGATAACAGAGTAAGCGAAAATACGGACAAGTCCATGAGTCAATCAATATCAAAATACGCAATATAGAATAGCTATGCAAATGAGGAGTCATAAAGAGCCAAATATCAAATGCCAAGGATGCGATGTAGTATGTAATTCTTGATGAGTCCACGAATAACATCAATCGTATCTAGACCATATAAATGCAGAAACACAGTAACCCAAAATATCATATACCGTGGATGTAATGCAATATACGGTGCGAATGCAATGACCATGCTGGAGTGTGAAGTCGGGATGATAGTACGTAGTATCGCAGGCTATGGGGTCCATCACAAGGGACTTCTATCCAAACCAGTCTCATGCCTAAATTTGGATAGTCAGACTCAATGTGGTAAACTCCTGATCTTAGGTTAGTCGCGCACCCAACTGATATCCTAGCCATGCGAAGGTACACGTAATAAATAGTTGCGCACCACCAGCCCGAGTGGATAGTGAATGAATGAATGAATGAGTATGCAACTTCTGCTCAATAAGTCCACATATATCAGTAGGATTCATCTCTGGGATCATCACCGGGGTCGAGTACACTCTATAGGCAATTGTCGCCCACTGGACGCACAACCATGCAAGTGGAAGAAACCTCACTATCCGCCTGGCCAGTAGTCAGTCAATATTTACCCGGCACGTCGATAGCGGACCCATTCACGAGCTGGTCAAACTCAGCCTAGCAATGCCCCCTACCCTCAGGTGGGTAAGGCCACACCCCCTCCCAACCAACCACGACATAGTAGGAGACGCGGCCTACTGGTACACGGCCCTCATGCGCTCATATATATCCACTCGGTCTCGACGTTGGGGAGTCTCCTAGCTATGGAGGTTCAAGAATTTTCACCCAGGGACATCTATGGCGCCCATATGCTAGAACCAAACATTTTAGGTGTCCCGTCTGGCCATCCACAACATGCCTGTGGAGGCTACAGCCCTGATCTTGCTAGGACGTACAGTAATCATAACGCAATGCAAGATGCATGAGTCATACAATCCAGTCATGCATCAATCCTGCGCATGTTATGCGCTCATGTGAGATAACCTCCGCCTATCATGAAGTCTCATAACAACATGCTCAATGACATATGTAATAATTAACCACATCTCATAACAAACATACAGATAATACATATGGGCATGTATCACGATGCTATGCTGTCACATACTCATAATCGGTATCAATAACCGGCATCGACAATTGACCACGATAATGTGGACATTTAACCAACATTGCTCCCAAGGAATGACCCACAAAGAGCCAATCATATTGTTGGCCCATGGCCTCACACAACGGCCACATACATCAAGTGGGTCATATCACATGGGCCAGCAATACATCTCAATGGGCCTCTTCATATGGTCCTCATATACATCAAGTGGGTCACATCAACTGGGCCGCAGCAATGGGCCTCATATAAATCCAATGGACCACATTAGATGGTCATATACAATCTCAATCGGCCGTATCCCATGGGCCTCAAATATATCATAATGGGCCTCATCATACGGTCTAATATATATCATAGTGGGTTGAATACACAGGCTTAATATACATCACCATGGGCCACGACCCATGATCCTCAAATACATTATAATGGGCTACGACCCGTGGACCTCAATATACATCAAGTGGATCATATTAATGGGTCTCATATACACCAAATGGGTTGCGTACCTGGACCTCGAAATACATCAAGTGAGCAACACATCATGGGCCTAATACATATCACAATGGGCCTTGCCCTTAGGCCATGAATACATCACAATGGGCCTCTAACACGGGTCTAATATACATCATGAGGGGCCACATCTTATGGGCCTTAATTATATCACAATGTGCCATGTCCCATGGGCCTCGAATACATCATAATGGGCCGCACTACCTGGGCCTTGAATGTGTCATAATAGGCCATAATCCATGGGCTTCAATACATCACAATAGGCCACAACTCATGGGCCTTAAATACCAAATAGGTGGGCCCCATATATATATTAAGTGGGCCAAATGGGGCAGTCTACGGTTTAGCAAAATAATTGGATAGCGTGGTTGAAACATATTCATCATGGTGTGCCCCCCATGTCGATGGGTGGCGTGGTGAATAAATACATCATGGCGGTTTCCAACACTACCCTAGACAGATGGACGGATGGAGAACCACATACAATCAAGTGGGGTCCATATCCTCAAGCGAAAGGACGGTTAGATATAATAATACATCATGGTGGCCTTACACCACTTGTCCAGATGGACAGTCGAATATAGAGCATGTACGTCAAGGTGGGTCTCACCTGCCGTGGACGGAGTGAATATACAACACATCATCAAGGTGGGTCCTAGGAATAGTCAGCCCAATGGCGTATGTTATGATCAGTCATTTCTCACATCAGGCATACATATGATGCGTAATATCATGAATTATGGATCTATACTAAACCTGTGTTGTGGTGATGGGCTCTGTTCATAACGAAGATGGGCCTAGGCGGTCTACACACTACAAGTATGAACCTATCATTAGACCCTAGGGAGAGTCACAATGCGGACATTTAACAAACATTGTACTTACAATGTGGACGTCAAACCAACATTGCTCCCAAGGCATGACCTGCCATTAATGTCAACACATAAACCATGGTGGGATCACATTACAATATGCCTCAACCCATGGGCTCCAAATACATCACAATGGGCCTCAACCCATGGGCACTAGAATACATCAAAATGGGCCTAATCACATGGTTCTCATATATGTCAAGGTAGCCTAAACAACGGGCCTCATACACATGACAGTGGGCCTCAATAATAGGCCCTCATACACGTCAAGGTGGGCCTTAATAACGGGCCCTCATACACATCAAGGTGGGCCTCAATAATGGGCCTTATGCATATCAAGGTGGGCCTCAATAATAGGCCACAAATACATCAAGATGGGCCTAATCACATGGTCGTCATATATGTCAAGGTGGCCTTAATAACGGGCCTCATAAACATGACAGTGGGCCTCAATAACGGGCCCTCATACACGTCATGGTGGGCCTCAATAACGGGCCCTCATACACATGAAGGTGGGCCTCAATAACGAGCCTTATGCATATCAAGGTGGGCCTCAATAACAGGTCACAAATACATCAAGATGGGCCTAATCACATGGGCCTTATATTGATTAAGGTGGCCTCAACAACGGGCCTCATACATATGAGAGTAGGCCTCAATAATGGGCCCTCATACATGTCAAGGTGGGCCTCAATAACAGGCTCTCATACACATCAAGGTGGGCCTCAACAACGGGCCATAAATATGACAGGTTGGCCACATCACATGGGCCATATGTATATACTAAGGTCAGGCCCACTTGAACTATAGATCTATCTTATTTTTAGCCTCAAGCCCTAAAACAAGCTTTCAAAATGGTTGGATAGATTGGATGCAACACATGCATCATGGTGGGGGTCTACACGAAGGCCCACCATCATGTATATTATATATAATATAATATATAAACTATATATAGTATATATATACAACATTATATACATATTATTATTATATTTATATATATATATATATACACACATATACATACCCACAC
This sequence comes from Magnolia changhungtana, assembly GCA_030180095.1. Lineage (NCBI taxonomy): Eukaryota > Viridiplantae > Streptophyta > Magnoliopsida > Magnoliales > Magnoliaceae > Magnolia > Magnolia changhungtana. The sequence continues at coordinate 3,185,308 of JASAUF010000091.1, read as the reverse complement.
ACATACACACATAGTCCCACACGTGGGGTCGGACCCACCATCTAGTGCAATGGATGGTGCGGATTGGACACATAAATCATGGTGGGTTGCCACCGTACACCGTCATTGGATGGTGAAAAAGAAACACATACATCACTCTGGGTCCCACGTGGGGCCCACCATAACGTTTATCTTCCATCCAATCCATTCATAAGGTCACCCGTACCTGGATGAAAGGGAAAAACAAATTTCATTTTGATCCAAAACTCCTATGGCCCAAAAACGGGTTTCAATGGCGGGCTCTAAATCACCACTGTTTCCTATGATGTGGGCCACTTCAAATAGGGGCCCACCTAATGAACGGTTTAGATTACGTACACACATCATGGTGGGGCCCACGGCTAGGGGTCGTGAGACCCTGTCGTCCACCCACCAAGAGTGGCCGCACCTGCCTTTCTAATAGCGAAGGCGTGTCACCGCATTATTATTATTATTATTATTATTATTATTATTATTATTATTATTAAATCATGTTTTCTCGCAGTTTTTCACATGTGGGGCCCCCATCGGAACAATCCACCCCGCCCACTGGTTTTCATGGCCCGAGACGAACAAAGCAAGCCCAATATCTGATATTTTTCGGTGTATAGGACTATCATGGTAAATTTTAACGGTAATGACACTGTTTTCAACGCAATGGCCCACTAGATACTCGGATCAACCTCATTTTTCGGCTTAACGCCTAAAAGGAGCTGGGAAAAGGAATGGACGGCGTGGATTAGAAACATACATTGAGGTGGGGCTTGCATGAGTGGCCACCTCAATGCTTTGAAGCAAGCTAATATTTTTGTGTTTCTGCTGCTGTAAAACACCCCACCGTCAGCACCCACTTCTTTGTCTAGCCACGTCCAGCGTCCCTGGAAGCTGGACGGTTAGCACAAACACATTTTAAGGTGGGCCCCACTTACTAGATGGCTTAGCTAAAACACATGCTTCATGGTGGGGTCCACCTAGGTGAACCACACAGCCACCTCATCACACATAAAAAAAAAATAAATGAAAAAGAGAGAAAGAGAGAGAGAGAGAGAGAGAGAGAGAAGCACCCACTATGATCCAAAGGTCAAGATTTACACAAAAGAAAATCACCCACCTCGAGATCTCTTCTTCCTTCTTCCCTCAATGCGTGATAGAGTCCCAAAGAGGCAATTTCAATGGTGGAAATGATCATTGGATGGTGGAGATGGGAGATAGGGAGGTGGGCCACACTAGCTTTCTCATTGGAGCCATGGACGTGGGTTGCTCCATGAAGGGATTGCTTAGAGAAAAAGAGGATGAGAGAGGAAGTGATGTAAGAGAAGTGATGGGAGAGAGATGGTGAGATGATGGAAAAGTTGACTTTAGGTAAGGGTGATGTAAGAGGGGGATGGTTGCTTATAATTGACTTGATGGTATGGAGTACTTAACTTTTGATATGATTGATGAGACATTCTCATGGGATTGTAACGCACGGCGTTTTTCCTTGAACTGAACGCGGGTCCACATCCCCCTGCCAGGGTACCGGATCGGTATGCAAGTCGCGGCATTGGAACTGTGGCGACAGTACAGTCGTATTGGTACAAGTCTCGGATTAAGCCGACTCAAATCTACTGAATATGACTTAGGGTCACATGCAAACGTCGATCACAGATCGCGAGTTGCTAAAATTCGACTGGGAGGACGACGAATGCCTATAGAATGGTACGGGATAGGATACGGGTCTTACAGCTCTCCTCACCTAATAAAAATTTCATCCTCGAAATTTACAGAACAGAGAAGGGAAGGGGGAACATCAGCAAGTATACAAGTCAAAGCACAATCAATCTACCAAAAGATGAATATAACGCTCTCTAATCTCAGCTTTGCGTTCCCAAGACGCCTCCTTAACAGAATGGTGAATCATGTTAATCCTCGGATCCCAGATCAAAAACAATCGAAACGGGAATACTATGCAGCCTCATAATTTCATCGATAGAGGGCTGTATAAGAAAATCTCTAAGTTATTTGAACTCGGGGATCTAATTATTCTAGGTTCTCAACAATCACAGAGTGCAGGGTAGCTATCAGCAGATATGTGATGTTATCCTCAGGTATTCTCAAGTTATGCTCTGATACCAACTTCTGTCACACCCCAAACCCAGAAATCGGATTCACAGGAATCCCGATTGCCAAATTCGGTGCCGACAGCCTCCGTAGTACCCCATTCTTGGCTCCTAGAGCCCATACGCCAGATTTCGATCCTGGGATCCTACAAGGAGGTTTTTTTTATACATTTAACTCATAATAAACATAACCACAAGTATACCTAGATCACAAAGGCAACATCATCATCACATATCCACTAATATAATCATTTAATTACAATACTGAAGGGAAATACATAAATAAAAAATCAAGCTCCAGAAGACCGTTATATGCTCCAAGCTCAACACTGTTGTAACCTAACATCACCTGCACGCATCTATCGTGCATAAGCTTATAGAAAGCTTAGAGGGTGGTGTAAGTGTGTGCACAAGGTAAGTGCCAAGTATTCAATACAATGTCATCATCATACAATACCGAAAATACTGGTAATCCATAAATCGTACAATATCGAAATAAGCAGAATTACTAACAAGATCATGAATTACCAGAGTAAGCAGAAATACTAATAAGAGCAGGAATTATCAGAGTAAACAAAAATACTGGTAAGGTCATAAATTATACGATAACAAAGTAAGCGAAAATACGAACAAGTCCATGAGTCAATCAATATCAGAATACGCAATATAGAACAACTATGCAAATGAGGAGTCATAAAGAGCCAAATATCAAATGTTGAGGATATGATGCAGTATGTAATTCCTGATGAGTCTACGAATAGCGTCAATCGTATCTAGACCATATAAATGCAGAAACACAGTAACCCAAAATACCATATGTCGTGGATGTAATGTAGTATGAGGTGCGAATGGAATGACCATGCCGGAGTATGAAGTCGAGATGTTAGTACGTAGTATCGTAGGCTATGGGGTCCATTACAAGGGACTTCTATCCAAACCAGTCTCATACCTAAATTTGGATAGTTAGACTCAATGGGGTAAACTCCTGATCTCAGGTTAGTTGCGCACCTAACTGAAATCCTAGTCGTGCGATGGTACACGTAACAAATAGTTGCGCACCACCAGCTCGAGTGGATAGTGAATGAATAAATAAATGAGTATGCAACTCCTGCTCAATAAGTCCACATATCAGTACGGTTCATCTCTGGGATCATCACCAGGGTCGAGTACACTCTACATGCAATCGCCACCCACTGGACGCACAACCATGCAAGTGGAAGAGACCTCACTATCCACCTAGCCAGTAGTCAGCCAATATCTACCTGGCACGTCGATAGCGGACCCATTCATGAGCTAGTCAGACTCAGCCTAGCAATGCCCCCTACCCTCAGGCAGGTAAGGCCACACCCCCTCCCAACCGACCACGACACAGTGGGAGACGCGGTCTACTAGCACACGGCCCTCATTCGCTCATATATCCACTCGGTCTAAACGTTGGGGCGTCTCCTGGCCACGGAGGTTCAGGGATTTTCACCTAGGGACATTTATGGCGCCCGTATGCTAGAACCAAATATTTTCAGTGTCCCGTCTGGCCATCCACAACATGCCTGTGGAGGCTACGTCCCTAATCTCGCTAGGGCGTATAGTAATCACAACACAATGCAAGATGCATGAGTCATACAATCCAGTCATGCATCAATCTTGCGCATGTCGTGCGCTCATGTGAGATAACCTCCGCCTATCATAGAGTCTCATAACAACATGCTCAATGACATGTGCAATGATCAACCACATCTCATAACAAACATGCAAATCATGCATATGGGCATGTATCACGATGCTATGCTGTCACATACTCATAACTGGTATCAACAAACGAACTCGACAATGTGGACATTTAACCAACATTGTCCCCGAGGAATGGCCCACATAGAGCCAATCATATCGTGGGCCCATGGCCTCACACAAGGGCCACATACATCAAGTGGGCTGCATCACATGGGCCAGAAATACATCTCAATGGGCCTCATCATATGGGCCTCATATACATCAAGTGGGTCGCATCAACTAGGCCGTAGCAATGGGCCTCATATAAATCCAATGAGCTGCATTAAATGGTCATATACAATCTCAAGCGGCCGTATCCCATGGGCCTCAAATATATCATATTGGGCCTCATCATATGGTCTAATATACATCATAGTGGGTCGAATACACGAGCTTAATATACATCACCATGAGCCACGACCCATGATCCTCACATACATCATAATGGGCTACGACCCGTGGGCCTCAATATACATCAAGTGGATCGCATTAATGGGTCTCATATACACCAAATGGGTCGCGTACCTGGACCTCGAAATACATCAAGTGAGCCACACATCATGGGCTTAATACACATCACAATAGGCCTTTCCCTTAGGCTACGAATACATCACAATGGGCCTCTGACACGGGTCTAATATACATCATGAGGGGCCACATCCTATGGGCCTTAATTATATCACAATGTGCGATGTCCTATAGGCCTTGAATACATCATAATGGGCCACACCACCTGGGCCTCAAACGTATCACAATGGGTCATAACCCATGGGCCTCAATACGTCACAATAGGCCATAACTCATGGGCCTCAAATACCAAACAGGTAGGCCCCATATATATATATATATATATATATATATATATATATATATATATATATTAAGTGGACCAAATGGGGCAGTCCATGGTTTAGCAAAACAAATGGACAGCGTGGTTGAAACATATTCATCATGGTGTGCCCCCCATGCCGATGGGTGGCATGGTGAATACATACATCATGGCGGGTTCCAACACTACCCTGGACAGATGGACGGATGGAGAACCACATACATTCAAGTGGGGTCCATATCCTCAAGCGGAAGGACGGTTGGATATAACAATACAACATGGTGGCCTTACACCACTCATCCAAATGGACAGTCGAATATAGAGCATGTACGTCAAGATGGGTCTCACCTGCCGTGGACGGATTGGATATACAACACATCATCAAGGTGGGTCCCAGGAATAGTCTGCCCAATGGCGTATGTTATGATCAGTCATTTTTCACATCAGGCATACATATGATGCGTAATATCATGAATTATAGATCTGCACTAAACCTATGTTGTGGTGATGGGCTCTGTTCATAACAAAGATGGGCCTAGGCAGTTTACACACTACAAGTATGAACCTATCATTGGACCCTAGGGAGAGTCACAATGAGGACATTTAACCAACATTGGACTTACAATGTGGACGTCAAACCAACATTGCTCCCAAGGCATGACCCGCCATAAAGGTCAACACATATACCATGGTGGGATCACATTACAATAGGCCTCAACCCATGGGCTCCAAATACATCACAATGGGCCAAAACCCATGGGCTCCAAATACATCACAATGGGCCTCAACCCATGGGCCCTAGAATACATCAAAATGGGCATAATCACATGGTCCTCATATATGTTAAGGTGTCCTCAACAACGGGCCTCATACACATGACAGTGGGCCTCAATAACGGGCCCTCATACACGTCAAGGTGGGCCTCAATAACAGACCCTCATACACATCAAGGTGGGCCTCAATAACGGGCCTTATGCATATCAAGGTGGACCTCAATAATAGGCCACAAATACATCAAGATGGGTCTAATCACCTGGTCCTCATATATGTCAAGGTGGCCTCAACAACGGGCCTTATACACATGACAGTGAGCCTCAATAATAGGCCCTCATACACATCAAGGTGGGCCTCAATAACGGGCCCTCATACACATCAAGGTGGGCCTCAATAACGGGCCTTATGCATATCAAGGTGGGCCTCAATAACATGCCACAAATACATCAAGATGGGCCTAATCACACGAGCCTTATATTTATCAAGGTGGCCTCAACAACGGGCCTCATACACATGACAGTGGGCCTTAATAACGGTTCCTCATACACGTCAATGTGGGCCTTGATAACGGGCCCTCATACACATCAAGGTGGGCCTCAACAATGGGCCAAAAATATGACAAGTGGGCCACATCACACGGGCCATATGTATATACCAAGGTGAGGCCCACTTGAACTATAGATCTGTCTTATTTTTAGCCTCAAGCCATAAAACAAGCTTTCAAAATGGTTGGACAGATTGGATGCAACACATGCTTCATGGTGGGGGTCCAAACGAAGGCCCACCATCATGTATATTATATATTATATAATATATAAACTATATATAGTATATATATATATATATATATATACAACATTATATATATATATATATATATATATATTCATACATACATACACACACAGTCCCACACGTGGGGTAGGACCCACCATCCAATGCAATGGACAGTGCGGATTAGACACATAAATCATGGTGGGTTGCCATCGTCCATCGTCAGTGGACAGTGCAAAAGAAACACATACATCACTATGGGTCCCACGTGGGGCCCATCATAACGTTTATCTTCCATTCAATCCATTCATAAGGTCACCTGTACCTGGATCAAAGGGAAAAACAAATTTCATTTTCATCCAAAACTCCTGTGGCCTAAAAACAGGTTTCAATGGCAGGCTCTAAATCACCACTGTTTCCTATGATGTGGGCCACCTGAATTTCAGATTGGGCCAGTTTTTGGAGGGGGCCCACTTCAAGCAGGGGCCCACCTAATGAACGGTTTGGATTACATACACACATCATGGTGGGGCCCACGGCTAGGGGCATGGGACCATGTCATCCGCCCGCCAGCAGCAGGCACTGCCTGCTCCTCTGACAGCAGCAGTGTCATCCGCGCATTTTCTCGCAGTTTTTCACATGTGGGGCCCCCATCGGAAGAATCCACCCCACCCACTGGTTTCCATAGCCCGAGACGAACCAAACAAGCCCAATATCTGATATTTTTCGGTGTATAGGACTATCAAGGTAAATTTCAACGATAATGACACTGTTTTCAACGCTATGGCCCATCAGATACTCGGATCAACCTCATTTTTTGGCTCAATGCCTAAAAGGAGCTGGGAAAAGGAATGGACGGCGTGGATTAGAAACATACATCGAGGTGGGGCTTGCATGAGTGGCCACCTCAATGCTTTGAAGCAAGCTGATATTTTTATTTTTCTGCTGCTATAATACACCCCACCGTCAACACCCACTTCTTTGTCCAGCCACGTCCAGCATCCTTGGACGCTCGACGGTTAGCATAAACACATTTTAAGGCGGGCCCCACTTACTAGATGGCTTGGCAAAAACACATGCTTCATGGTGGGGTCCATCCGGGTGGACCACATAGCCACCTCATCACACATAAATAAATAAATAAATAAATGAAAGAGAGAGAGAGAGAGAAGCACCCACTATGATCCAATGGTCAAGATTTACACAAAAGAAAATCACCCATCACAAGATCTCTTCTTCCTTCTTCCGTCAATGCGTGATAGAGTCCCAAAGAGGCAATTTCAATGGTGGAGATGATCATTGGATGGTAGAGATGGGAGATAGGGAGGTGGGCCACACTAGCTCTCTCGTGGGACCCATGGACGTGGGTTGCTCCATGGAGGGATTGCTTGGAGAAAAAGAGATGAGAGAGGAAGTGATGTAAGAGAAGTGATGAGAGAGAGATGGTGAGATGATGGGAAAGTTGACTTTAGGTAAGGGTGATGTAAGAGGGGGATGGGTACCAGATCGATATGCAAGACGCAGCGTTGGAAACGCAGCGACAGTGCAGTCATATTGATACAAGTCTCGGATTAAGCCGACTCAAATCTACGGAATATGACTTAGGGTCACACGCAAGCGTCGATCACAGATCGCGAGTTGCTAGAATTCGAATGGGAGGACGGCGAATGCCTATAGAGCGGTACGGACTAGGATACAGGTCTTACAGTTAGACCAATGAAGATTTAATTGTAGGACAACAATTATAGGAAAGGATTAGTCAGAATCAATAGGAATTTGTGTGAAAGGATTAGTAATGAATCAGTAGGAATTTCTATTATTGCCAATTCTACCGGCGCTAGTTATAGTTTTTAGCAGCATTTGTTGCAACTTGTTTGCCACAAAATTTACTTGCACTTTTCGGCTTTTACCGGCATTTTTACAATTCATTTCTCATATCCATTAGCGGCGTTTCGTACAGTTTTTAGTGCATTACTGTCGCTTTGTGCCGTGGGTTTTTCAGCATTAATTTGGGAGTGTTCACTACAACAAAATAGGCCTTTCCCGTCGGTCAAAACCGCCGGCAAAGGTCCTAAAAACTGCCAGTAAAGGGTTCACTGGCGGTCTAGCAACTATCGGCAAAGGCTCGGTCGGTAAAGGTGTTGCCGACGGCCAGCACCTTTTACTGGCGGTTTTACCGGCCGCCCCTAAATTGTCATTAGCTACGGATAAAATCCGTAGCCATTGCAATTTTTGTTGTTTCAATTTTTCCTGCCCACTCTCACCACTGGGAAAAAGAAAAAAACAATTACAAGTAGATCAGTAATGTGTACAAATATAAATGTATAAAGCACACAAGAACTTAAATCAAAATCTTTTTTTGTATAGAATAATTGTAAGCAATCCTTAGTTTTCATCTGATGAACTGCTAGAACCTAGTGTGTTAAAGCAAAAGAAAAAGTGTAGAAAGATCTCTCTATACCACCTTATTTACAATGTTGCAGGTGAAAGAACTACTCTAATAATACAATTCAGGCCCACTTAATCCTGTCTCAAAGCATACAGAAAAAAAAGAACTCCTTGGTTTCCTTCTTTGTAGCCTCCTTTCCCTTTGTTGCCTTCATTTTAAGGAAAAATTTTCCTATAAGAATAAAAATATAAATTTGCAGCAGTCAATAAAATAGCAAAGCCCAAACAAGAACTCCAATTTGGGGATAACTTCCCGGACTTCCTGTCCTCAACAAACAGATTGAGATGTGCCAAGTCTACTTTGCCTCTTATTTAATGTTTTCTTCTTTTTTTTTTTTTGCAATTTTCTTTAGCCTGATTAATAACATTCAACAATTATGAGAGAGAGAGAGAGAGCAGAGCATAGCAGAAAAATGAAGTAAAAGAAGTGCTAAAAGAATGCTTACTTTCATAAGACGGTAAAGGTCATAAGACTCAAGACAAGCATTCTTGTACATATGGATAGACCAGCCAAATGCAAATAAATCACATGACAGCCAAATGAAGATATACTCACGATTAATGCATAGAATGCACTAAAATACGATAAAAAATTAAACCATAGAAACTGAAGTTTTAAGTATCATCTGAAAAGGAGGAAATAACCTTAGACTAAGACTGATCCATAACAAAGTTAAACCCAAGCAACATCTGAACCTACCATATTCTCTTTCTCGTGGATCAAGCAATAGTTGTTGGGCCTTTGCCAATGTTGTTCACAAGTCAATAGTTGATTGTCAATGAATGTGTTTTGTATTCTGCCTCGATGAGATGGTGCATTTGAAATTGGAAGTTCACTCGTGCGAGTTCACTTTCAAGATCAGTTCTAGCAAGCTGGAACATTCACTGCCACACGTGCAGATATGCAACATCCAATCCATTGATCAGGTGAGCCCAAAAGTGTAGATTCCATGTGCAAAATATTAAGAGAATGGAGAATGATCAAATGCAGGACACCATTTCTATCCATCTACGAAGGTTAATCATGATAGAGAAGGAAGAAAAAAAATGTCGAATCGTATGATTAAGTGCACCAGTGCAGCCATCACATCTCCCACACGTGCTAAGTTGGCCCGTTTGAAGAGGTGTGCATGGTAAGCCTACAAGTATGAGATCTAGGTTAATCTGTTGGCCCTAATAAGGACAGAGCCCACCCCAATCCGTTGTGTGTGTACAATGGCACTTCACATGATAGGTGGGTCTCCTATCATTTTCACCATGGGATCTCATTATACACCACAGATGTCCCGCACCCATGACGGGTCAACACATGTCAAATGGATACATCGTCTGATTCATTTCTCAGCCACAACATGCTTTTAGTCCATCTGAGGTGTGCTTAAGATGAGACGTGGATATGGGCTAGCCACACATGCTACTGTCATTTTAGTATATGGGGCATCTATGATGAGTCCCTAATATCAGCAGTTTGGATCACTGAAAATGGGCCACACAGGACAAGCTGAAAACCCATCCGGACATATGATATTCTCGGTCATGCACTAGATGATACAAAGTCACGTCTTTCCAGATCTTGCATAATACAAAGAATTACATGACCAGAATCCCCAAACTTCGTATAAATATGAAAGAGTGATCCATTGACTCTGAGGCAAGTGTTTGACGATATGGACCAGGTCGTCTTGTAAAAAGGCCCACCAAGCAACCAAAAGCTACTTTGATTGGACTAGAAATATCACATAGCAACTCCGTGAATGCAATCCATTGAAAGTCTGGGGTAACCCAACCAGGGTGATTTTTGAAATACGGCACGCTCACTACTTGACCCATCAAATGAACGGTTTCCTCCACCTACTCCATATATGCCGAACAATGCCTCCGGAAACATTGGATCTAGTTACAAAATGCAACAAACCTAAGAAAAGGCATCCTCCATAAAGTCCAGTTTCAAAGTGAAGAAAAAAGATTCTAATAGCCACATATCCTCTCTTTTATATGGGATTTGGAGTTTTATTCCACAAAGCAACAATGTAATTGAACATTGATATCAAATACCTACCAGGAAAAAAGAAGAGTCATAAATCTTTTAGGTAAAATAGGGAGTCCAATTTCCATCATATAATATTCACTACAGAATATGAAGACAAATCAAGACTTGCAGACAGCAGTCCATGGTACTAAAGTTCATGGTATATTAGAAACAAGCAGATCGAATTACTTACCTGTCAACCTGGATGTTCTGAATGATAAAGTTTGACATAGAATGGCCATACTGAGGGTAATCGATAAAGTTCCTATATGAATGAAAAGTTTGCTACCCAAATTTTCTAGAACTATATAACATCAAGAAAAGAAATTTGGTATCATTTCCTCTGCAAAACATGAGAAAATACCATACCATCCAGCCCATATGAATACTATCTATGTAAAGCTATTGTCTGATTTGCTTCGATCGAAATCATTTTTCAGCTCCCTCTTACTAGGATTTCACACACATATCATCACACCTAGAAATAAAGTACAAGGAAAAAAAAATCATTCTTTTATATAGTACCTAGAGCTTACTTTAATTTCAAATGTGAAACATAAAAAAGTAAACAATGGAATGCAGAAAAGAAGAAGAAGAAGAAGATGCAGAATTAGGATACATGGAACACTCAATCATCAATCGGGACTGTTCATTCAATAGTATCAGCTTGCTTGTTTCTTTACCTTATCATTTGTATCAGCGCTTGTTATTAAGATTTTAAAGAAACTTGATAGTGCGGGATTACCTTTGAATCTTTTTGGATCTGCCTTACTTTTGGGCTCATCCCTAAAATGAAATAACAAAATGAACACATGCATCACAGGGGGCCCATAGAGCTTTGACACCAAAGAATAGCTTCCTGGTGTTGAGGTCACCACCACGCTATGCCCCTTCTTTTTGAAGTGGATTATGTCCTACCTCTGCCATCTCTACCCAAGAACGAGCAGATCTATGTGGGACCTACCATGATGTTTATTTTCCACCAACCTCTTCATAAGGTCACACAAACCTTAGATGAAGGGAAAACATAAACATCAGCTTGATCATCTGATCACTAGCAATTCGACGCTATTTAAAAGAGATTATGCACAGTCACCAAATATCTCAACAGAAAATCCTACAAACACGCAGACATACACACAAGTGAACATCCCCACGCAAAGATATTAGAGATCATAAAACAAATGACAGAGAAAAGAAACAAAAGGAATAAATACCACTATAAATCATGAAAGAATGAGGTAGCAATTGTGAATTTGTGATTGTGATGGGATGTTACCGTAAATACATATTGGATTAGAAACTCATGAATTCATAAGGTTGGAAAACTTTCGCCAATCCAAGTGGGAATATAACCTGAGAAATTGTTGTGTCTGAGGTCAAGAGTCTCCGAACTAGCACATTTCTTCAAAGACAAAGCATATGAAGGACTAACACACAAAGGTAAAGCTTCTTCGTTGCCTTTTAAAAAAAACACACAAAGGTAAAGCTTCTTCGTTGCCTTTCAAAAAAAACACACAAAGGTAAAGCTTCTTCGTTGCCTTTCAAAAAAAACACACAAAGGTAAAGCTATATTATTTTTTTGCTAGGCACAAGAGACATAGCATATATTTCAAGTGCCTAGAAACTAAAGCATCTAATAAAGTTTAAAAATCATTAAGAATGCACTGATATAGAACGATGTAAATAATAACCCCAAATGAATTTGACAAAAGAAGTCAGGCACATTCCAGAAAATGTTCACACAACAACCAAACGTAATTCATAATTAAGAGATACCTACATGCAATTTGATTACCTAGCCACAGTAGTTCGGAGCAGAAAATATAGTAATAAGCCTACCATCATCATGTTCCATCTTCTAGCCCCCATCTTTCACTTCGTGGATCGAACAATTAGATCTGCTAAATTTGAATAACATAACACATGGTACCTAAAAAAAAAAAAAAACTTTAGAAGTAAAATGTTACAACTTATATATGGTCTCAAGCATTGGGTTTGACTTGAAGAAAGGCTTCAGCTTGTCTTCTAAGAAATCCTCTCTAAATGCCTGTGAGAAAGAAAAAAAATAGTATAACAGAAATATCATATCATTAAATTAGATGCGTGGAACTCTGGGGTACAACAACTGAAGGAGTTATTTCAACAAGCTAGGCCTTTACAGGGAGCTGTAACAGCCCTTACAGGTCATTTTTTTTCCATGATGGCCGTTATGTGACGGTTGCCACCGTTACCTTTACGTAATGGCTGTTGTGACACACCATACATCAGACCAACAGTCTATCACTAAAACATGCAACGTTTACAAAAATGAAAACTAGGTATACTGTATCCTTGATTTTAAATTAGCAAAGGAGGATTTGGGAATGTCAGCACGGAATCTAATTGTCAGCTACAATGACCCAATAAAACTAGATACACTGACCCATCCAAGCAGTTAATTGGTAATATTGAAGTGTTTGTCATTATCAAATAATGATTCATATTATGCAAGTATAGAATATGAAAAACTGTATCTAGTTATTTAGATTTATATGTCAAGATTAACATTGGGGGTGAACAGTAGATAGATATAGCTGAGATAAAAAATAAAATTAAAAATTAAAGAGAGAGAGAGAGAGAGAGAGAGAGAGAGAGAGAGACTGGTATTCTAATGTGTATCCACGTGGCAGATGCATGTGTTCGACATGTCATTTCTTTAGATAAAATGTTGTGCCCTTGTTAGTTGCTATCTTAAAACCTGTCATGGATTTAGCCCTGCATTAGGATTCCAAATTGGTTTGGAGGAAATCAAGGAACATCAATGTTGCTATGTTTTCTGATGCATGCTTTTTTTTAAAGGTGGTTCATAGCAATTAGCATTGGCTTGTGAATCTTGACATAAATTTTTGAACTGTTTTTTTTTTCTTTCTTTCTTTCTTTCTTTCTTTCTTTTTAATTTTCTTTTGTAGTTCTAAACATGCCTTTGTTTATTCTTTTTTTGTAAACGAGGACATTTGGTACTGAGTTTCTCACCTAAATATGGATATTTGTATCTAAACATGTTTGCTCTAAAACCTTACATTCCATTTATCTGCTTGTGAATCAATGGAAAGCTTGTTAAGATTTCTTTGTTTGCTCTGTCATTGCAGTTATTGACCATTATATCTACTATCGATGACTTGAATTATCCAGAGAAGATGGAAACATATTATATAGTTAATGCTCCATATATATTTTCAGCGTGTTGGAAGGTGAGTATCCATGCTTTTATATATATATATATATATATATATATATATATAATATATATATATATATATATATATATATATAGAAAAGATATATGTACATATGCACGCATAAAGATATATGATACGAAAGATGATCACTATTATAATGCAAGATAAAATCTTACTTGTGGAAAGAGCGAAAATGAGAATTTTGTGATCTGTTTCTGTTTTTCACCGAAAGCAAGGTGTAAGCTGCAGCTTGACAAGCTTAAGTGTAAGTGAAACCATACCAAAATAAACATAAGAATCATGGGACTCCATCAGTTCAAGGTCATTATGAACTGATGCATTTTAAACACTCCAAGACATAAAGTGGGGGTAAAATTCAAACCTACTTACCAACCAAATAATAGTAACAATAATGATGATAGTAATTTCTACTGAGTTAACTCCATATTATGATTTACAAATCAGAAACTGAGAACACAGGGAGCGTAACATAACCAATAACCAAAATAACATAGAAGAAAACCAGTTGACAAATGCCATCACTTTTGTGCAATAAAAACTTCATCAAGCTAGGCTCTTAACATGTCAGGTTTAGGCCAGGTACTGGTGTCACCGTATTCTGTTTTCCAGCTTATTTTAGGCAATGGTCCCACAACTGAAGAAATAAAAATTTCAGGTGGACCACATCACAGGAAACAATGATTATTGGCCATTAAAAACCTCTTGTGGGCCACGAAACAAGAAACATCCACATCCTAGACATAACAAACTACACTACATAGTCTCTTTGTTATTTCAGTAAGATGTAGAGGGATAGGCATTGAAAAGAATAATACCTACATGCTGACAGATTATATTAAAAAACACAACTAAGGCTAGCTGTCATAATTTAGTTGAAGTTCATTTTCTGCTTAGGAGTTTGAGAGTCCTACTAACCTATATGGCACTCGCAATCATTTGCCTTAGTTTGGTGAAATCTTTTCATGCGACTCCACTCCCTACCACCCTATCTCCCATCTTCACCCTTGGATCATCATCTCCACCGTTGAAGGAGCACTTTTGGAGCATTGGAAGGCTAGGGAGGAAGAAGAAGGATAGGTGGGTGCTTCTTTCTCTCTCTCTCTCTTCTTTTAATGTGTGGCCCGCCATGATGAATGTATTTTATCCACCCCGCTGTCCATTTGGTGGCTCACCTTGCTGCCCGCTTTCGGGTGGGCCTAACTGTGATGTATTTGTTTCATCCACACCGTCCAGATCGTACTGAACGGTGCTGGATCAATTGCATGGTGATGTGGGGCCCTGATGTATGTATTCTAACCACACAGTCCAGACATGGTGTATGGACCCCCACCGTATATATGTATTCTTCATCCCAGCCGTCCAGCAGGTCTGGACGATGGGTACCCAACATGATGTATGCGTTTTAGGTCCTGGCCATCCAGGCCCTGGACGCTAGGAATCCCTGGACGCTGGGGTGCTTTAAAAAATAATAATAATAATAATAATAATAATAATAATATTATTATTATTATATAACATTATATATATAATAATATAATTTATTATATATAATAGTACGGTGGCCCCACGTGGGACCCACCTGCCTAGAAGCCCCTATTGGTTGGTGCATTGTATCAGCTATACAGCTACTGATTTAACATCAGCAGCCCTGATCAGGTGACTGCATTCCTATTTGAAACAAAAGCAGTCACTAAAGCCAACCTATCATGATTTTGAACAAGTCAAAACATATATTATTAGAACATACCTTTGAATGAGTTTAATACTTTATATTTTAAATTAATGGTTAACAGTTGCCTAGCAAATACAAGCAGTGTCTGCAGTAGGCATAAGCACTAGATGGCTGTAGCAAAGCACTGAGTAGATTAACTAACCTTCTCTGAAAGAGGACACAACCCCAGCGTTAGAGATCTCGAGAAGTCATGGAATTTGACACGCCCACTGGTCCCAAGATGATACCATGAAATTCTAATTAGATTTTTTCTATTGTAACTTTAATTTTTACGAAGGATATGGATATAACACTTGACAGGATAACTATCACAGGAAGAAAGCACGGCATTAACAGTACCCAAGGTCAGACCACCGTATAATTTAATCAATCAAAACGATGTCAATATTATAGGAAAGCACTAAAATACAACTCCCTTGTTGTAAAATGCAGAAACCAAGTTTAAAGCAACAACCAAAAAGATGGTTTGATTCAAGGTCTTCTATGAAATAAAAACAAAGATAATAACTCAAACCTTTTCTGCTTGGCTGAAAGCTGAAGCCAGTAGGCAAAGGAAATAATTGCTTCAGGTATGCCATGAGGCAGATGCTTCAAGATTGTTGTCCTGCACGAAGATGCCAATGGCTTTTGTTGTCTATAGTATGCAGTTATATCAGACATCAATCATGACACACTAACTAGGCTAAAGGTTATTTTTGATAGACACCATTTCATAAAGCTGAACTAACCCAAGTCAATCTCCTCCTGACACTGGTCTTCAGGCTCCATATCAGTCATAACACATTCTGTTGGGCATAACTTTTGCTTGTTTCATTCTTCTGGCCGCTGTCGGGTGACCTGTCACTCAATTTTAGCCATAGGCCCAAATATCAGCATAGTCGGTGACTTTTATTATGAAAAAAGAAACTGTAATGAAGCATCAAATACATGCTAGTGTAAGACGCTGGTTTCTGCCATAAGGAGAGTGAGAGGTTACCATAAAAGAATGTCTCATAAGCTTCCCAAAAGAATATAACTGTCGTGAGAGCCATTTAAGTGCCCAGGGAATTGAATAACATAGAATAGAAAGATCAAAAAGGAAGGGCACAATTGACAGCTTAACACGATAAGTATGGTGATGGTAGAGCTAATGCACATCAAAGGTCATGTCTTCAGAAGGCTTGTATGATCTGAATTTTTCTTTACTGATAGTTCAAGTTTTTCAGAACTGAATGAAACTAATCCCTTTCCAAAGTTCTTCATCACATTACCTAAGAAATGAAGGGAAAAATCTTTGTTTTAATAGACAAAGAAAAGAAATCAATCCCATAACTACAAAGCCGCTAAAGAAAATGAAAAGAATCTAGAAGATTGGGCTTTGTCATTCGAACATTGAAGCATGATTGTATTACAATGAATAATAGAAAACTGAGTAAAAGCATCCACAACCAATAGTGCTTCCACCCACATGTTAGTGGCAAATGACATGTTATGAAGAAAGTTCCTACAAACACCAATAAGCGTCAAGTAGATAAGGCACGTTGGGCCCTCATAGTCAAAAGGATAAACTGTTTGCAGAAGCTCGGTTTGAAACCATTAGTGGACCACTAAAACTTGGGGCTTTCCGTTCAACACAGCTTACCATTCTCATTTGCGTGTGCTATTTTCGCCTTCCCACCTAATAACAGTAACAAACAGAAAACCTGATGCATCTCATCTTTGGAGCATATAAAATTGCCTTGACACTTGAACATGACACCAATGAAATGAAAGTAATGTAAAATAACGACAGTTCACAAACAAGAAAAGTCAAGATCATGTGTGTAGAACCTTCTACTATATTATAACTGAATCAGTAGTGCTTTTGTTTGGCTAGTTACATCAGTCACGACATAACAAACTTTAGAGTTTCCCAGATACGACATCCAATTTCAGAAGTGAGAAGGAAAAAGTCACAGTTTTAATAAAAAGGAAGAGAATGAGTTGATCCATTGGATCTTTTAGAAAAAAAAAAAGAAGAGCTGATCCAATGGAAAATGAACTGCAGAAATTAATTTTAACAATGAGCAGTCTATACACTGGACGGTCTGGTTACATCAAATGTGCACAAGTTCATAGAGGAGGAGATTAGAAATAAATGGATAATGGAATAGTACAATGAGCAAAAATTCAAAAAAGTTCTAATTTGGATAGCTATACCATTCAAACTGCACTGCAAAGAATGATAAAAAAAATTGTGCATAAGATACTGATACAGTAACAATATTCTGTATTTTACATTTTGGGTGATTGTCCATTTATTAGCCACAAAAGCTTTGGATCAAGCTAATAGTTGTTTTATCCTTTCACCACTGTTTATGTGACGTTATCGACGGGTTGGATTGCAGATAAACATTTCAAAAACATTAGTTTTTAATAATAGGCAGTTCAGTCACCACTATTTACTATGATATGGTCCACCATAGTTTTCAATCTACTTCATTTTTGGGCCCATGCCCCTATGGCGTGGAGGTAGAATACATGTATCAAGGTAGGCACCACGGCAAGGGCCCCACCTAATCCACTCCCCAAGGCCATGGTCCGATGTAACGAATTGAAAGAGCTGTGGATGAAATTTCAAGGCACATCACCAACCCTGCACATCTCTCGTACGTGTGTCAATTGCGACATGAGCAGCGAATGGCCTCTTCAATCTTTACTCGCGCGAATCACCCCCGTATTCCTTAAAACAGGCATTTGGGAAGACTCAGGAAAGACTCAACTTTCAATCCGAAGAAAAGATAGTCCGACAACGGAGCGATGAATCCGATCCTTTCCGTGATTTCTCAACTTTCAATCCGAAGAAAATCGCAATCGAAATAGATTTTATTCTTTTTGCACGAATATAGAGAGAGAGGAGAGAGAAATGAAAGACAAATCTTCGATGGACCATAGAAGAACAGCAACATCAACGGCTCATGAAGGCGCTGCTCCTCAGAGAGGATGGTCGAATTTGATGCCCCTCTTCGTCGCTCTCGTCGTCATCTCTGGCTCACCTTCTCAAGAATCTTCAAAAGCCCTTCGAAAAAACCCACCTCACATGATAAAATTAGGCCCCTGCACGTCTGGAAATCGAACTCCTCTTCCGCTTTCTTCAGCACGTCTGGAATTTGCACTTCAATTCCAATCAGATCTATAACTCCAAACGCCTAAAAAATCAAAAAACAGGACTTCTTACAAAATGCAATTTCTACAAGAAACCCTCCACCAAATGCTTCGACCTCAACTAGATTTTCTCCAAGCCATATTCAAAACCCTAAAAACGAGTGAAGGGGGAAAAGATAAAGGAAATCCAAACTAGATCTGCTCCAAGTTGTAGAGAGAGAGAGAGAGGGAGGGAAAGGGAATAGGGGAAGAGGGCACTAAGAGAGAGAGAGAGAGAGAGAGAGAGAGAGAGAGAGAGAGAATGGGGGCGGAGGGCGCTGGGAGTGAGAGAGAGAGAGAGAGAATGGGGGCGGAGGGCGCTGGGAGTGAGAGAGAGAGAGAGAGATGGGGCGGAGGGCGCCGGGAGTGAGAGAGAGAGAGAGAGGGAATGGGGGTGGAGGGCGCTGGGAGAGAGAGGGACAAAGGAGAGAATATAAGAATGAGGGTTCTGTTTTTTTTTTTTTTTTAAGTTTTTCCGCACACCAAAGGATGGAGTTCCGTAATTAGCGCTGACCCTTTGGGAGCTACATCGGTTGCTTTTAATTAGCGCTGCAAAGAGTTCCGTAACACCATTGGATCGTCAGCGGCCACACGAAGCGCTAATTAATGATTCTTACCTTTGCTGACAGTTCGTGCTGGTCATCGGCGAAAAAAGTGTCGGCAATGGCTCACTTTCTTGTAGTGGTTTGTGATTGGACTTGATTGTGCGATTGGAGTACTTTGCTTAATTAATCTTTATGTGCTTCTGCAGTCTCCCAACATATGATATATATTCCTTAAAATAAACAATTACATAGTTTTGTAATATTGGTTGTAAGTAACTTGCCAAACCTATTACTAACCTATATTTTTTAAGTATAAATATGATGGGAACTTTAGCCAATGACATTCTACCATAAAAAGAAACACTTTCAAAGTTACGACACATCTGAATTTCTCTCAAGTGGAATTTCAGCCTTATAATAAGAAATAACTTATAAGATTTGATTGAATCAAAATTGTATAGATCATATATACACCTGTAAATTTATTTTTTTTAAAATAATAGTGGTGAAAGAGGCATCAATTTTTGCAGCACCAGCTGTAATGCCCAATTAGAAGCCATAAAGAAGTATGTTTTTATTGGGAAATCCTTCATATTCTACTAATGAAGTGGAGCAATGCCCAACGGTAATGGAAGCAAGCAAAGCCATCTCGACATCTTTGGACATGTTTCTTTGGATCATTGAGACGATGTAATCAATAAAGACTACAATGCATGGAAATGTGATAGGCCCATTACATGGTAGCCCAAACATGTCTTTAGACATTTTAAAAAGCTTTTTGAAGATGGGACTGCTGAGATACGCCAAGGGAACCACAAAACGTCTTCCATCTGTGGTGTACATGACGAAATGCCCCTTATCGGCCACTGAAGTGCTGCACCCACTTGAACATGGAGAGCCATCAATTCTCGAAAATGAGTTTCTCCTCCTCTTCCCAAGGGCAGCCACCTTTTACCCTTCTTCACCGTCTCCACAAGCTTTATGGGGTTGATCATGGTCTTCTTCTATTCTATGAGCTGGAGATGAGGTAAATCTTAGATTGCAAAGGATGTGAATTGTGTTGTGCAACAAAGTAATGGAAGTGGTTAGTTATATACATACAAGGGTATTGGACATTGCATCTAAGTGTAGGTTTCTTATGTTAAGGAGCAAAGGATACAATACCATGTGCTGATTAGATGAGATTTTAAGTTTGGTGGTGGGCATGTCTGCCTTTTGTTGTCAAGGTTAAAAGAATGAGATAGGCTGTAATTTGTTAGAATTTTACCTTTTTTTAATGGCAACTCCATCGAGAACTGGCAACTCCATCGCTGTAGGAGTTTCACCAAGCAGTTCTTTCCATCCCCAGGGATGATGCAGCAGGGCCTGATGATTTCTCTGGTGCATTCTTCACAGGCTGCTGGAACATCATCGCCCAGGACATCCTCAAAGCAGCATTTTATGCTTTCCAAGGTGGGGCCATTCCGATAGCAATCAATGCATCCCTCATTTGCCTTATTCTGAAGTCAGTTGCTCCTAGAAGTTTCTTGGACTTCTGCCGGATTAGTCTGTGCAATTGTCTCTATAAGATCATCGCCAAAATCCTAGCTTCCAGGCTAAGCTAGTGCCTTGCCATCCTTGATTTCCTCGGAACAAGGGGCTTTCATCTAGGGTTGGCCTATCTTTGAAAATATAGCCTAGCCCAGGAGTTATTTAGAGACATCGATTGGAACACCCGGGGAGGAAATTTAGTACTAAAAGTGGATAGGGAGAAGACTTACAACAAGGTGGATTGGGGCTTTCTTAAGCAAGTTTTGCTTCAATTCGGTTTCAGTCCAGAGTGGGTGGGCATGGTGGAGAATTGTTGGGCAAGCATCTACTTCTCGGTCCTGATTAATGGGGAAGCGAAAGGTTTCTTTAAATCATCCAGGGGCCTTCGCTAGGGTGACCTGCTTTCCCATTCTTTGTTCATTATAGCCGCGTAGGTCTTAACTCGCATGCGGAAAGCGTTGATAGCCAGGAGGCTGGCCCTTCCTTTCAAACTAAGAAGAGGATGCCCACAGATTTCCCACCTTCTCTATGCAAATGATACACTTCTTTTCCTCAATGGAAGCTTATCATCGATTAAGGTCTTATCATCGATTAAGGTCACAAAGGTGTTCCTAGACTCTTATTAGGAGGCATCTGGGCAGTCCATCAATCTTCGTAAAAGCTCTTTTGTTTGCACAAGCTCTCTCTCTCTCTCTTTCTCCAGCCAGAATCAGAGCTATAGAAAGATCCATGGCTGCTTCTCCATTCATATACCTCGACGTCCCCCTTGCAATTGGTAGGCTGAAATCCTCAACCTTCCAACCACTCCTTGATAGTGTTGAGGCCCGTATTACAGGGTGGCAGGCTAGGTTCTCCTCTCATGCTGGAAGAATAATGCTGATCCAACATGTGCTAGGAAGTATTCCTGTTCATTCCCTAGCAGTTGCTCACCTTCTAGCGCAGGTTTTAACCTCCCTAGAGAAGCGTTTTACGAGTTTCCTTTGGGTATGGTCAAAGGGTAGACGCAAACTCCACTAGCGGAGTTGCAATTCACACTAGCGGAGTTACAATTCAATCTCCCAACCCAAAGAGGAAGGGGGCTTGGGGATTAGAAAGCTAGCAGAGATTAGGAAGGCTTTTCGTCTCAAGATCGCTTGGGGCATCAATTTCAAGGAAAATCATAGCCTATGGAGTAGTTTTATGTCGGTAAAATATGGGCATATCCACATTCCACAACGCCTCCTCAACCTGCTAGTATATGCTTCGCCTATTTGGGAAAAATTGGAAGCTTCCATGCAACAACACATTGGCATAGGTTAGTGCAATTTGTGGAGCTCAAATTGTACAGGGTTGGGCCCTCTCCTCTGCATTGAAGGTATCCATATTCCCCCAGAGTCGCGTCAGCTAAAATTTAATCAATTCCTTGGTAAGGCTGGCCCTCTGCCTCCATCAGCAGTTTTTCAGATCCTTCCGCAAGAAGTGATCAATCTCATTTTTCAAGCAGGTTTTTACCTGTCTCCAGGCCCTGACCAGCCTTTTTGGCCATTCACCCCATCAGGTAAGTTCTCAGTAAAATCAGCTTGGGGATTATGTAGAGCTGGTTAGAATCACAAAGGGTGGGCTAGATGGGTTTGACATACATCCCTTCCCCCAAAAATTTCCATATTAGTCTGGAAAATCCTGGTGAAAGCAATGTCGGTTGAGGTTGAGGTTCAAGCTAGGGGCATCTAGTTGGCTTCCAGATGCATTTGTTGTGAGCACAATTTGGCTTAGGGTCGGGCTGGTCAAGACAATGAGTCGAATCAACATCTATTCCTTGATGGTGGCCTGGCGAAAATGGCTTGGGATTTCATCGGGAGAAGGTTCGAGATCATCTACCAGGGAGCTTCATTTGTGGAACAGAGGCTTTCCCAATGGTGGGCTGTTCCGACATTAGGTAGGCATCAGTTTGCGGCCCAAAAACTTGCCCCTTGCTTTGTTCTCTAGGAAATATGGAAGGCGAGGAATGCTGCGATCTTCGACGGAATCAAGCCATCGACGCACAAGCTGACCGCGCAAATCGGCCGGTGGATTGACTTCATCAAGAGCAGAGGAACGACCCACTCCCCTCTCATATGAGTGCCCGAGCAACCGAGAAACATCCTCCAACTTTCGGGGGTCCCTCTCATCCAAGCGCTACGGGTATTCCAGCCCCAATCCCATCAGTTTCCTCGGCTCACTCCCAGCTTCCAATTTGGGTAGTGAAATGGCAACGGCCCCCCAACGGATGGGCTAAGATCAACATGGACGGGTCGGCTTTAGGGAATCCAGGATCTTCAGGTGGTGGAGGAATTTGTAGAGGAGAAAAAGGGAAATTTCTCTTTGCTTTTGCTGAGGGGCTACGGCTTTGGATCCAACATTCACGCAGAACTCAGGGCCATCTATGACAGATTACGTGTGTGCCTTAGCAAGGGGCTAAAAAAGATTCTAGTTGAATCAGACTCCCAACTGGTAATCAATTTCCAGGTAGGAGCAGCATCTCTAGGCTGGAAATGGAGATTCTAGCTTTCCAGAATTCAGTGTATGTTGTCTAGAGGTCAGGTGGTATTCTCCCACATTCTTAGGGAGGGTAACGCCCCCGCAGATGCCATGGTTCGTCTGGATAGTGGAAATCAAACATCATTCTTCTCTAACAGTATAGCAGCTCTTCCCCCTCAGGTCTGGGGCCTCATCTTCCTAGATAATGTGGGCCTAGGTTCTAGTACAGCCACTTAATTTGCTGTTCTAAATTATAGCTCCCTGCGGTGCTGTCGGGTCATCGGGGTGCCAATCATTTAGTTGTCTTGGTTTTATGTTTATTCTGGTTTACCATAGGTCTCTCCATATATTTTTCCTTCTCGGCAACCCGAAATTGTAAATTTTATTATATATATATATATATATATATATATATATATATATATATATATATATATATATATATATATATATATATATATATTTTTTTCCCTTTTCATAGGGTCGCACCCACGCTCTCATGCAGTAGTGCAACGTTCGGTCACATTTGAGGCCCCATTCGCAAGCTTCATTCTGAAGTGGGCCCGCCCTGAGAAGAAATTAATTTAATATCACGTGGTCTGATGGCCACGTATCAGGTATAAAACTGTACACTTGCGCCATACCTGGCCCACATGTTGTAAAAGAGCCAAATCCGAGGGAAGGTGACTTCTCAACCGACTCGAAATGTAATCACAACCTGAATCCTTCAGTGGTCCACAATCACGAGGTTTTGCTTGCCATCCCCCAGCATTAATAATGCTACACCACATGTACTGGGCCCTTCATTGCAAATGCCACTCCAACTCTGTGTCATTGTTTTGAAATCAAATGACGCGTCCATAGAAACCCAAGATGTGCATACTCCACCCCAAACAATTCTGGCCTTATCTGATCCTCTGAACCAAACCTTATCTAAAAATAAATAAAAGAATTTTTGAAAGTTTCTATGATCCTCAGCTGGAGGAAGTGATTAGTATCTCGGATCATCAGTATGTACATGCATGGCCCATCGCTCCATTATCCAAACCATGAAAAAAAAATTTTAAATTATTTTTAAAAAAAAATAATTATTTAAATGGGGGACACTTTAGATGGCTGATATCCCAAAAGTCCACCACATGCAAATATGCAAGCTGTTCAATCTTTGATATTTTTCCATTGAGTCATTCCTTACCTTTTATTCATTAATTCCTAAACTGTCTACTTTCTAGGCGATGATTGGGAGATTGGATTTTCAATAGGGGAAATATTTGCGGCACGGTTTATCCACTCCTTCTGATCAGTGGTCTGGATCATCCAAACATGGACGTACTTTAGTTTATTATTATTATTAATCTCAGGAAACCGCTTTATTCAACTTACTTTAGTTTTTACTCAATTGAGAACTCCTTTTCTTTGCAGTGATAGGGAAGCCTACATGAGGATAATCGCCCAAGTCATGAAAAACATGAAAATGCGTGGGCCATAGGCATAACAACTCATCAATGCCAATCACTTCTTGCATTTGCCAAACATGGGCAACATTTGTTCAGATTCAATTTTGGCATGGGCCTTTACTAATATTGCATCCATCTTCAATTTTCACAACACGAATTGAATTTGTAGAACTTTGACACCTCAAATCTGGTAGAACATCATTCATCTATAAGATTTACTCTCTCACTGTGGTGTATCCCACCTCTTACAAAAGAAGATTTACTCTCTCGCTGTGGTGTATCTCACCTTAGACTCAAGGGAATGTATGGTACCCACGACGACGTCCACCAAGTTAAACGTTTCAATTTTACATACACGTCACAGGTAGGCACCATGCAACTCAGAACGTTCAACTGATCATCCCCCACCAGCTAGTTCCTATTCTTACGACAAGTGGCATCAATGTTAAGTAATCTCGCTCGCTTGGAGGTCCCCTAGCCCAAAAATCACAACGAATCGAGGATCCCAACAATCCAACTGGTGGCCAGGAAATGGTTGATTGAAGGGAATATGGTCGATGGTCTGAATTGGAAAGCCCACATTGGATGCCGAAAAATGTCAGGCCAGTATGAATTTTAGGCCATGTTGCATGAACCTGGGGAACAATCTGGATGGAAAACATTCACTCACATGCATGCAATGTTTATTGTAAGTGAGTCACCATGATTTGAATGGTCCGTCCCAATCCCTGTGGCAGTGTATATGAAGGGTTTGTAATTCTTTCTTATTTGGTAAAGACAACAATCAGTAATCAAAAGAGGCCAGCTGAATACTATAGAAGTTGAACAAACGTATTGGTAACTACGTCTCTATCCCGTTGAATCGATTGCTCAACAAAAGCCAAACATGCCCACCACCCAAAACTTAAAATCCTATCTAATCATCACACGGCCTTGTGTCCTTTACAGCCCAAACCGAGAAAGCTACTTAAATGTATGTCCCAACTGTTCTTTCCATATATATGACTAACCACTTCATTCATTTTCTACACAACACAATTGACATCTTTTGCAATCTAAGCTCTAGATCTCTTGCAACTTATAGACTGAGCCATGTTCAACCCCAAGAAGTTCATAGAGATGGTGGGGAAGGGGCAGAAGGTAGCTGCCGTTGGCAGGACAAGAATTTCATTTTCAGGAACTGATGGTGAAGCAGATTCAAGTGGGTGCACCACATCGGTGGCCAATAAGGGTCACTTCGTTGTCTACAGCACAGACGGAAGGCGTTTTGTAGTCCCTTTGGCATATCTCAACAGCACCATCTTCAAAGAGCTCTTTAGAATGTCTGAAGATATATTTGGGTTACCATGTAAGGGGCCTATCACATTCCCATGCGACGCAATCTACATGGAGTACATTGTCTCGATAATCCAAAGAAGCGCGTCCCAAGATATAGAGAGGGCTTTGCTTGTTTCCATAAGCCCCGAGCGGTGCTCAAGATCTTCTGTATGGCACGAAGGAATGACCAATCAAAAGATAGATCTTCATTGCTTTTGATGGATCCAAACGACTAGTTCCACCAAATTGTAGCCTCTTTCAGAATTTTCATGTGCATATGATCCATACAATTTTGATTCAATCAAACTATTGTGCTGCATATTCCATTTATAAATTACATTCACAGGTACATGTGTCTTTAGTTCGTGTCGCATTTTAAGCTCAAAATTTATTAATTAGATAAATATACTAATTATAATAAAATATAGGTTTTGTTACACATTTAGGATCATTTTGCATGGCTCATTATGAAGTACTACATAATATATTTTAAATAATACAAACGTTGTTAAGCATAATTTATTATTCTAAGAAACCGTATTTGGACCCTCGTTATGATTATATTTGAACCCATAATTCCTGTCAAAATGTATTATTTTCATAAGTTGGAGAATTTGATTAACCTAATTATCTTAAGTCATTATACTGATAACTACCCCCGGACACCTCTCTTGCAATCTGTTCCCTCACCACTCTCAGCCCTTTATCACGAAAGTGGCAACATAAGGTGGACCATGTGTCATGGACAGTCGAAATCAATGATTGGAACTCTATTATAATGAATATTCCATTCATTTTCCTAGCCATTGATGGTTAGGATCATCCAAACAAATTAAGTTCTAAGATAATTTCTAAACTGAAGATGGGCCCAAATGATCAACAGTCAGATCAATGAGCAGAGTTTCTCAATTATAGTCAATATGAGTCATCCATTTTCTTAACTATTTCTCGGCTTGTACGTAAAAGCCAATAAATGTGATATTTTGAAAGCAATTTGCAATTAAATGTGGGTTGTACACGATGGATGGTCCGGATCACCGATTGATACTTCTCAATTATAAACAATCTAAACGGTCCATTTCCTATTTATAATTGAATGGTTAGGAGCATTAGAGTAAAGTACTTTTGAAAAGGATTGGCTAGAAAAGATTGGTCCCACATAATAAATAAACGGTTCATATCACTTGTTAAGCCATTTAACAGGGCAAAGCCAACCACTTACTGTACAAATATGCTTCAAGCTGCACATTTATATGCATATCCATAGGTTGTTTTGAAAAAGAAAAGAAAAAAGCCATTTAGACTCCTGTTGTCAGATCTTTTCTTGTTTTATTTATTTTTTATCGGCCCAATGGTTGTGCCCATTCAACATACTGAACGTACGGAGTGTTCTACATGTCGAGAGGAACAACCATTTAAATGGGCCGCTATAGAAGTAGATCAAAATCTCGGGTGTACCACACCACAAGAAACGGTGGTGATTGAAAACTTAGAGCTCACCATAATGTTTATTCATATAGACCTGGATGAAGGGAAAACACAAACATCACCTAGGTGCGGGGAGGAACGTGACCTCGATCACCATCTTCCTCTGGGGATAACTACTCCGAATACACGGAGCTCTATGAACTCCTCACACAACTTCCTCGAACCCATGAGGAATAAAATCAGAAATAATTCCTAATAAATTCAAAATAAGTTGATGAAGGATTTTTTAAAAAAAAAACGAAATTACAACTCTAAAAATAGAACCCAAGCACCCTAAAAACATGAGTTAGTATAAATACTAAACTTACTATTTATAGATGACCTCTATTCCTATTAGACTTCATGGTTTTTGGCAAAAATTAGTGTCTAATCTAGCCCAACCACTTTATTCTCTTAAATTTTCCAAGTCCTTTTAACGTTGGTCACGACTTCTACAACTCAAAGGATCAAAAGTTATACTCGAATTAAAACTTACAATTTATAGTCAAAATGAAACTAAATGAGAATTTTGATGATCAATCCGATGGAATTTCACAAATCTGGCATGGGCAACTCGGCGCAACAGGGTTGGTTGGCTTAAGTAACTCCTCCTACCTATAAATAAATTATAATATATGCTAAAAAACTCATCCCAGTTTGCGACATACAACTAATTATCAAAGAAATCACAAAAACACAAATATTTACGTGGAAAATCCTTGCGGAAAAAAAAATCACAGTATAAAGCGACAGAAATTAACTATAATCGAAATCTTAGATTTCACACCACTCTTTTCGATTATAGAAGCACCCAATCTCCCCTTGCGGCATGCAACCTTGGAAAAACCCTAGTCCCTTGAGAAAATTCCTTCACAAACCTTTAATAGTGTTTAAAACCCCTCTCACCTCGTAAACCCTTGCCCATAGAGATAAAGCACTTGTATTAATAAGCCATAATCGCGATCGGACTTAAATACCCTTATTTGTGCTAATCTGCGTAACTCGTTCTGTAGGATTGAATGGGATCTTCAGTCAAACCCAACCAAACCGAGTACATTTTTTAGCCGAACTGAAACTTGCAAATATTGACCGCATGCAACTTGAGAAACCACCTATTTTTCGATGGAACCGAAAATGACCTCTGTGAAGCCCAAACAAGACTTCTCTGCACAATAGATTGGCAAAATCTAGGGCATCCTGCACAAAGCTTTGCTTCTTACTTTGTAAAAGATGATGATGTAATTGCTTGGCACAAGTTCTCTACCTCATTTTCACCGCAACCAAATTAGGCAGATCCAAAATTAAGGAGGGCCACACCGAAGGCAACAATGTAAAATCACTGCTACAAACTTCACATTATGTGGTCTTCTCGAATTATGGAATGGCTTAATTTTTAGGTGTCCCTTCATGGTGGCGCATCTGATAACCAGATTGGATGGCATAGAAACAACATAAGTGGGCCCTACACAAGAGCTGCAAGTTTCTAAGGTGGCGTGGCCTACATGAGTGGGACCCATTGCTCCACGCTGTTCCACGTGGTGTAGCCTACCTGAATTTTGGATAGGTCTCGATTTGGGCTTTGGGCCAGCATTGGGTTCGGAGAGAAGGCATCCGGTGGACCAACGAGTTGGATGGCACAAATACATCGCTGTGGGCCCCATACAGTTCAAGCTATGGGAGCTTACATATGTGATCATTACGCTTCATTTAGTATTAAAAAGAAAATGGAAATCTCGCGTTGGTCACTCTCTTGCATGGAATTTTCAAAATCAAAAGAAGAAATGATGTCGAGAAGAATTGAGTCAAAATTGTGGATTATATACAATAATGTTAAATTTGAAACAGGCTACAATTTGGCCTAGCTACGCATGCAGCTTCGATTTTAGAAGCCATTGACAACTATCTGTTGTTTGGCGAGTCCTCCATGTTGCGAGCAGGATCTTGAGCACCGAACAGTGGCTATGGAAGCCAGCAATGCTTTCTCTACATCTTTACACACACTTCTCTGTATTAATGAGACAACGTATTCCAGGAGAACTGCAGTGCACGGCAATATGATAGGTCCAAAGCGTGGTAATCCGAACTCGTCTTCAGACATTTTAAAAAGCTCTGCAAAGATGGGACTATCAAGACATGCCAAGGGAACCGTGAATCGCATTCCATCAATGCTGTACACCACGAAATGGCCCTTATCAGCTAACGATGTGGTGCACCCACTTGAATTTGCAGCACCGTCATTTTTCAAAAATGAGGTTCTTCTCCTCCCTAGGCCAGCTACCTTTTGCCCCTTCCTTGCCATCTCCAAAAGCTTCCTGGGGTTGATCATGGTTGAAGATGTGGACTATTTAAGATTGCAGTGAATGTGGTTGTGCTGTGTAGAAAGCAATGAAGCACTTAGCCATATATATGCAAGGAAGAGTAGACACGGCATTGAAGTGTAGCTTTCTCTATGTTTAGCCACAAAGGATACATGACCATGTGCTTTCTCATGTGGGCATGTTTGGATTTTATTCAGCAATCACCTAATGAAGGTGGGGACCATAGTAACCGCACACATGTTGTTGTAGGGATACTTTTTGGGGCCATTCACTTGAAATGAAATCTATTTCTAAATCTACTGCGCTATTGTTTCTTGAATAATCTTGGTCAGTTTTAAAGCATTTCACCAACATGATGATAATGATTTATGAGTTTCCTTTCCCGGTGTCTCATTCGGGACCCATCTTACACCACCGTCCACTACGGCCCACATGTTGAGATGGTCTGATTATTTGAACTGTCCACACTTAAGTTACTACCATAAATAAGCTAAATTTTCATAATCATGCTTAGTTGATGATCTTAACCTTTGATTTTTAGTGTTGAACGCAATCAATTTTAATTTTCTTTCATTGTTCTAAATTCATTTTTCCTCATAGCAACCATCCGTTCAGCACAAGTTCCCTATGGAGATCCATGTATCATACACTCCACGTCATGGATGGTTCAGACCATGGTTCGGCATTTTTCCTCATAATCATCTTCCTTCATTTGTCTTTTACTAACGTCTTCCAATGTTTTTGTGGAGCCCACCTGAAAGTCCGGTTTGTACATCGTTGGTTCTATAAAAATAAATAAATAAATAACAAACTATGGCACATTATCTTGTTTGAGAGAAAAATAGATTGAGGTGACTTCTCAACCAACTCAAGTGAAACTTACAACCTGAGCCCTTTTGTGGCCCACCTATCACATGGGTTTGTGCATGCCTCGCAACACAACATTAACAGAGCTGTAAGCACATGCTGTGGACCCTGCATTACCAGTACGTTGCCAACTCTCTACTGACTGTTTTCTCAAACCAATAGCATCCGTAGGATCCACATATGCGTATTTCCATCCCACCATACAATCCCAGCGCATTTTTAAGAAATAGTTTACGGAAGATTTTTGTTCTATGCATTTGACCACACAAGAATTATGTGATTCTCTACAAGATCTCATACCCTGGATGATCTCAGCCATCAGATCTTTTGTCCCCTCTCTTTTTAACATAGACCTTCACTGAATTATTTCCTTGAGCATATATATGCTGGGTACCATTCAAAGCCTCTGGACTGTGCCATCACCCGTCTGGGAAATCTTTGCCGCATGGTCCATAAACATTCTATATCACTTCAGCTCGGACTTGGATTGCGTAGTATAGAACAGAGCAGGGAGGTCGGTATTGTGTTGACGTGGCACATCTCTGGCCCTGCCATGATTTATGTGTTATATCCACGCAGTCGAACCCATTTTACAGATTATTTTAGTGCATGAACCCAAAAATGAGGAAGATCCAAAGCTTAAGTCGACCACACAAAGCAAAGCAGTGAGGACAGTGAGGTCCACCGTTGAAACCATCATAGGACTTACCATCATCCTTATTGGCCCACCTGATGCATATGTGTGTGAGCATATAGATAAATTCTACTCATAACAAGTTTTACGATTTAACCAACTTAGAAATTAGGGAGTATTTAATGCTAATAAATATAAAAGTTATTTTCATGTAACTTTACAAAAAGGGATGGCATGCTTGGGTGGGCCATACAGTGGTGTTACTATGAAATCCATCGTGTCACTACACCAAGATCGTAAATTGGGAACAGTGGGGTGTTGGGTTTAGGAACGGCTTAATGCTGTTCCAAAATTTTGGAACGGTCTTAATGTAATAACCCAAATTAATCTTCACCATCTAATTTTAACCATTTATCGACATACCCAATTAGTCTAATATGACCATTGATCTACAAGATCAACTGGTCCAATCTCAACCATTGATTTGAACATCCAATCCAACTGTTCATCAACTAATAAATCCAATCATACATTTAACCATCCATCCAACGATACAACCATCAAACCGTCCATATGCTGAAATTATCGAAATACTTGTCCATCCATCTAAATTGGCCATCCATCTCACTGGTCATGTGACCACTTACAATTCTACCCATCCATCTCACCACCAATCCAAAGGTACATCATGAAGTCTATCTCCCGATCACACATGAACTCATTTAACCGTACATTTATCCATCCATCTATCTATCCATCTATCCATACATCCATTTGTCCATTTATGTATACATCGATCTGTCCATCCATCTACATTATATATTTATGCATCATTGAATACATCACAAGCATAGGTTAATTCATGCATCAAATATGTACACCCATTTCATGCATGTACACCTCTCACACAAGCTACATGCACACACTTATCACACGTGTGGCACATGCATGCAACACACATGAGATGCATGGTGCACATGTGGCATGCACACACATGTGGCACACTCATGTGGGGCACATAAGATGCATGGTGCACGTGTGTGCATTAGATAATCCACATTAAAAAAAAATAAAATAAAATAAAATTGTAAGAGAAAAGCGTGATGAAAGAAAGTGAAAACAGAAGTAAGAAACATTGTTTCTTACATTCATTGCACACGTGGAAAAAATAAAGTATAAATAACTAGATTGCGAGTGTAGTGTGAAACGTGAAGTGAAGTGAGGTGAGGTGAGGAAGTGAGGGATCAAATAATAGAGCAGAATTAGGGGCAGTTTGGGACAGGCTTTCTCTATGCCGATCTTTTGAGCTAAGTAAGGTGGAGGTGGAAACGGACTCAAAATTTGTGGCAGATATGCTAAATGATAGTTCTCAGTCGTCTTGGTTCTGGAGCCCCTGGTTGAAGAGGATTGATAATATGTGGCATTCGGGCATCTTTGAGTTTCGATCCATTCCTAGTGAAGGGAATGCTCCGACGGATATTTTGGCACGTTTGGGAAGCGATCTCCAATCAAACTCTGTGTTCACAAAAGTCGAGGATCGCCCTCAAGTTGCCAGGGACCTCATTTTCCTTGACAAAGTTGGTTTGCAATCAGATAACCTAGATTATTGCAAGTTGTTTTTTTTTTTTTTTTTTTTTTATATAGTCTTTGGTTTTTCTTTTAGCTCCCCCTGAGTTTTATTTCCTGGAGGGTAGTCCATGCATCCTTCCTCTGTACATTTCTTACACAAATGGAATGAAATAGAATCTTTAAAATAAAAAAATTTTAAAAAAATTAAAAAAAAAGGAAGTGAGGAGAGAGAAGGAGAGAGAGAGAGAGAGAGAGAGAGAGAGAGAGAGAGAGAGAGAGAGAGAGAGAGAGAGATTCCCTTGTTGTTAACGTGAGGGATATTAAGAGAGAGGAGAGAGAAGAGAAAAGAAAAAAATATTAATTCCTTTGTTGCTCACGTGAGAAAGCAAGGAAAAGATAAAAGTAAGAGAGAAAGAGAGAGAAGAAATAAATAAAAGGAAGAGAAAGAAATAAAATAAAAGAGGAAAGAGAAAAAGGAAGAGAAAGAAGGGGAGTTTTATTTATTTTTCTTGTTTTAAAGCGAGTTTCTCTCACTTGATGTTTATGAAAAAATTTATATATGTATTTTTTAATTCATTTATTCATATAATTTAATTTATGCCATCTTAGTTTTTTTTTTTAAAAAAAAATTGTTGTAATTACTTATCATGATCTTAAAATGTCATATAATTTTTTATTACCTCAGTTGTCATTATTTTAATATTCTTCAATTTGACTTTAACATTGTCTTATTGTTAATCCTACCTTAAAATTTCACTTTTTTTTTAAAGATTTTGTTTTGTTAACATTATTGCAAAAATCTTGAGTTTATATGTAATTTTCTAGATTTTAAGATCTAATAAATCACGTTGCATGTTTTTTTTTTTTTTTATGTAGTACTTTAATCAAGATCTAATAGATTACGTTGTATTTTTATTTATTTTTTGTAGAACTTTAATCATGTATGGACAATTTACACTGATCGGAAAGTTTGTTTTTAGTTTGATGAATTATGTAAATCACGCAATATAGGTTAATCAAAGAATAGTAAGCCATTGAAGGTTTTAAAAAATATTTGGTTCATGCAATATTAAAATCATGCATCATTGAAATAATTATAAAACGCTAGAAAATAAGTGGGGCGATCAAGTCCTTTGGGTTGAAAATCCCTAAAGCGTAAATAGGTGGGGGCAATCAAGACCCTTGGGTTGAAAGTCTTAGAAACCCAATTGGTACCTCTTGGAACCTCTACATTACCCTTTGAGTGGGTGAGCATGTTAGGATTGCAAAAGGTTCCTGCTGTTAGGTTCGGTATGGTAGTAGTCTGACCAACTAATGTACAAATGGGTCCCTCACCAAGTTCCTTTCAGTTAGGTGAGCATTTCATGCAAGAGGTTCCCATTGTCAAGTTAGGTGTTGTATTGGCGCGGGTGTTGGCCAATCGGTGTAAACTAGCCCTGGTGTTAAAAATAATAAACTGCACTTGTTATTATGTAGTATAGCAAATGTTGATTTCATTCATTCATTTTTTTTTTTTTTAAAATTTACATTGAAAAATCTTGTTTTATTAATCTTCTTATCTGTTACTTTACCTAAATAGGTATTGTATATTTTAGTACAAATTTTATTCAGATTATATGAGGTTATTTTTTAAACATGTGTTGAGATTACTCACTGGACTTTGCAACTTACCTTGTTGGGATTTTAAAATTTCATAATCGGGTCATGGAAGAGCTTAAAGAGATTTGATTTTATATTTAGATTTATTTTTCAGTTCTTTAACATTTTCTAAATAAGTTGTAATGAACATTAAGTATAGTATGATAATATGGCGATGACATGTATTTAGTAATAATCTTGAATAGTCGGAACATGGATATTTTATTCCTCTCTAAATAAATGTTTGATTATTTAATTTTTAGAAGTTATATTTTATGAGTGAGAATTATTTTGTTAATATATGCGTGGATTATGAAATGTAAACATACAAAACAGAAAGTCATGCCTTCGAGTATGGAATTGGGGTTGGATATGCCCATGTGTTGGAATTCGGGGCGTGACACTTAAACCGTTTAAGATGTAAAAAAGTTAAACGAGCACTTAAATTTGGGGGTAGTTTTTTTTACGTGCGTTATTCCTCTCTCTTGTGCTCTCCCTATTAAAACCCCATTTCCCTTCCCCCTCTCTCTTGTGCTCTCCCTCTCTCTCTATCTAAACCCTATCTCCTCAATTGTGTCTTCAACCAAACCGATTTCCACCATGATTTTCCCCTTCCAGGTGAAAATTTCTACCGTTGATCATAACCTTCCATCTACCATATTCTCCATCCGATTACGAATTGTTGTATCTTGTTCATGGAAGCGATCGACGTGTTTGGGTTGTCGATGGCCTAGCTGATGTGGCACAATTTCCTGGAGCGAACGCGGCATCTTACAAGAATCCATCCTCTAATAAAATATCACTAAGATGAGCGATCAGGGAAGCCTTCAAACCTTCCTATTGATGTAAAGTAGGTTACGGACAGTTTCGTGGCCAAGATGGATCAGAAACGGCCCGGTCAATAACAAAAGTGATACAGACCATTAGACCTTAGATCGGGCGTATCTCGCAATCTGGAATGAGTTATCGGGCATAAAATATATGATTTTGGGGTAGAACAGGCTGCTTTAGCCACCCAACCGACTACATTGGGTTGTGCTAGCTGGATTTGCGAAATACCCCTGAATCGACGGTCGTTTCCCTATTTTAATTCTGTTTTTACTATAAATAGTAAGTTTTAGTTTGATTTAAACTCTTCATCCGTTAGGCTTCAAGAGTTGCGCCCAATACAAAAAGAGCTTAGAATAATTAGGAGAACATCTTAGTGAAGCCAAATAGGACACTTACTATTTTTGGCCGAAAATCTTGGGCACTACCAGACATCACGATCGTCTATAAATAGTAAGTTTACTGTTTATAGTAAGTTGCGAATTCTGGGAATTTTAGTTGTAGTTTACTTCTAATTTCTCTCCCAATGATTGGTATCCCTATTTAAAGGGTTGTGAACTCATTTATTTCATTCATCAATTAAATTTTGAATTTATTAGAATTTATTTTTATTTTCTTGCTCTCTTTCCGCGTGGATTCAAGAAGTCTCTGTGAAGAATCCAGAGAAGCTCCATGGATTCAGAGTAGTTATCCTTGAGGATGATGGTGATCGACCTCATCACGTTCATCCCTGCATTAATTGGTATCAGAGTGAGGATTTCTTTCAGGCTGATGGTAAACAACGAAGGTATGAGCCAAAATCCTGTAGACGGTGATCCAGGGATTCGTTATCTTATTGGAAGATTGGAAGCGTTCCATCAGAAGAGTTAGTTGACCATGCAAGGACTACAGGCAACCCTCGACCGTCTTACGGATGCACTACTTTTACCCTGAGCCCAATGCGATGCTCCACCGCCCGTGGTTACTATATGACACAACCTTGATTTCTGTAGAGCACTACCATTGACAAATCGTAGGGCTACACCAGATGATTCAAGTTGTAGTGACGAAGACCTCTTATTGAAGGCTTTGCCCAATGACGAATCCATGGAGGTGATCATCTAGATCATGTGGAAAGAGACTATCGAGGTAAGGCTGAACTTCCTAGTTTTAATGGTTTATTACGCATAGAATATTTCCTCGATTGGCTAGCCGAAGTAGAGAGATATTTTGATTACATGGATGTGTCAGATCATAAAAAGGTAAAATTGGTAACATTTAAATTAAAATCTGGTGCTTCTGCATGGTGGGAGCAATTACAACTCTCACGAGCCCACTAGAACAAGGCGTCCATCTCATCATGGCCACGGATGAAACGTCTTCTTCGATCACAATTTATCCACAATGATTATGAGCAGATATTATTCTAGTAATATCGGAATTGCCGATAAGGAACTCGAACTGTCATAGATTACACTTAAGAATTTCAGCGGTTGGCAACACGAAACCATCTGTCAGAATCTGAGTCATAGAAGATGATACGATTTATAAGAGGGTTACGATAGACAATTCAGGATCGAGTTTAGATGCACCCAGTCGGGACCGTGGATGAAGCAGTTTAGTTGGCAGGTAAGGCAGAAATGTAACTTGCAAGAGTTTTGAATTGGCCTTATCCTTCAACTTGACCCCCTATAACGGGTCTCGCACAAGATCCAGTATTGGCATGAGGAAAACAACTAGTAGGAGAACGTTCTTAACCTCCTACAACTACAAACCATGATATTGGGAGCGACTCATCTAAGCCTCAACATGTAGCACCCACAACAATGGGCCCGAGTAGAATTCCAAATTTTTACGTTCAGTCAAGGTCGAACAATTGTTACCGCTGTGGTTAACCAAGCCATTTATCAAACACCTGTCCTTAACGTCCTACAACACACTTGACCATAAACGAAGGGGGCATTGAATGTGAGACCACAGAAGAAGACCCTGGCTTTGATGAATAAAAAAAAGTCACTGAGGAAATAACAGATAGTGATGAATTGACGGGCGAGGATCGTAGCAAATATCTAATTGTGTGGCAATTACTGTATACCCCACGGAAGGAATTACGTCCATAACAACATAATATATTCCGTACGTGGTGCACTGTCAACGGAAATGTCTGTGATGTGATCATAAACAGTGGGTATTAGCGAGAACATTGTCTCAAGAGTGATCGTGGACAAGTTGCAACTACCAACGACAAAACATCCTTTCATGTACTCAATTAGCGGGATAAAAAAAGTAAACGAGACCAAAGTGCTGAATAATACACTATTTCATTTTTAATTAGCAAAAATTATAAGGATCAAATACTTTGTGACGTGGTCGACATGGAAGCATGACATATGTTACTCGGTCGACCCTGACAGTTGGACCGTGATCCAACCCATCGAGGACGCGACAATGTCTACATATTCATGAAGGATAATCGAAAAATAATCCTTGCCCTTATGACACTAAAGTGGAGGGGAGTTCCCTCTTGACCATTCAGGATTTCATAGAGGAATCCAAGGAAACCGGCGAGGTATATATCGTAGCGGTAAAAGGCGAGGAATCAGAACCCTCAAACATTTCTCCAAGTTAAAAACTATTGCTAAATGAATTCAAAGAAGTCTGGCCTAAAGATTTACCTGATGGATTTTCCCTAATGAGGGACATCCAACATCACATAGACCTTGTCCTTGGGGCTAGACTGCCCAACCACCATCATTATCGGATAAGTCCGAAGGAGTGTGAAATACTTCAGGGATAAGTGGAGGAATCGATCCATAAGGGTCTCTTGAGAGAGAGCATGAGCCTATGTGCCGTACTGGCATTATTAACGCAAAAAAGGGATGAAAGATAGCTCATGTGTGTTGACAGCTGGGCAATCAAGAAAATTATCATCAAATATCGGTTCCTAATACCACGGTTGGACGACATACTCGATATGCCTGAAAGGGCCAAGGTGTTCTCTAAACTAGACCTAAGGAGCGGGTACCATCAGATTCGTATCCAACCCGGTGATGAGTGGAAAACGGCATTCAAGACCAAGGTTTGTATGAGTAGTTGGTCATGCCCTTCGGTCTATCGAATGCACTAAGTACTTTTACGCGTTTGATGAATGAAGTTCTAAAACAGTTCACTGACCTATTTGTGGTAATATATTTTGATGACAAACTAATATATAGCCAAGATGCGCCGTTCACAGGAAACATTTAAGGCAAGTGTTGTAGGTCCTACAAATTAACAAGTTGTACCTCAACTTGAAGAAGTGTAGCTTTTTAATGAGTAGCCTGTTGTTTCTATGATTTGTTGTAATGTCCACAGGCATCCTTGTGGATGATGAAAAGGTGAGAGCCATTAGGTCATGAGATGAGAAGTTTTATGGGTTGGTGACCTTTTATCGTCGATTCATGCGATATTTTAGTATAATATCCACACCTATTATAGATTGTATAAAAAATGGACTGTTTCAGTGGACCGATGAAGCTGACAAGAGTTTTTATGAAATCAAGCATCGTTTATCCACAACACCGGTCTTAGTGCTTCCTAATTTCGACAAGTTGTTTGGGGTTGAGTGTGACGCTTCATATGTCAAAATTGAAGGAGTATTATCGTAGGAAGGCA
The DNA here is from genome assembly GCA_030180095.1 of Magnolia changhungtana. Lineage (NCBI taxonomy): Eukaryota > Viridiplantae > Streptophyta > Magnoliopsida > Magnoliales > Magnoliaceae > Magnolia > Magnolia changhungtana. The sequence continues at coordinate 3,146,135 of JASAUF010000091.1, read as the reverse complement.
GGCCCATAGCCTTCTACAGACTACAAAAAAAAAGGGCAACGCCGACAGCTAAAATTTGTCAGCAATGAGTTATCCGTCGAGAAAAGGGGTATGGGCGTTGCTCACCAACAGAATTTATCCGTCGACATCTATAACAGCTAAAATCGTCAATGTTTCCGACGGCTGTGGGCGACGGTGTTAGTCATTGGGTTCTACAACGACTAAAACTATCGACGTTTTCGATGACTGAGGGCAACAATTTTAGTCGTCGGCGGCTAAAACTGTTGTCATTTTCGACGGATGTGGAGGACGAAAAAAACCATCGACGTTTCTCATAAATTAAATAATAATTATTATTATTATTAATTGCACCATATAGGTTTGCGAAAGGCCTAACATGAGGTAACAAAGGTCCTTACCAGTATTGCGGCCCATATGCTGATATGCCTCCCTGAAAAACACCGTCTCCTGAAAAACACCAATGCAGGAAGGAGCTCAAAGGATTGAAAACCTCTAAGTATATCTAACTAAAAATATGTAGGTAGAGCTCAAACATTTGCACAATCTCTTTACCTAGTTGAAGCATAGAGTATTGACTAGAAGTTGCCGGTCCCTCTATTTACCAAAATAGACAGATAATCCCAATAGTCAAGTCACTCTTATTGTAAGACCCGTATCCTAGCCCAGACCATTCCATAAGGTTCTTTGATCCTCCCGGTCGAATTTCGGCGACCCGCAATCTTTTATTGGCAGTTGCGTGCGACTCCGAGTTGTATCCCGTATTATAGAGTCGGCTCGACCAGAGACTTGTACCAGTGTGATCGCGCCGTCACCGCGGTTCCAACGCTACGTCTTGCACACCGAGGAGATACCCAGCCTAGGAGATGTGGGCCTACGTTCATTTCGAGAAAACGCTGCACGTTGCAAATACCGAGGGAATCTCTACAACATGTCAAATCAATTCCATCAATCAATCAAGTACCATATCACATCACCCTCATCACTCACACCCATCCCCAAGTACAATTACCCATCCCCAAAAGTCAACTTTCCATTACTATACCCATCTTTCTCCCCATCACTCCATCACTCACATCACCTCTCTCTCTCTCATCTCTCTCTCTCTCTCTCATTTCTCTCCCAAGCTCCATGGGAGCAACTCCAACGTCCCAACCTCCATGAGAGAAGCATTGCGTGGCCCACTCCCTACAACCCAATCCAACCCTTCAAAGCCGATCTCGACTGTTGAATCACACCCCTTAGAGCTCTAAAACCTATAGGCGGAAGGAGAAATGAAGGAATTTGAGGTGGGTGTTTTTTTTTTTTTTCTTTTTGTGTGGATTTGATCATTTGAGGGCCCACATGTGGTGGGACCCATCTCGATGTATGCCTTGAATCAAAGAGGTGCACATGGTGGCGGGTCCCCCCCTCTCCACCATCCATCTTTCTCTCTCTCTCTCTTTCTCTCTTTTCTATCTTTTTTGGGTGATGATGTGGCTTTGTGGCCCACCCAGACATACCCCACCTTGATTTATGTCTCATCCAAACCATCCAAGCCATGTGGGCCCTACCCTCTGGATGATGGGAAAACACACATAACAGATTTATCTAATCAAGTGGGCCACGTCCATGTGGGACCGACCTTGATGAAATAATCCACGCCGATGTGGTCACCGGTGGTCACTGGAGCGTGAACAAACAAAGGGATGCACTCCAGTGTCTCCAGTGTGTCTGGACGTGCTTTGTGAGAAACAAACATATTAGCTCGATTCAGTAAGCTTTATGGTGGGCTATCTATGTAGGCCCTATCTTGATGTATAAGTCTAATCCACACTGTCCATTCCATTCCCTGGCTCATTTTAGACGTTGAGTCAAAATTTGAGACCAATCCGATAGTCAGGCGGGCCATACCATAGGAAATAGTGGCGTTACCATTAAAATTCACCTTAATGTTTCTGCATACTAAAACACATTGCATATTGGACTCATTTGGTCGATCATGAGCCGTAGAATCTACTGGGTGGAGTGGATCCACCTGATGTGGGCCCTACCTGGGAAAAACCATGAAAAACCTCATTTTTAAAGATAAAATAAAATAAAATAAAAGAAGTGCAGCAGTTGCTGCTAATGGCCAGAGGACATGCAGCGTCCTGCTGCACCCAGGACGGTCCTAACCCTATGCTTCATGGCCCCACGTGCCGTACGTGTGGGGACACGTGTGATGTAAGTATTTTATCCCAGCCGTCCAGCAACATCTGGACGGTCGGACACCATCATGGTGCATTTGTTTTATCCCAACCGTGGACCCACCATGATGTGTTTGTGATCCATGACGTACATCTGACAGTGGGTCCCATTCACGGTGGAACACCACCTTAATGTATATGTTATAGTCGCACCCTCCACCCACACCGTCCACTGTGTGGTAACGGTGTGACCCACCTAGTGTATATATACATATATTATATAATATATTAATATAATACATATGATGTGGTGGGCCCTACGTGGGACCCACCTTGCTTATATGCATTTTAACCAGGTCGTCCGTCCATCTCTGGACAGTTGGACGTGGATGCACTTTATGAAACATATATAGATATATAATATTATAATATAATATAATATATATTATAATGTCATATTATGTGGCCCCGCGTGGGACCCGCCTGATGTAAGACGGACTGGCTAGTTTACCATACACCAGCTATATAGTTGCTGTGTGCAGCATGTGGGTCTGATCCACACCACCTATCTGTGTGGCCCACCTAAATAATGTATTGTATATCCTCACCGTCCAATCTCTGGATGGTGGGAAGAGATTGTTGGTGTACCTTCATTTATGTAGCTGTTGTATTAGCTGGGCTCGCCTAAACTGTTCGGGCACACCTTGAATTATGTGTTTTAGCCACGCTATCTGGTTCATTGGACGTGCGACCCACAATGATGTATATATTGTAATTCCATGTCATATCCAGCCACGTTGACGTGAGACCACCTTGATGAATGTGTTTTACTCCACGTTGTTCACTCCCAGATATGAGTCCCATTGTAATATATATATGGCCTATTAGTGAGGCCCGATATGAAGTTTCTGTGGCCATATATTCGGCCCATTGATGCGGCCCATTTGTTGTATATTAGGCCCATGTGATAGGGCCCACCTGCCTTGTATTTAAGACTCATATGATGAGGCCCGCCTGCTTGAATCCGAGGGCCATGCATAGGGCCCACCTATTGTAAGGCCCACGACAGAGGCCCATTGTGATGTATTAGAGGTCCATGTGATGTGGCCCATGTGATATGGCTCACATGATATGTGTAAGGCTCATTGATGAGGCCCATGGACGCGATCCACTTGATGTATATGAGGCCCATTAGCACGACTCGTGGCTGTGATCCGCTTGATGTATTTAATGGCCCATGGGTTGATGCCCAATGCGATGTATATAAGGGCCACGAGTGAGGCCCAATGAGGCATATGTGGGGCCTTTGAGTGGGCCTGAATGTGATGTATATGAGGCCTAGGTAATGCGGCCCACTTGTTGCATATGCGGCCCATTTATTGAGGCCCTTGTGTGAGGCCATGGGCCCACTATATGTTTGACTCTACGTGGGTCACTCCTTGGGAGCAATGTCGATTAAATGGCCACATTGACAGACAATTATGGTTGAATGTCCACATCATAACCTTAACTTAGGCCTTGTTAGGTCCATTCTAATTGTCGTGACCGATTACCGACTCCGATCGGTGACCGATTTGCCGACTTTGATTATCGATTGATTCTGATTGTCGTGACTGATTACCGACTCCAATCGGTGACCGATTTGCCGAATTTGATTATCGATTGATTCTGATTGTCGTGACTGATTACCGACTTCGATTGACATGACTGATTTGCCGATTCTGATTATCAATCAATTCCTATTGTCGTGACCGATTGCCGACTCCGATTGGTGACCAATTGCCGATTTTGATTGTCATGACCAATTTTCGACTTCGATCTGTGACCGATTTGTTGACTCTAATTTTGATCGATTCCAATTGTCGTGACCGATTACTGACTTCAATTGGTGACCGATTTGTCAATTCTGATTATTGATCGATCGAACTCGATTATCATGACTGATTGACGTGATTGATTTGTCGATTCTGATTATCGATCGACCGATCCCGATTGTCGTGACCGATTGCCGATTTCACTTAACGTGACTGATTTGCCGATTCTGATTATCGATCGATCCCGATTGTCGAGGCCAAGTACCGAGGCCGACTCCGATTGTGGAGGCCGAGTCCAAGTGTCAATTTTGATTGCCGACGTCAATTTCAATTGTCAAGGCTGATTGTCGAGACTTATGTGGTGTATATGTGACTCGTAGTTGAGGCCCATTCTGATGTAGGTTAGGCCCAGGTGAAAGACCCATCGTGTTGTGTATTAAGCTCTTGAGTGAGGCCCATGGTGTTGTATATTTGGCCCTTTTGTGAGGTCATGGGTCCACTATATGTTAGGATCTATGAGGGCCATTCCTCGGGAGCAATGTTAGTTAAATGTCCACATTGTTGAGGTCGATTGTCGATGCCAGTTATTAATACCAATTATGAGTATGTGACAGCATAGCATCATGATACATGCCATACGCATCATCTGCATGTTTGTTATGAGGTGTGGTTGACCATTGCATGTGACATTAGGCAGGTTTGTTATGAAACTCCTAGATAGGTGGATGTTATCTCACATGAGCGCACGGTATGCGCGGGATTGATGCATGATTGGATTGTATGACTCATATATCTTGCATTAAGATTGTTATACGCCCTAGCGACATTAGGGCCGTAGCCTCCACAGGCATATCGTGGGTGGCCAGATGGGACACCGGAAATGTTTGGTTCGAGCATCGGGCTGCCATAGATAGCCCTGGGTGAAAATCCCTAAAACTCTCTTGGCACCAGAGGATGCCCCAACGTCGAGACCGAGTGAATACATGAGCGCCTGAGTGCCGAATACCAGGAGATCGCGTTTCCCACTATGTCGTGGTTGGTTAGGAGGGGGCGTAACCTTACCCGCCCAAGCGTAGGGGGCATTGCTAGGCTGAGTCTGACCAGTTCGAGGAATGGGTCGGCTATCGATGTGCCGAATAGGTATTGACAGACTATTGGCTAGGCGGATAGTGAGGTTTCTTACGGTCACTTGGACTGTACGGCTGGGAGAGCGACAGTGACATTTGGAGTGTACTAAACCCCGGTGATGATCCTAGTACTGATATGTGGAGTTAATAAGAAAGATTTACATACTCATTCATTCATTCATCTACTATCTACTCAGGCTGGTGGTGCGTAAATATTTGTTATGTGAACTTTCGCAATGGCCAGGATTTCGGTTGGGGCGCGCAACTAACCTGAGATCAGGAGTTTACCACATTGAGTCTGACTATCCAAATTTAGGTATGGGACTGGTTTGGATAGAAGTCCCTTGTGATGGACCCCATAGCCTGTGATACCACGTACTATCATCCTGACTTCACACTCTAGTATGGTCATTCCATTCGCACCGCATATTGTATTACATTTGTGGCATATGACATTTTGGGTTACCTGTGTTTCTGCATTTGTATGGTTTAGATACGGCATTTAATATTTGACTCTTTATGACTCCTCATTTATATGGTTGATCTGTATCAGGTATTCTGATATTATTCCTCAATTGTATAGTTGGCCTGTATCGCGTATTCTGATATTATTCATCATTTGTATAGTTGATCTGTATTACGTATTCTGATATTACTTGACTCATGGACTTGTCAGTATTTTCGCTTACTCTGATAACGTATGATTCATGACCTTCCGCATATTTCGACATGGTATGATTATAACATTGCGTTGAATACTTGACACTTACCTTGTGCACACACTTACACCACCCTTTAAGCTTTTTATAAGCTTATGCATGATAGATGCGTGCAGGTGATGTTAGGTTGCAGCAGTGTTGAGCTTGGAGTGTGCGGCGGCCTTCTGGAGCTTGATTTTCGATTTATGTATTTCCTTTTAGCATTGTACTCAAATGATTATATTAGTGGATATGTGACGATAATGTTGCCTTTATGATTTGGGTATACTTGTGGTTATGCTTATTATGAGTTAAATGTACATTGGAAAATCCTCCTTGTAGGATCCCAGGATCGAAATTTGGCGTATGGACGCTAGGAGCTAAGAATGGGGTACTACGAAGGCTATCAGCACCGGATTCGGTGATCGGGATTTCAGTGAATCCGATTTTCGAATTTGGGGCGTGACACTTATTCTTAAAGCAGTGCTAATATTTAAAGAAAATTTTTTGTATACTTCTATGTAATTATGCTTAATGGTTAAAAAAGTACGATCTTCGTGATAACTTCAGATATGGAACTAAAAGTAACACATGATTAACACAGACATAATAAGTTCGAAGTTCAAACTAGTTGATACAAGAAGCATATTATGGTTATGGATTCCGAAGTTCAAACTAGCACTACCAAAAAACTAGCTAGTTGATACACCAACATTGTGTACACGAAATCGGTATGTTCTACCTATTCCATAGACAAGTCCTTGTCATTAGCTCTAAGGATATTTTCCATATGAAAAAATATGAATCGCTAATAGTAATTGGGAGATGAAAGATTAAATAAACATAAAGTGTTGAGAACACTAGTACATTTATGCCACAATGGATTAGCAATTACCACTACCCAAATGCAATGAGAAGCATGATCGGGCCATGGGCATGTGTAAGTGTAAATTGTAAGTATGGTTCTAGCCCACTATGGTTTATCTGATGGGTTATCTGAATTTCAAGATCTATAACAATTCATGGGGATCACTATGGCAGAAATTTTAGGAAATGAACAAAGATTAAGGAAAATGATGTTTATAGCTTGCAAGGAAATTGTATAAAGGTTTAAGAAGCCTACAACTACTGGTTGCATGGAAGTTCACTTAGTCCTACAATCTTGAATTCCATATTAGAAGGTCATGTCTTCACTCTCAGGTTTTTTAGCATTCTCTTTGCCTGACATGAAATAAAATGGGTTAGAAGTATGAAACATACGACAAAAGGTCACAATCAATTAAGACAACAGGTTTTCAAGTGTTCACTTAGGCATGAAACTTGCTTGCCTTTCCCCAATATATCTCAGAGGGATGTCTAACATTTTGGTTAGCCACTAGAAAATCTACAATAGGTCCTGGCTTTATAATCATTGTTGTAAACACATCTGCACATGGTAGTTGATGAAAAAGTGATGAAAATGACATTGTTAAACACGTGTTACAATTAAGAAACACATGGATATCAATAACCCTGTCCACAAACTATTCAAGGAGATACCAATATTCAGAGACAAGCCTCATTGGGTGGTGCAGAAGCTAGAATAGAAACCTTGATAGCTAACAACACCACCTCCTATGTTAGTGAAGTTATGAGGCTCATTATTGAAATATGATTGCGGTACGAGTAGGCATCCTCTGGAATTACCAGCTATGTTAACAAGTTTATGAAAGCAAAAAGAAAAAGTGATGCCAACAATAAAAAACTGAAATTACATACTTCTTTGTTGCGTGATGCCTTGGTATGATGTCAAGCACTCATAAAGCTTCTTAAGTGCTCTCTGAATCATGACCTCATAAAGCATTCGCTATGGCTTTCATTGGGATTCGGGCGGCAAGACAAATCTCAACCTTAAATGTGTTTGATTGATACAGACGTCTCGGTCTCTTCTGATCTCCTTCCCTAGGGCTGTCATTGCCACCAAGGCTGCCATTCCCACTAGTCCTGGATAAGGAACACTCACAGAGTAAACATCATTGGAGCATGTACAAACACAGAGTAAACATCAATTCTCTCTCTCTCTCTCTCTCTCTCTCTCTCTCTCTCTCTAATTTACAGCTTGAATTATCATTCAACTTCTTTCCATACTCAAATATACTGACAAAACTCCAATGAAATCCTTAAATTTCAACATTATAGGATCCAAATCCTCAACCAACAACAGCCCTTGCAAAAATAAATAAATAAATATATAACAAAATAATAATAAAATAAAAATCCTGACAAGATTATCATTTGCTAGTTACATTGGGTGTTCATTAGGGCACACTGAATTCTGGCAAGAAATGCCGTGAGCGGCTAAAATTGGCAGCATTTACTGATGGCGAGTGGGTAAAACTGAGCAGTATATGCCATGGGTAGAAGTTCTAAATGCATTCATTTTAAGCACCAAAAAAAAAAAAAAGCACCATAGTCTATCGGAATTTCAAATAACTCTCCTTTTATGCTTCTCCACCTGTCACCCACATCTTGCAAACTGCTTCCACTATTCGCATGCATTTCATGGGTCATAAGTATTAGTATATCTCTGATACATATAATAAAATAAACCAGAGAAAAGGTCTTCACACCATTAGTTTTTTTTTATCACTAAAATTATGCATTATTTAAGGACATGGGAAGGCTTTTAAACTAAATGTAAGGGTATTTATGTAATTTGGAGGTGCATCTGTGTTGTCCCCTAAAAGTACTTTGTTTATAGATAGGACAAAACATAACTGCTTCCTCTCTCCATGTTATGCACTGATCAAATGTTCTAGCTGAGCAAAATCAAATATATGCCTGTAAAGGTGTGTTTAGGCAAGGAATCTCTTTGTATGCTATTTTGGAGATGTTGGCAACTGGGTAGTGTGTATTTAGGTTTTCCAAATGCATTTTGGAAAAGAGTTATATGAAGGGAAAAAAAGTGCTCTTGAACTCCAACAAACTTGCAAACATCATCATATCTCCATGTGCATTTCATGTTCGTGTCTAATATATGTATATCTATCCATATTGCTGTTAGAAGTCAAAATAATTTTGCTGAATTTTCATTTTTATAAATAATTTACTTTTTCAAAAAACTTTTAATTGACTAAAATGCCCCTTGAATCTATAACAAAACTACCCATAAATACCATCATATGATCCTCTCACATGTGCAAGGTAATTTATCTATAACTAGAATTTTAACTAGATAAGTTATGATTCTTCCATGAGATTTAGGAAGTTTGCTAATCGATGACCCCTTCATATCCATTTTTTGTTCATGCACCAACAAATTATATAGGCATGAGATCCAAGACCTCCATCTGGATGGAAAAGTGCTTTAATCATCTGCGTAAACTAAAAAGGCCGAGCTAAGAGTCCTAGAGGGGGGGAGGGGGGTGAATAGGACTATGCCAAATTAAAATTTAAATGCAGAAAAATAAATAAAGATAGCACTTAACAATCTCACAAAGCAGAAATGAATAGCAACCTTAAATGTATAAGTATTGAGAGGTTGATACAAATGTTGTTCTAAGGACAACCTTACACCAAAGACCAATGGCTTATGGTAGGACAACCTGATTCCTAGAATGGTCTGTGTATCAAAATCTCAAACCAATACAGAGGAAAATAAAATAGCAAAGAAAATAAACTAAGCTATTACAGTATTCCCACACTTGCATAAAATAGATTACAACATTCTCCACAAAGAATTTACAACATTCACACAAAGCCACAATCAACCAACCACCACTACACTAGATATTATAGTGGTTCGTTTGTGTGTATACCAACTGTTTAGAAAAAATAGCCACACAACTACTCCACTCCCAATATCCTCTCCCTTGGGATATTGGCTTTCACTATGAAATAGGTTTTTCAAGGTTAAGCTAAAACCTTCCCAATTGTGTCTTTCAAGTGCGCTTACACAATTTAAAAAACCCCACACTCTGAGATTTTCTGGATCACCTCAGATATACCAAAAAGATATTTTCCGAGCACAATCTCAAAAACCAAAAAGAGATTTACAAAAAAAAATGTAAATATACTTATCTGGATATTCTCCTTTGATGAAGCCCGGTATAACCAATTTGAAGTAGATGTTCAATGTAGATGTTCAATGGCCACACTCACTTATGAAAGAGTTCTAAATGATTTTTACATTAAATCACCTTGGGCTAGCTTGATTTGATTTTGATCTCAAGAAATGAGAAAAACTTAAATCCATTCTTCAAATAAGATTGGAATAGAGAACTCAAAATCAAATACAAAAAGCTAATTAAATGAGCACTAAATAGCTTAAGAATATCACAAACTTATCTCTCAGAGTGGTATATTGATTTTGCTTGAATGACTTATTAAACTCTGAAAATTGTGCTCTATTTATAGGTAAAAAAACTACTCACTCGACTGGCCTAGAGGTCAGCTCCACTGGTCGAAGGACCAATAAGAATTCAAAATTTCGGGCACGATAGAATAAGATAGGTCCACGACTGGTCGAGTGGCCTACTCGACTGGTCGAGCCATCCACTCGATTGGTCGAGTGGAACCCTGAAAGGTTGCTGGACTTCGAGTCGAGCTTGCTCGACTGGTCGAGCACTGTTCACTCAACTGGTCGAGCAGTATCTAGGACTGGTTGAGGGTCCAACAGAAATTTCAAAAATCCATAACAAACCTTAGATTGGTCGAGAAAATTCTTAAACCGGTCAATCTAGTACTTGGACTAGTCGAACATAAGTTAAGACTAGTCGAGAAAAAGCCTATAAATTTATATCATGACCCAAAATAAGAATGTAATCAATATGACCTAACATGTGGTCAATCTAGGGTTATTCATACCTTATAGGTGAAAAATGAACATTGAAACATCGTTCACTTCGGTTGAAAGTTTATCTTAAAGTACTTAAAACTTGTCATTGTATATTCGAAGATGGGCTTAAAGTAGTGACCTTGTGACTTTGAGTTCCAACTTAAGAAGATTACTAGAGCTTGAATTCTTTAAGTAAAGCACATTGTCTTGCTATAGTTGAAACTTGAAAACTTGATCTATCACTTGATGTTGTACTTGAATCTCTTATTCTTGTACTTGAAGTTCTTAATGTAGAGTTTCTTGTTCTTGTACTTGAATGTAGGTAATGATGATATAAAGTTGAGCTACACAAGATACATATTCCAAGAGGTTATGGCACTACAAAATTTGACAAATCTAGGAGCTAGATAAGATAGCATTCTCATAAACAATATTTTTTTGAAGACAGGGAGTCCCCACCCCTTTTGAGGTGAGCTTATTCCCTTCGGATAATTTGCCTAAACAATATAATCATCTACAAGTTAAAACGATCTTCCCTAAACACATGGTGATGGAAACCATCTAAACATCCCCTGTAAGATGAGCTCTACATTTTCCAGCAGAGTTTGTGTTCTCTAGGATGGCACCACTTGATCATTAATAGCTTTTACTATTTATTCCAAGTTATGCTTGATTTCTAATTCAAGATACGGGATGTTTAACTTCTAATTGAATACCCACCAAAAGATCCATAATCTCCCAAATGAGACAGTACATTTGTGCACCTACTCTAAGTGCCGCCACAAGTGCTTGATTTTTATTTCTATTGATACTACTTGCACCACAGGGATTCGTAGATAGCAAAACCTGAAAATTGAGTTTTAGAAAACCTGAGTTTGGTATGCTCCATTTAACCAGGATATAATGCTAATAAGTTATACTCGTAGGGAACTGTCTCCAATTCTCCAAAATAATTGATGCATGTACTAAGAATGCCAATTTTGGGGATATGTTTGCACAGAATTCTTCACACAATGTTTTGGTTCTGCCAAAGGCTTAAGTATATGAGTTACAAGAAAAGACTGAATTTTCTAATTTTCCTTTCCAACCAGATGCACCAGTTATAGCAAGGATGGATTTCTAAATTGATTTTAAACTCTTGGCTTTGTAGCAGTTATCCAAGTATTAAAGGCATATGTCAGAGATTTGGGTGTTAAAAGATTAAAATGTTGCATAATGGACAAGTGGAAGGAAAGGAAGGATTGATCTGTCCACTTTCTCTTTGGTTGGAATTTTTTTTCTTTTTTTTTTTTTTTTTGAATGATGATATTTTTATTAAGCCAAAGCCAGAAAGACACAAGAGAAAAGGAAACAAGAAAAAGAAAAGTAAAAAACCTAGAAAACAAGACTAAAAGAAGAAAAAAGGTTGTAACAACAGCCAACCACTCAACTGGACGAGGGACTTCCAAATTATCATATATGTATAATCCAGACTCACGACTTCCAAATTATCATGTATGTATAAAATCCAACCCTTTCAATCTGTAGGCCACACTATCGAAATCATCTTAGGCAAAAATCAACCCCATCCATTCATCATATTGGTAACACCATACAAAGTAATATGTATCCATTAATAAATATCAAAATAACAGTGTACTTATTTGAGGACATGTCTTCGAGCACAACAGGGAATTCGATATCAAAATGACCCGACTGCAAGCCCTCTTATGCACAGCGTCCGCACGGACCGGACACTGTGACCGGTAGTGGGCCACCATCGTGGAGTATTTCAGTGATCCGGACCATTCATTTGCTTTGTAGGGTGGCCAAGATCCTGGCCATGCTTTCTTTTTAGTCTCTTATGCACGTATACACGTGGATCGTCAAAAAATGTAGGATGAACGACGAGTTAGTTTGATACAGTGGACTGCGCCAAAACTTGACGAAAACCATTCCTTTCCAACTGGAATTTTGCTAGGAATCTAATGACCAGGGTGGATTTTCAGAAAACATTACTGTGGGGCCCACCGAGCATCGCGGCACAATAAATTTCGCAAGTTACGTACGTCTAGGAAAATCAGATGTTGCGGGGCATTGTACGAGCATACCCATAATCGGATGCAAGATCCAAAACATTCAAAATCTTCAGAGGGTAGCCACGACCCCAACCATGAAGATCAAAAGGGGTTTGGGATGGTTAGTGTCCCGCAAACCCCATACAAACGCAAGTCATTTGAGTTTTTTCCTGCAGGGCTGCGTAAAAAGCTCTCTTGGAGCTTCTCCACCGACTTCCAGCACCATCCTTGCTACCTATAAAAGGAGAGAAGAGAGAGAGCATGTGGAGATGATTCAAGCAACCGTGGAGGCAAGGGTGGAGCGTGAGAGCACGAGAGGACTCTTCCTCCTCATTTTCTTCTTTAGTTTCTTCTTTCTTTTCGTGTCTTGCTGGGTCTTTATCCTGATTATGTCAGGCTAAACCTCTTAGCTAGGGCTAAGAGGTAAAACTTGTAGCATGATGGATGGTTTTCTATGCTTTAGTTCATATTTTAGGTGATATTAAGGAATGCTTTCAGTTTTTAATGGTTTGTTGTGACTTAAATTACAATGGATCTACAATAGCTTTGAGCATGTTCTTAGCATTATAGGGTTTGTGAATTTGGGAACCCTGTTGTTGATGTAGGTGGGTCGCGGACAGTTTCATGGCCAAGATGGATCAGAAAAGGCTCGGTCGGCGATAGAAGTGATCCAGACCATCTGACCTTAAATCAGGCGTATCTCACAATCCGGAATGAGTTAGCTGATGTAAAATATATGATTTTGGAGTAAAACGAGCTACTTTAGCCAACCAACCCTGCTATGCTGGGTTGCAACACTCAAAATTGTAAAAAACCCCTGGATCGACGGTCGTTTCCCTGTTTTAATTTCATTTTTACTATAAATAGTAAGTTTTAGTTTGATTATAACTCTTCATCCGTCGGGCTTTAGGAGTTGTGCCCAACGTGAAAAAGCTTAGAATAATTAGGAGAACGGTTTGGTGAAGCCAAATAGGACACTTACTATTTTTGGCCAAAAACCATGCGAATTAGTAAACATCACGACCGTCTATAAATAGTAAGTTTACTATTTATAGTAAGTCACGAATTCTAGGAGTTTTAGTTGTAGTTTGATTCCGATTTCTTTCCTATTGCTTGGTATCCCTATTTAAAGGGTTGTGAATTCGTTTTTATGGATCAATTAATCAGTTTTGAATTTATTAGAATTTATTTCTATTTCCTGCTTTCTTTCCTCGTGGATTCGAGAAGTCTCTGTGAGGAGTCTAGAGAAGCTCCGTGGATTCGGAGTATTTATCCTCATCACGTTCATCCCAGCGTCAATTGGCATCAGAGCGAGGATTCCCCTCGGGCAGATGGCAAACAATGAAGGTATGAATCAAGATCCTGTGGACGGTGATCCAGGGATTCATTATCTTTCGGAAAGAATGGAAGCTTTCCACCGGGAGAGTCAATTGATCATGCAAGGGCTGCAGGTAACTCTCGACCGTCTTGCGGATGCGCTACTTCTGCCCCGAGCCTTAGGCAGTGCTCCACCACCCATGGTTGTTCCACTGCCCAGGGTGGCTCCACCACCCATGGTTGCCATACGACAGAACCCCGATTTTCGTAGAGTACTACCAGTGGCAAACTGTAGGGCTATGCCAGATGATTCAAGTTCTAGTGACGAGGACCTTAATGAGGGTTTTGCCAGACGACCAATCCATGGAGGTGATCACCAAGATCGTGCTGAAAGAGACTATCGAGGTAAGGCTGAACTTCCTAGTTTTAATGGTTTATTACGTATAGAAGATTTCCTCGATTGGCTAGCCAAAGTAGAGAGATATTTGGATTATATGGACGTGCCAAATCATAAAAGGGTAAAATTGGTAGCGTTTAAATTTAAATCTGGTGCTTCTACATGGTGGGAACAATTCCAACTCTCAGGAGCCCGCTAGAACAAGGCACCCATCTTATCATGGCACGGATGAGACGTCTTCTTCGATCACGATTTCTCCCCAGTGATTATGAGCAGATACTATTCCAACAATATCAAAATTGCTGACAAGGAAATTGAATCGTCACAGATTACACTGAAGAATTCCAGCAGTTGGCTACACGAAACGATTTGTTAGAATCTGAGTCATAGAAAGTGGCACGATTTATAAGTAGGTTGCGGCCGATAATTCAGGACCGAGTTTAGATGTACCCAGTCGGGACCGTGGATGAAGTAGTTCAATTGGCAGGTAGGACAGAAACATAACTTGCAAGAGTTCTTGCTCGTCCCTATCCTTCAACTCGACCCCCCACGACGGGTCCCACGCAGGATCCAGTGCTGGCACGAGGAAAAGATCCAGTAGGAGAACGTCTTCAACCTCCTACAACCGCAAACCGTGATACGGAGAGCGGCTCATCCAGACCTCAACGTGCAGCGCCCACAACAGCAGCTCATCCTTTTGCTCGGCTAAGGTCGAATAATTGTTACAGCTGTGGCTAGCCAGGCCACTTATCAAACACCTGTCCTCAACGTCCCGCGGCATACTTGACTATAAATGAAGGGGGCACTGAAGATGAGGCCACAGAAGAAGGTCATAGCTGTGATGAACATGATTAAGCCACTGAAAAAATGGCAAGTGGTGATGAAACGACGGGCGAGGATCATGGCGAATTTCTAGTTGTGAGGCGATTACTGTATACCCCATGAAAGGAATTACATCCATAGGGACACAATATATTTTGTACTCGGTGCACTGTCAACGGAAAGGTCTATGATGTGATCATAGATAGTGGTAGTAGCGAGAACATCATCTCAAGGGTGATGGTGGACAAGTTGCGGCTACCAACGATGAAACATCCTTCCCCATACTCAATTGGCTGGATAAAAAAGGTGAATTAGACCAAGGTAACTGAACAATGCACTATCTCATTTTCAATTATTAAAAATTATAAGGATCATATACTTTGTGACGTGGTTGACATGGAAGCTTGCCACATGCTACTTGGTCGACCTTGGCAATCGGACCGTGATGCGACCCATCGGGGACGAGACAATGTCTACGTATTCGTCAAGGATAGTCAAAAAATAATCCTTGCCCCTATGGCACCAGAGAACCACCTTGAAGCTTCTAAAGTGGAGGGGAGTTCCCTCTTGACCATTTGGGATTTCATGGAGGAATCCAAAGAAACCGGCGAGGTATACGCCATAGTGGTGAAGGGCGAGGAAGAGGAACCCTCAAACATCCCTCCAAGTTTAAGACTATTGCTAAACGAATTCAAAGAAGTCTGGCCTGAAGATTTACCTGATGGATTGCCCCCCATGAGGGACATCCAACATCACATAGACCTCATCCCTGGGGCTAGCCTGCCCAACCGCCCTCATTATCGGATGAGTCCGAAGGAGTGTGAGATACTTCAGGGGCAAGTGGTGGAATTGATCCGTAAGGGTCTTTTGAGAGAGAGCATGAGCTCATGTGCCGTACCAACATTATTAATACCAAAAAAAGATGGAAGCTGGCGCATGTGTGTCGACAGCCGGGCAATAAAAAAAATTACCATCAAATATCAGTTCCCAATACCACGATTGGACGACATGCTCGATATGCTATAAGGGGCCAAGGTGTTCTCTAAACTAGATCTAAGGAGAGGGTACCATCAGATTCGTATCTGACCTGGTGATGAGTGGAAAATGGCATTCAAGACCAAGGAAGGGTTGTATGAGTGGCTGGTCATGCCCTTCGGCCTATCAAACGCACCAAGTACTTTTATGCATTTGATGAATCAAGTGCTAAAACTGTTTACTGGCCGATTTGTGGTAGTATATTTTGATGACATATTGATATATAGTCAGGATGAGGCAGAGCACAGGAAACATCTCAGGCAGGTGCTACAGGTCCTACAAATTAACAAGTTGTACCTCAACTTGAAGAAGTGTAGTTTTTTAACTGACAACCTGTTGTTTCTAGGGTTTGTTGTATCGTCCACAGGCATTCGTGTGGACAATGAAAAGGTGCGAGCTATTAGGGAATGGTTGATCCTGATGAACATTCATGAGGTGAGGAGTTTTCACGGGTTGGCGACTTTCTATCATCGATTTGTGCGAGATTTTAGCACCATAGTTGCCCCTATTACAGATTGCATAAAAAAAGGACCATTCCAGTGGACCGATAAAGCTGACAAGAGCTTTTATGAGATCAAGCATCGTTTGTCTACAACACCAGTCTTGGTGCTTCCTAATTTCGACAAATTGTTTAAGGTTGAGTGTGACGCTTCATACGTCGGAATTGGGGGAGTATTATCACAGGAAGGCAGACCAGTAGCCTTCTACAGCGAGAAGCTCAACGAAGCCCAAAAGAAGTGGTCGACTTATGAGCTTGAGTTGTACACAATTGTTTAGGCACTGCGACATTGACGGCATTATCTGATTCAAAGAGAGTTTGTTCATTACATTGACTATCAAGCATTAAAGTTTATTAATAGTCAGACTAACGTGAATCGTGTGCATGCTAGATGGGTTACGTTTTTACAGGAATTCACGTTCGTTCTGAAGCACAAGTCAGGGCAGCAAAACAAGCTGGCTGATGCACTTAGCCGTCGTGCATCACTACTTGTTACGATGAGCAACAAGGTGGTCGAATTCGACTGTCTCAAGGAGCTGTATGTCGAGGACGAGGACTTCAAAGATTCTTGGGTGAAGTGCCAAGAAGGTCACCCCAGTGACCTTCATATACAGGATGATTTTCTCTTTAAAGGGAATCGATTGTGCATCCCCCAGAGTTCTCTGAGGGAGCAGATTATTCATGAGCTACATGAAGGTAGCCTCGGTGGACACCTTGGGCGAGACAAGACGCGAGCTATTGTAAAAGAGCAGTATTACTGGCCGCAATTAGTACATGATGTGGGAAAATCCGTACAACGTTGTCATGTTTGTCAGACCTCCAAGGGGCAACCTCAGAATACGGGCCTCTACACCCTGTTACTTGTGCCTGACGGTCCTTGAAAGGATTTATCAATGGACTTCGTGCTTGGTCTCCCAAGAACACAACGTGGCATGGATTCGGTATTCGTGGTGGTAGATCGTTTCTCCAAGATGGCGCACTTTAGCCCATGCAAGAAGACCCTCGATGCAACACATGTGGCGAATTTATTTTTCAGAGAGGTTGTACGGCTACACAGGGTCTCCAAGACCATTACTTCTGATCGTGACACGAAGTTCATTAGACACTTTTGGTGAACTTTATGGACTCAATTTGATACACGACTTCAATTCAGCAGTGCTTACCACCCACAAACTGATGGGCAGATCGAAGTTGTGAATCGCACGTTGGAAAACCTCCCTTGCTGTATTTCAGGAGAAAAACCAAAGCAGTGGGATTTGGCCTTGTCTTAAGCAGAGCTCGCATTCAACAATATGGTGAACCGCTCGACTGGGAAATCACCATTCCAGATTATCTACGGACGAGTGTCTCGCCATACACTTGACTTGGTCCCTCTACCCAAGCACCCAGGCACGAGCATTGCAGCAGAACATATGGCGGACAAGATCATGGGCATTCATACGGAAGTGCGGACCAAGCTACATGCCTCGAACGAGAGTACAAAGAACAAGTGGACAAGCACCGCCGACAAAAGGTATTCGAGGTGGGCGATCGCGTTATGGTCCATCTGCGCAAAGAGAGATTTCTGACTGGGACGTACAACAAGCTGAAAAATAAGAAAAATAGACCCATCCCAATCATTCGAAAGATCAATGACAACGCTTATGTTGTTGATCTTCCAGATGACATGGCAATCTCACAGACTTTCAATGTCGCGAACCTAACCGAGTATTATGAACTAGAACAGGATGAGAACTCGAGGACGAGTTCTTTTGAAGTAGAGGAGACTGATGTAGAGCGGGTCGCAGACAGTTTCATGGCCAAGATGGATCAGAAAAGGCTCGGTCGGTGATAGAAGTGATCCAGACTATTGGACCTTAAATCGGGCGTATCTCACAATCCGGAATGAGTTAGCTGACGTAAAATACATGATTTTGGGGTAGAATGAGCTACTTTAGCCAACCAACCCAGCTATGTAGGGTTGCGATGCTCAGAATTATGAAAAACCCCTGGATCGACGGTCATTTCCCTGTTTAATTTCGTTTTTACTATAAATAGTAAGTTTTAGTTTGATTATAACTCTTCATCCGTCGGGCTTTAGGAGTTGCGCCCAACGTGAAAAGAGCTTAGAATAATTAGAAGAACGGTTTAGTGAAGCCAAATAGGACACTTACTATTTTTGGCCGAAAACCTTGCGCACTAGTTGACATCACGACCATCTATAAATAGTAAGTCGCGAATTTTAGGAGTTTTAGTTGTAGTTTAATTTCGATTTCTTTCCTATTGCTTGGTATCCCTATTTAACGAGTTGTGAACTCATTTTTATGGATCAATTAATCAGTTTCGAATTTATTAGAATTTATTTTTATTTCCTGCTTTCTTTCCTTGTGGATTCGAGAAGTCTCTGTGAGGAGTCCAGAGAAGCTTCGTGGATTCGGAGTATTTATCCTCATCATGTTCATCTTTGCGTCAGCTTTTCACCATCATCTCCTGGGCATGGTTGGATGACAGAATCCTTCCTAACATTCATACATCCCTTAGATTGGATGTGGATTGGTTAAAGTTTTGTTGTTTGCTTTGTCTGATGGGCATGGTTTTGTGATGGAATCAATTCTAATTCTCATACCTCTCATCTCTTGAAAACTTGATCAAAGGAAGTTCAGATTTGATTTTAATGATATATCTTCCAAGTGGATGAAGATGGGACTCTAAGTCTAGTTGAGTTCTTGAATCAAGCATATAGATCCCCTTGATCCCTACAAGTGGATCCTTGGCACCCTAGTTTCCCACTTTTGAATTTTATAAGTTTTAGTTAAAGTTATTCACCATTATTCTCTTAAAATTTCCTAATTTAGATTACATCTTCACCTAGTTCTAGTTCAAGTTACTTTCAGATTACGTACAAGGTTCAGTCCTTGTAGATTCGACCTCGGTCTTACTGAGTTTATTACTACATCACAACCCTATATTTGGGGTGCGAACACTTATTCTTTCAATATAATCTTCCTTAGGGAGATTGTTCACCAGGTTTTCAATCTCTACGTCACCTGCATAATTTTTACGGTTGGGAAAGGGTTAATGCCCTACTCATAGTGATAGTTATCCTTTAAGATTAACAATAATTTAAGAGATTCATCAGAGTGATGTAAGGGTTCTGATACATCACGTACTCCACCACTATGAGAGATATCAGTATGCGCAAACAATCTACATGAATGCATTCTTAACAAAGTGTATGCGGCTCATCATATATAGTGATCACGGTCATAATGTAGAAAATAGTTCATAATATTCGTCTTGACCGGCATTCTCACTATACGAATATTCACCGGCGTGTCCCACGTTAATGTAGCTTTACGCGAACATCTCAAGGCGACACAATGCGATTGGGGGATTTACGTAACGCGATGTATTCATGAAGCGACTATTTGTGATATCCAATCCCGAGAAGTGATGTAACACTGCAATTGTAATTTACATACATCGATTGTGTACCACGCTAACCAACCCATGGAATTACGTGCCGACCAATAGGGCCGTTACCCGTAGTGCATTACGTCCATGATAAATATTGAGTCATTAGTCATGATACCTTTAATATAACACTTGCAATGATAGAGAATGTAAATTGAATCGTGATTCTTAAAAAGGGTAAATAAATGATAGTAATAAATCAATTGAAAGGATAACTCTCAGTAATATGTGAACATAAAAAGGTAGGATAATAATAATCAATTAAATCAAAGTAAGCTTAAAGGATAAAACCCTCACCTTAGGTGGTGGAGTCGTCTCTTATTAAATTAATTGACCAGAGGTGTACGATCAGGTTTTACTTCAATTCTGTTTGGTTCGAACTGATTAACTAGATGTTAGATCATGGATGATAAAAGGAATCTGACCTAAACCAGTCCTTCAAGGGCATACCTACTGCCTTACCCGATAGGTTTTCAACCTATTTTGATTAAGCCTTTCTCATCATTGAATTGTTTTCAATGTAAACGGAATCTCATTATTGAGGGATAAATAAGAAAAAACTTCGAAGGAAAGGGAAGGATAGGAAA
Source organism: Magnolia changhungtana (assembly GCA_030180095.1). Taxonomy (NCBI): domain Eukaryota; kingdom Viridiplantae; phylum Streptophyta; class Magnoliopsida; order Magnoliales; family Magnoliaceae; genus Magnolia; species Magnolia changhungtana. The sequence continues at coordinate 3,125,348 of JASAUF010000091.1, read as the reverse complement.
AGGAGGAACTTAGGAGCTAACCTGACCTAAGTGTTAGCTTGGGCGTGCTACCTTCGAATCTCCACGTCTTCCTACTTTCTCTCCTACTCGTGTCTCTCTCTCTCTCTCTTTTTCCTGTCCACTGATCCCATTTCCTCCTTCTAGCTTGCTTGCTTTCCTTCTCTTATGTCCTTCCTCTTATTTTCTTCTTTCTTGCTCCAGACCACGTCCAGCAAGGGCTGGACTCGCAAAAGATCTCTCTCTCTCTCTCTCTCTCTCTCTCTCTCTCTCTCTCTCTCTCTCTCTCTCTCTCTCTCTCTTCTTTTATTCTTTTCCCTTCTTTCTAAGTCGAACCCAGGTTTCGTGCGTGAAAACTCTGCCTACCCGTCAATATCTCTTGCCGCTTCATGGATCTGATCGGATCTTTGGATGGGGTTATGTTGTCCCTAGGTGGGCCTCCGAATGAATGGCCTTGATCGTGATTTTGGATGTGAAACTTTCTGGTTGGTGGCAGATCCTTATACGTAAGTATCTGTGAGAAATCTAGGAGGCATTTCCATTCGCACTTGTTTCCTTCCTAATCATCGATGTAGGTAGGGTCGGATTCATCCCTACTGGGTCTTGGACGGCTCTGATTGTCCTACGTATCCTCCATAAGATTCCCATACGCAGGAAAGTCGCAACTCGGATGGTTTCCTATTTACGTTGCTTTCGGACGCAGTTTTGGGAGGAAGTCTGCTTGCCTTCTTGATACTGATCGAGAGTAGAAAGCGCAGAGTTTCGGTCGGATTTGACGTGAGAACACTCTGGACGGTTCAGATCACTCCGAATACTCACGATGGTGGGCCACATTGCTTCCCAAATGGACACTGTCCGTTAATATCGTGGTGCATAGGACTTCCTTCGACCGGAGATCTCGTGTACACCAGTGTACTGCCTCACATGAGATAACCTAGGTTTAGGAGGATTTCGTCTGGGCTACCTAATGGAGGTGGTCCAAGATGGTGGGCCCACAACATCCTTCAAATGGACGTTGTCCGTCTGTTGCGTGCGAAAGAGAAACAGAGAGAAATCTCTCCTTATGTGAAGGAGAGTCGGGTAAAACTGTGTTTGACACGTCTCCGCATCTTATGCACTGCTGGTGCCCGTGCGCTAGTGTACGTGCACTATAAGTGGGTCCACTTGTGATACTTGTGAGAAATTTACTCCGTCCATCTGTTTTTCCATGTAATTTAAAGTGTTGAGCCCAAGATTGAAGTATATCCAAAGATCAGGGGACCGTACTAATGGGTGTTATGATTTCCACTGTTGAAACCTTTCTAGGCCCTATAATGATGTTATTTGTCATCTAATCTGTTCATAAAATCATACAGACATAGATGAAGAGAAATATCCTACTCCCACTACCCCTGGCCTTTGATGGGCGCCAAAATCAATGGTTAAGCAGCTGATCTATCGATCGAGTCACTTATACAGTGATCTAAGGGCTGAAATTCGACGTGTACAACTAATTTATGATATATAGGCATGGTGTAAAATTTCACATTAAATGGATCGTAGAAACCCAGTGATCTAGAATTTGGTGGTCTAGGTTATGGCATTTTTGTAATTATTATTGATCCATGAGTTTTGGAAAATCTAATGGCTCCACATGGTTATATGCACATTTCTAAGAAATTCTTACAAAAGAACGTATATCTAAATTATTATGGATAAGGAGTTATTTGTCATGTCATTTAAGGGAAAGTACTTACGTCAAATCACGTGATGGATGGTCTTATTTTGAAATTAACAATCAAATGCCTTGATCTATTGCTTGGAGATCATTCCCAAAGCTTAGGTTTGTGTCAGGGTTAGGATATAAGGTTAGGATAGATAGAGTTATATCGTACATGTGTACATATTACGTTAACTTCTTGGTAACGCTCGAAAAACTTTTAATACATGGGTATTGAAAAGTTCGGGGTGTTACACGTAAAATATATGATTTTGGGGTAGAACGGGCTACTTTAGCCACCCAATCTACTACGCAAAGTTGCGTAAGCCGGATTTGCAAAATACCCCTGGATCAACAGTCGTTTCCCTATTTTAATTCTGTTTTTACTATAAATAGTAAGTGTTAGTTTGATTACAACTCTTCATCCGTTGAGCTTTAAGAGTTGCGCCCAACGTGAAAAGAGCTTAGAATAATTAGGAGAATAACTTGGTGAAGCCAAATAGGACACTTACTATTTTTGGCCGAAAACCTTGCGCACTACTAGACATCACAACCGTCTATAAATAGTAAGTTTACTATTTATAGTAAGTTGCGAGTTCTAGGAATTTTAGTTATAGTTTGCTTTTTATTTCTCTCCCATTGCTTAGTATCCCTATTTAAAGGGTTGTGAACTCATTTATTTCATTCATTAATTAAATTTCAAATTTATTAGAATTTATTTATATTTTCTTACTCTCATTCCTAGTGGATTTGAGAAGTCTCTGTGAGGAATCCAGAGAAGCTCCATGGATTTGGAGTAGTTATCCTCGAGGAAGATGGTGATCGACCTTTCACATTCATCCATACGTCACCTACCTTGGTAACATTCGGCCTTAACATAGTTATCCTTTTCCTTATGTTGCTTTGTTTGATGAAATTCCAATGCGCAACAGGTGTTTGATGAAATTCCTAAAACAAATATGTATAGTTGTATTATTCAGTGAACAATAAGTATGTCATGTGTTTGATGAAATTCCTGAAAAAGATGTTTATTTATAGCTCATCGACATTCACGGATAGCATGAATTCCTTTGAAGTTTTCCATCCAGTTCTAATGAATTTGATTTCTGACACTAGTCTTGGTTACTTGTTACCACTTGTAGTAGATTATGTACTTCCCTTAAATGCCAGAAACATTTTCCAAAGTCTGAAAGCTCAGAAGTGAGAAACTCAGGTCAATCTCTCCTCACTGTTGTAATATCAAAAACTCTTAGGCAAATAGTTTATGTGTTGGATTTTCTATGGCATCGAACAATTTTTGTATTTGATAAAGAGAGTTTCCTATTGGCAACTGATTCATAACAGAGTTTTGACCACAATTATTTTTAGGCAGAAGCATGGGTGAACAATTGTAGACACCCCACCTAAAACAAGGACTTGTCACTCTGAGCTTCAACTTGACTTCAATGAATTATCTCCTGCTAACTTGGAAATCATTGAAAAACCAAACGGATCAAATTGGGAGCATACTCAGCACATGCCGGAGACAACCAACGAACCCAATCGGCTAACACCAAATCCAGTAGTGAATCGGTCATGACTGAGTATCCAAACTCCAAAACCCTTGAAACTCTCTGTATCATGCAACCGACATGCAAAAATGGATAAAACAAACTCTCTACCCATGAATCACTCTTTGTATCATCTAGTCCTTCCGAATAGCGTTGTGTTGAGGTGTGAGAAGTTGTATCTTCAAAATCAGGGAAAAGAACAGTCGTCCTGATATATAAAATGGCTATGGTATTATTGGAGGAAAATCCTGACCGATTACGATGATTTATGATTCATTGGAAAGGTGGTCAAATGATCTTCCTAGCAAACTTAAGTTCCCTCCAATCCAAGTCATGATGAGGAAGATCTAGCCCGTTTATCAAAATCATGCATTGTTGATTGACCAAAATCGAAAAAAATATTGGCTACACTTTTAACTAGTCAAAAGGGATCAGATTGAGATGATTTTAGTTACGAAGAAAAGCCTATTAGATGATGTTTCCAATGAACATAATATTATTAAAGGTAGACCATTGGTCAAATTGTAAACAACCGATTCCGTATATTAGATGAATATATTTTTGGCATATCAAACGAGGTCCAATTGAAGTGATTTTAGTCTTGTTGGAAAGCTTACCTAATTATCTTTTTAATAAAATAAAGATTACCAAAAACTGACAAGTAACAGAGAAGATATGCATGTTAAAACATTTATAAGAAAAAAAATAAAAAGTAATAATTACTTTTCTAATATATATATATATATATATATATATATATATATATATATATATATATATATATATATATATATATAAAATTGCAGTAAAGACCGCTTAAGTAGAAGTGGGAATGCTCAAAGTGTCCTAGATGGGGGTGAATAGCACTTTATAGAATTTTGTGATGATTTAAAATCCTATTGTCATAATCCTGATTTATTAAACTCCTAACAAGATGACCCCAATTTAACTCTAATGGCTTCTAAGCCAAATAGAGGATCCAATCATAAGACTATCCAGTATTTAAAAAGTATGCAAGCTTAGTCTATGATGAATGAGTAATACGACTGTGTGTGTTTGTAGGATGTGATTCTTATCGGTTCTAAATAATCATGTGAGCATGCTTTATGAGAACATTTAAAGTAAACACAAATAGTAAGGTGAAAATATCAATCTCAAACATAGTCGTTTATAGTGGTTCAGCTATGTGCTTACTCCACTTCTGACAGACGCACTCAACCCTTGAGTGTACCAAATCTCACCAAAGGAGGTTTTAAATCAGGTTCACCTCTAACCTTCACAACCTACATAAGGTCGACTCTAGGACCTACACAAGGAACCTAGGCATGTCTCCACGAGACATAAGTTTGTGCACATAGGAGCAAGGGTCAACACACAACACCCGGGTTTTATGCTCTACACACGAGTAAAGGATCCAAACAAGGAACCTAGGGTTTTAGTCCACAGGCCAATGATCCACACAAAGAACCTAAAGTTTATGCCCTATACAAGAGCAAAGGTTAACACACAACACCTAAGTTTTAGGCCACACGGGCCAATAACCTACACTAAGGACCTAAGTTTATACTCTACAAGAGCAAGGATCAACACACGACACCCACACATATGCTCCCGTCAGAGGCCTCCTATGAGGACTTGAAAGGGGTGAGAATCACCTGTGACCCAATCCTACACAAAGGAATGATCACCAGGGTCCCTGGACTCTATTGACTTACAGATAAGTAGATGAGCCTCATTAAGCATGTTGATGAAGATCTCCTCCTTGGATGACGAAGAATCTTCAGCTCCCTTGATTCGCAACACTGATGATGCTCCAATGTATGGCGATGGGTTAGGTTAAGGTTATGTTGGTAATTACTCTATTAAATGATAATCATTGGAGAGATTGAGTAATTCCAAGATCGTAGGCATTCAAGGGATCCTAACTCAATGATCTGACATTAAGGTGGAAGCTGGAAGATCCTTGAATGTGGAAGTTCATTCACCAATCCACTCTATTGAATATCAATGATGAGGGTGGACACTACCAAAAAATTGAACAATGGCTATGGAGGTTGAAAGCTTTTAGCTATGAATTTAATCCATAGCAATATAGCTACAGATTTAATCCGTAGCTATAGCCTAAGTGCTCTGTAGCTAAAGCGTACCTCCCACCTAAAACATATTAAATATAGATGGTACTTAAGGGGATCCATGAGGTATATTAAAATATATGTGTTTGATCTAAGTTGTCCAAAAATTTTGATATATAATTTTAGTGTATGAGACCAAAAATTATGTAGATTAAATGTTTAAGTGGACCACACCATAAGAAATAATATAAATTAAATTTCTACAATTAATATGTTGTGTGGTCTACTTACAGATTCGATTTAACTCATTTTTTTATCAGCACTTAAAATAATAATTTAAAATTAATGGATGGAGTGGATATATGAAATACATCACAGTCGGCCCCACAGTCCTAAAACCATAAAATGTCCAGGGAGTCGTCGTCACGCGCCCCTCTAAAACCCCAAACCCCTTCAAAAACAAAAACCCCCATCCACCATTTTCTCCCACTCACTAACGAACCCATCTCTCCATCTCTCTCTCCATCTCTCTCTCTCTCGCACTCAGTCTCTCTCGTTCCCTTACCCTCTCTTGATCTCCCAATCTCCCTCACCCTCTCTCCTTGTCTCAAGGCCGCATTCCCCTCTCTGTTTTCAAAAACCCAATTCGCTCCAAGAAGGAGAAGAAGAAAGAGAAGGAGAAGAAGACGGAGCACATACGGTTAGTTTCTTTCTTTCTCCCTCTTTATCTCTTTCTCAAATCTTTCAATCCTTCAATTCACATTCCCCTCTCTCTGTTTCTGAAATCTAAGGGCTCATTTGGCTGGTCGGATTGGAAGGGATTGGATGTTATTGGAAGGGATTGGAAGTTAAATCCTGGGATTGGCCGGGCGTGCCAAACAGAGTCGGTGATCTGATCCCAATCCCTGAGACGTGTTTGGCTTGAGGGATTGGAAGGGATGGGAAGGTTTAATCCTGGTATTGGCTGGGTGTGCCAAATAGATTGGATATATCAATCCGGGGATATAGCAATCCCATGTATTTGAAGATAATCCACTGAGAACACCATCAATACCTTGAAATCCAGGCCATCCACCCTAATACCATTCAATCCCTTTCAATCCACCCGGCCAAACGGGCCCTAAAAATGCTTTGTGGGCTCCACCATTATATGTGTATGTAGGCCATTTATTTTTTTCAGTTCATTTTAGGGCCAAATCTCAGGTGGACCACACCATAGGAAACTGTGGTGATTGAACGCCCACCATTAGGGCCTGTTTGGCTGGGTAGATTAGATGGAATTGGATGATATTAGAGTGGATTGCACAGATTTCAAGGTAATGATAGTTGCATCAGTGGATTGGTGCAAGATCTATGGGATTGTTATTTTCGGTCTGTTTGGGACGCCCGGCCAATCCTGGGATTAAACCTTCCAATCCCTTTTAATCCCTTGAACCAAACACGTCCCAAGCAATTTTGAAGGGATTAGGGTGGATTGAATGGGATTTAAAGGTAATGATGGTGATGTTAGTGGATTGTCTTAAGATCCTGAAAGGAATTCCAAAATTTTTTTTTTTTGGGTTTGTCAGATTGTGACATCAATTTGAATTTCTATGTTTTTTATTTTTTTTTCAATGTCTTTTATGTTACTGGCACAGGCATTCATATACATTGAAAAATATGATTGAAGTGCTAGACTAGCATGTGCATTTACACCATTTTTTAAATGTTGGTGACTCATCCACCACATGTGTCATAAAACATGTTAATCCACTGCATTGCATTCATCAGGAATCAAGCAGTGGTATGGAGCTACTGAGATGCATCTGACTTTATTGCACACTGCTGCATTGGTTGGTCAAAGTGTTTGCAAACATCAACTAACTTTTATTCAACATATATATATATATATATATATATATATATATATATATATAATCTTGAAGGGAATTCTAGAAAATTTGTTGGTTTGTCAGTTTGTGAGATCAATTTGAATGTCTTTTAATTTGGTGCAATGTTTGTTATGTTACTGGAACAAGCATTCATATACATTCAGAAATGTGATTGATGGGATAGACTAAGTCACTAAGATGTGCATTTCCACCATTTCTTAAATGGTGGTGGTTCATCCACCACACATGTGCCATAACACATGTTAATTCACCTCACTGCATTTGTCAGGTGTCAAGTAGTGGCATGAAGCTACTAAGATGTGCATTTCCACCATTTCTTAAAAAGTTTGAAATATCCAATCTAAGATTTATTTATTTATCTTGGGTTTCCACTAACCACAACGAGTCCCTCATATAAATGGTTTGGATCATTGAAACTTGAACCTGGATCTAACAGTCCTTTAAACTACACATGTAAGTTGAATGGGTACCATTAACAAGCGTCTTTAAGCCATACATTCTTTCCACATGAGGTCATCAACTTGATTGGATTGAGCCATTCATCATTGGCCTAGCCTGATCTGGACACTAAGCATAGATTTCAAGCATGGGCCTGCCCTTGGTCAGATTCTATAGGCCCCAAGCATGGCCCCACAAGGTCAGGCTGTCATCCCATTGCCACCCTCAGATAGCTGGCAGGAAAATCTTTCACAAAAGATCTCCTTCCTAGAAAATGGTCCTCCAGTCCACCCCTCAAAGAGATCTGCTAGGGCTTCTTGCAACCTCAACTCAATTCCAAATAATGCTTGAAATTGGTTCCAAACCTCATTCCACACATGAAAATGGGCAAAAAGATGATCAATGGTGAGTTATGATTTGATGATGACAGCCATTACCATGAGCACAAGACAATGTTCACTGCCATCATCATGTATTGTCCTGAAGTGCCCAGGAAGGATAGTGATGTTGTTGATAGGCAAAGGCAAAAATGGTAGCTGGAAAAGATTAGTTTTCTCATCATGATAAGAGACGAGCGTATGGGGTCATGGTATGGCCAGGGAAAGTCCTCTTTGTTTTATTGGTTAGCAGTGAGGGGCATATTATTGTAATCTATTTTCTCCCTCGCTTTGTTTTTTCTTCTTTTTCGCTTAAAAATTCTGGATTAAAAAAAAAGGATTCATCAATTTTGTAATCTGTAACTGACAAATAGTTTCTTGATTTACAATGATGATGCATTTGTGAATGGCCTCTTGTTAATCCCAATCTAGCAATAACTAGAGGGATTTATTAACTTACATCCAATTTAACATGTTTAGCAAGTTCCCAACAAATGGCTGCAAGCACTTGCCATTTCGTAAGACCCATATCCTAGTTCGTACTGTTCCGTCGAATCCTGTGATCCTTTTCGTCGAAGTCCGGCAATATACGACTGATAACCGACGTTTGTGATCAACCCTAAGTCGTATCCTGTAGAATCGAGTCAGCTTAATCCGAGACTTATACCATTACGACCACACCGTCGCCGCCGTTCCAACGCCGCGACTCGCCCACTAATCCGATACACTGGCCGAAAGATGTGGGCCGGCGTTTATTTTGAAGAAACGCCGCTTGTTGCAAATCCTAAGAGAATCTCTACATCATGTCAAATCAATCCCATCAATCACCCCTCATGTCAAGTACAAGCACCCCCATGCTTTCATTCTCCACAAGTCAAACAAACCCAAAAGTCAACCACTCCATCACCTCACCCATCAGTCACCCTTTCACCCATCACACCCATCACTCACATCTCTCTTACAACCACCACACCTCCCTCTCTCTTTTCCTTCACAATTCCAAGCAAGAGCACCACACGTCCAAGCATTTCATGTGAGAGAGAAAAGAGTTTGTGTGACCCACTTTCCTATCCCAAGATCTTCCATCCTAGCCATTCACTTCTCGTCTTCCACCATCAAAGAGGAGCACAAGAAGATTGGCGTTCCAACAGACCGATTAGATCAAAAGGTGGGTGTTGTCCATAGGCCTAGATTTCATTTTTATGATGAAGGGCCAAGTGAGGCTTACCGATTGATGGTACGGATCTCATTTGGGACCCTAAATGTGGCCGATGGCCTACCTTGATGCTCTTAATCATTTCATGATGGGGCCATTCTCCATGGACCCCATCATGATGTTCATTTTTCCTTGCATGCATAGGGTTTTCTAGACCGTCTATTTTATTAGAGAAGGGATCTCCACCGTTAACTTTTAATTTAATGGGCCCAAATGTATTGGGACCCACTTGATGTATGATTGCTTGCAAGGGAGGGCTCATAGTGGTGAAGCTCTCCATCTCACGTGTCCCACTCTCTTTCTCTCTCTATCTCCCTCTCCTTTTCATTTGTTATTCCTTGTGATGATATGGCCCTGTGGCCCACTTAGATGGATCCCACCGTAAGGCATGTATTTTATCCAAGTCGTCTATGGGTGGGGCCCACCTTATAAGTGTTGCGTCCACCCCATCCATCATTTAATGGCCCATGTGGCCAGCCCACTTGAAAACACAACCGACTAGCGTCCCTGGACGCTGGACGTTAAATGGAAAACACCAATATTAATCTTGGTTCAAGGCTATTTGGACGCGCCACTTATATAGGCCCCACAATGACATATGGATTCAATCCAATCCGTCCATCCTATTTACCAACTCATTTTAGGCGTTGAGCCGAAAAATAAGGTTGATCTAGGTATCTGGCGGGCCATAGCATTGAAAACAGTGATCGTTACCATTGAAAAACCACCCGACGTTTCTTTGCTCCAAAATATATTCGATATTAGGCTTGTGTGACTTGTATTAAACCATGGGACCCAACGGTTGGGTCTGATTCACCTGGTGCAGGCCCCACATGAGAAAATCCTCAAAAATATATGTTTTAAAAACATAATAATAATAAAGCGATGGCAGCGTTGCATTCTTTACCGGTGCGAGCGACCCCTGCGGACCTTTATGCGGGCGGATGGGCAGCGACCCACGGCTCCAGTCATGGGCCCCACCTTGGTGTTTATTTGACATCCAATCCGTTCATGTAGTGGGCCACTCTCTGAAGTGGGCCCCCTCCAAGTTTCAGCCACATCCCTGGCTCAAGTGGCCTACATCATATGAAACAGTGGGATTTGACGGCCACCTTTGAAACCCCTTTTGGGTCCATAGAAGTTTTAATCAAGATGAAATTTATTTTTCCTTTTCATCCAGGTCTGTACGACCTTACCAACGGATTGGATGGAAAACCAGCGTTATGGTGGGCCCCACGTGGGCCCCATAGTGATGCATGTGTTATATTCACACCGTCCAGGTGGACGGTGGAACCCCCCATGATGTATGTGTTTTATCTATGCCGTCCAGTGTTTGGCTGGGCTGCTGGACGGCAGGGGACCCACCATGATGTGTTTCATTCGTGCACGCCCACCGTGCACGTGTGATGCGTCCGTGCGGCGTGGGACCCACGTGATTTATATGTTTTATCTAGGCTGCACGTCCTGGGTTGGGTGTTGGGTCATTGTTATTACAATATATATATTATATGATATTGTCTATATTATATATATTATGTTATATAATATATACTTAATGGTGGGCCTTCGTGGCACCTACCATAATGCATGTGTTGCATCCAAATGGCCTAACCATTTAGCAAGCTTTATCTTAACATGCTTAAGACCAAAAAAAAAAGATGGATCTATAGTTCAAGTGGACCCCACCTTGGTATGTGGATGAGACCCATCTTAGTTTATTTGTGATCATCCGTTGGGGCCCACCTTGGTATGTGTATAAGGCCCAAGTGATTAGGCCCACCTTGTTATATTTATGGCCCATTGTTGAGGCTCTCCTTGATGTGTGTGAAGCTGTTGTTGAGGCCCATGTAAGGCCCATGTTACGAGGCCCATTTGATGTATTTAAAGGCCCATGGGATATGGCCCGTTACAATGTACATAAGGCCCATTAATGCGGCCCACTTGATTTATATAAGGCCCATATGAGGTGACCCATTTAATGTATCTGAGGACTATGGGCCGATGCCCAATGAGATATATATAGGTCCATTACAATTTGTGATTCCATATGGTTTGTGTAATGATATTTATGATAGACCGTGCCTTGGGAGCAATGTTGGTTTGACGTCCACATTGTAAGAACAATGTTGGTTAAATGTCCGCATTGTGACTCTCCCTAGGGCCCATTGATAGGCCCATACTTGTTGTGTGTAGGCCGTCTAGGCCCATTTGCATTGTAAGGATAGTTCATTAATATAACTCTATGATTCATGCCAATACGCATCATATGTGTGCTTGGTATGACATAAGCCGTTGGGTTGAGACATTTACGGGACTCCATATGAGACGGAGTGCCCGACATGAGCGCGTGGTACGCGCGAGATTACTGCATGTTTGAAAGGTGTGACTCATGCATCTCGCATATGCGTGACTTGATTACTGCATGCCCTAGTGACATCAGCGCCGTGGCCTACATAGATACATCGTGGATGGTCGTATCGGATGCCGGAAATATTGGCTCTAGCATTGTGAGCACTTAGGATGTCCTTGAGTGAAAATCCCAGAACCTTTTTGGTACCAGGGGATGCACCAACGTCTAGACCGAGTGGAAACACGAGTGCCCGAGTGCCAAATACCAGTAGGCCGCGTCTCCCATTGTGTCGTGGTCGGTTGGAAGAGAGTGTGGCCTTATCAGCCTGAATAAGGGGGCTATAAGCTAGGCTGAGTTTGACCAGCTCGCAAATATGTTCGCTATCGATGAGCCGGGTAGGTATTGACAGACTACTGGTCAGGTAGATAGTGTGGTCTCTTCCACTTGCTTGACTGTGCAGCTAGGGAGGAGGCAGTTAGTGTGAGGTGTATTAGACCCTGGCGATATCCAGAGAGGAACTGTACTGATATGTGTACTTGATGAGTCTTGGCACGCTTGCTTTGCATCTCGCATATGACATTCAGCTACATAGGCCTCGCATCGCATGGCCTTGGTATGGCCGATCGCATTCATGCCTTGCATTACATAGCTTTAGTATAGCTGATAGTATTCATGGACATACCACATATTTCTTTATTACTCTGATATTGTATACTTAGCACTCGCCTTACACACACTTTCACCACCCTCTAAGTTTTCTATAAGCTTATGCATAATAGATGCGTGCAGGTGGCGTTAGGTTGCAACAGCGTTGTCCTCGGAGCATGCAACAGTCTTCTGGAGCTTTTGGAGTTTTCTTTGATATCTTCATATTGTATTTTTCCCTTTCTGCATTGTACTCAAAGTTTTTGTTATAGTGTATATGTGGTGATGTTGTTTTGTGACTTGGTTATGCTTGTGGTTATGCTCCATTACAAAAAAAATCAAACTGAAAATCCTCCTTGTAGGATCCTAGGATCGGAATCTGGCGTATGGGCATTAGGAGCCGAGAATGGGGTACTACGGAGGCTGTTGGCACTGGATTCGATGATCGAGAATTTTGTGAGCCCGGTTTTCGAGTTCGGGGCATGACAGAAGTTGGTATCAGAGCATAACTTGGGAATACCTGAGATCACATCACATATCTACTATGAGTTTAGAGTGAATAGGTTCCGAGTCTGAATAACTTAGCAATTTTTTGACATAGACCCTTAACGTTTATGCCTTCGAGAAATATCAAGGCTGATAGGCCCTTGTTCCATCTTGTAGGACGTAATGGCTAGAAGAGCAACTCGAGCAAATCCTGCTCCATCACCTGCGACTCCCGCTCCATCACCTGCTACTCCCGCTCTACCATCGGATATTCCTGATTTTCAGCCCGAGGATGCTACTCCTTTGCCTGAGACCGGTGCAGATCCGACCGTACCCGTGAGTGGCACCCAGGTGCAGCAGATAATTTAGGTGATGACCGCCATTCTTCAGGGACAGAGCAGGTGTCCCACTATTACACCAGCTGAGGCCGAGCAGGAGCGTGCGAGCGCCCTTCTCAAGGACTTCCGACAGCATGATCCCCCACGTTTTCGGGGAGAGCCAGACCCTACTGCTACAGAGATATGGTGCTCCGAGATGGAAAAGATATTTGACACCATGAGGTGTACGACCCAGCAGCGAGTCCCCTTAGCTGTATTTCTTCTTCAGGGTGAGGCTCAGCATTGGTGGGCATCTGTAGCCCGATCTGTAGTAGCTAATTTCGAATGGACCTGGGAGGACTTTACAGACCGGTTTGACAGGAAGTTCTTTCCTGAGCATGTGCGCTAGCACCGCACATTAGAGTTTGAGACTCTGGTCCAAGGAGACATGACCGTGTCCCAGTATGAGGCATGTTTCATCACACTATCGAGATTCGTGACATATCTTGTTGATGATGAAGGGCGGAAGGCCTGCCGTTTTGAGAACGGTTTGTGTCCTACCCTCAGGAGTCGTGTGATCGGACACATGCTTCCGATGTTTGAGCAGATCGTAGAGAGGGCCCAGATCTACGAGTCAGATTGGGCTAGTTTGCAGAGAGCCCATGACCTAAGGGGAGATCAAAAGAGGAAGGAGCCTTCCAGTAGCTCCCATCCGTAGCAACATCATTCACAGTAGTGACGCACGATCCGCCCAGCATTTCGAGCGCCGACAGTACCCTTAACACCACCTTCGGGACCATTCACAGGTACCTGCTTTGGATGCGGTAGGAAAGGACACCGCGTACACGACTGTCCCCATCCGCAACAATAGCAACCAAGGGCACCGCATCCACCTCTGCGATAGCCACCACAGCATCAGCAGCCGAGGGCACCGTATCAGCCTCCATGATAGCCCCCACAGCAGCAGCAGCAGCGACCGCAACACCAGCCTCATGGACCTCCCACGCAACAGCAGAGACCTCAGAGGGGACCTGTACCTCCCCAGTAGGCCCAGGGCAGATTTTATGCTGCTTAGCAGGACCCTCAGTCATCAAGAGCAGTCGTCAATGATTCATGTGACTTGACGCCTACACCATCTTCCTAAATTGTTCATGAATGAGGCGTCCTGGGAGTTAGAGCTTGAGATTTGTGGGCGTTATCCCTATCCCTTAGATGTTTGGTTATGATGATATGTTGCATTTTGATTATACATGATGTTATGTTTCCTATTCCCTTATGAGTTACGTTTAGTTGCGATGGTGGTATAAATTTTGAGGATGAAATTTTTATTAGGTGGGGAGAGCTGTAAGACCTGTATTCTAGTTCGTACTATTCCGTCGAATCCCGTGATCCTTTCCGTCGAAGTCTGACAATCTGCGACTGATAACTGACATTTGCGATCGACCCTAAGTCATATACAGTAGAATCGAGTCGGCTTAATCCGAAACTTGTACCATTATGACCGTACCATCGCTGCGGTTCCAATGCCGCGACTCTCGCACCGATCTGATACCCTGGCCGAAGAAGTGGGCCGGCGTTTATTTTGAAGAAACGCCAAGCGTTGCAAATCCCCAGAGAATCTTTACAACATGTCAAATCAATCTCATCAATCAATCCCATCAATCACCCCTTATGTCAAGTACAGGCACCCTCATGCTTTCTTTCTCCACAAGTCAAGCAAATCCAAAAGTCAATCAATCCATCACCTCACCCATCAGTCACCCTTTCACCCATCACTCACTCACATCTCTCTTACAACCACCACACCTCCCTCTCTCTTTTCCTTCACAATTCCAAGCAAGAGCACCACATGTCCAAGCATTTCATATGAGAGAGAAAAGAGTTTGTGTGGCCCACTTTCCTATCCGGAGATCTTCCATCCTAGCCATCCACTTCTCGTCTTCCACCATTAAAGAGGAGCACAGGAAGATAGGCATTCCAACGGACCGATTAGATCGAAAGGTGGATGTTGTCCATAGGCCTAGTTTCATTTTTATGATGAAGGGCCAAGTGAGGCTTACCGATTGATGGTACGGATCTCACTTGGGACTCTAGATGTGGCCGATGGCCCACCTTGATGCTCATAATCATTCCATAATGGGGCCATTCTCCATGGACCCCATCATGATGTTCATTTTTCCTTGCATGCATAGGGTCATCTAGACCGTCTATTTTAGTGGAGAAGGGATCTCCACCGTTAGATTTTAATTTAATGGGCCCAAATGTATTGGGACCCACTTGATGTATGATTGCTTGCAAGGGAGGGCTCA